>CM019072.1:91072097-91644964 GCA_009667805.1 Leptobrachium leishanense | reverse complement strand
AAGGGAGAGTTAAATCCAGTCACTTACATTAGAAGGTTAAAAAACAAAGGATGTAAGGATGTAACAATATTTTTAGTTACACAGCCATCACACACACACAACATAGAGGCATTACACATGCATAACATAACTAACATTACTATCAGGGTTATTCAAAGAGAACCGAAATGGCTCCGAAATTGCACCGAACAGTGGATTTCCCCGTATGGTGCAATTTTGGAGCCATTCAAAAAGCAGGCAGTTCGCCAAATATTGGTGAAATCCAGTGCTGTTCGACGGCAGTGAAGTCCCCATAGAGAAGTAATTTCCCCATAGAGAAGTAATGGATAACCTATTCAGAGAACGTCAAACAGCATTGAAATGTCAGTGAAATGCCCTGATTTTCAGTGCTTTCATTCGTCAGGTTTAATCAAGTGAATCCCATAGGTTTCAATGTAAAAAATATTAGAGTTTATTAAATATTTATTAAACTGTTTATTTTAATTTGCAGCATAAAGTCTTATTTTTTAGGATTTTTTAACGAACCCCCATTATTTTTTAACCCCTCACTGATTAGCCATTTCACCTCTGTGTGCTGAGCTCATTTTGACCGTTTGGTGGTCATCATGTTTAAATGTGATTTGAAGTCACGTTTTATTATACAACCCAGATAATTTATATATATCTGTTTTTACGGCAGATTCATAATATATCAATATATGTATACATCATCTCCTACCAGAATGCTATAACAAAAAAAAAGAATGTAAAAAAATTTGACTTTCCATTAAAATTTCAACCATCTACAGCAGGGGTAGGCAACCTTTCTCTGCCTGAGGGCCGGATGCAACAACTGAATGCATGGAGGGCCACATTCACCTACAAAGCTAATAAATGATAATATTGTAATAATGCAACAATCACAGTAGATTTTAAATAACGTTTACTTTTAAAACTTAAAAACCTTAAATATAATTGATATATTGCCCCCAGCTCACATGGATATATTTGCCCCCAGCTCATACATGGATATATTGCCCCCAGCTCACACGTGGATATATTGCCCCCAGCTAACACATGGATATTATATTGCCCCCAGCTCACATGGATATTATATTGCCCCCAGCTCACATGGAAATATTGCCCCCAGCTCATACATGGATATTAAATTGCCCCCAGCTCACACATGGATATTATATTGCCCCCAACTCACACATGGATATTAAATTGCCCCCAGCTCACACATGGATATTATATTGCCCCCAGCAGCTCACACATGGTGTCATGCGTTCAGACTGGGATTAATGCAGCAGGTGGGGTTGTGAGCCCAGGATGCAGTGAAAAAGGCAGGGAAACAAAAGGGTTTATTAACCCTTTCGCTGCTGAGGCTTTTCACACCTCTGTGCTGAGGTCATTTTTACCGGTTTTGCTCATCATGTTTAAACGTGTTTTGAAGGCTTATTTTAGTATATTACCCAGACATATTATATATCGTTCTTTCCGTCAGACTCGGTAGATTCATAATATGTCATTATTATATGTATACGTTATGTCAGGTCTGTATATTATAACAAAAAATGCAATAAAATATGTATTTTCAATAAATTACAACGTGTAAAGTGTTTTTTTTCACATTTTAACATGCGAGCAATTGCGGTTATATTTTGTATGGGGTGCGCTTGTTAAAAAAATTAGAGATGGGGTCTCGTTACATTTTTTTTGGGGGAAAATTACGCGATTTTTAACAAACGCACCGCATACAAAAATCGTTAGTGCAGCATCATTGTTCACATTATAATTGAAATGGGAACAATATTGCTGCATTAACGAACCAAAAAAAAGAATTTTTTTTTTTATTTTTTTTTATAATTTTTTTTTAACCACTTCAATGCTAAGGACGCACTCAGCGCGTCCTCAGCATTACCGCTGGTGTGCTGAGGACGCGCTGAGCGCGTCCTCACATTGGGGTCAGCGTTCGGCCGGGTTCCGGCCGATCGCTGGCCCCTCCGGTGCGGGCTGACATCCTGGATGTCAGCCCGGCATCCGGACCAGCAGCCGCCATTATTAGGTGTCATCGCGGGGGCGCGATGACACCTAATTCAGGCGCCCCCCCCGCATGTGCGGAGGAGGCGCCTGAAAGGGAGGGGGGGGGAGGTCCTTCGGACCTCTCTCCCTCCCGATCGGCGGCGCACAGGGGGTTAACCCAGGCATCATTTGGAAGGGCACAGCCTGCCCTTCCAAATGATGCCTGGCATTAACCCCTGGGGAGCTGGATCGCAAATCGGCGCTGAAAAGCGCCGATTCGCGATCCTTCCCGGGAGCTGGCCGACATCTTGGATGTCGGCCAAGCCTCCGGGAACTCCCCCAGAGGACTGGCGTCATCGTGCGTAGCACGATGACGCCAGTTCTACAGTTAACCCCTAACTGCCACCAACTGTGGAGATAGGGAGTTCCAATGAACTCCCTATCTCCCGATCCGTGGCAGCTAGGGGTTAAATTTTGATATCGTTGGATCGGCCAGAGCATGGCCGTTCCAACGATACCAAACATGAAAGTTAAAAATGTTGTAAAAAAAAAAAAAATAAAAAAAAAAAAATAAATAAATAAATAAATAAATAAATAATAAAAAAAAAAAATAAACACTTTTTTTCTTTTTTTTGGTTTGTTAATGCAGCAATATTGTTCCCATTTCAATTATAATGTGAACAATGATGCTGCACTAACGATTTTTGTATGCGGTGCGTTTGTTAAAAATAGTGTCATTTTCCCCAAAAAAAAATGTAACGAGACCCCATCTCTAATTTTTTTAACAAGCGCACCCCATACAAAATATAACCGCAATTGCTCACATGTTAAAATGTGGAAAAAAACACTTTACACGTTGTAAATTATTGAAAATACATATTTTATTGCATTTTTTGTTATAATATACAGACATGACATAACGTATACATATAATAATGACATATTATGAATCTACCGAGTCTGACGGAAAGAACGATATATAATATGTCGGTGTCATATACTAAAATAAGCCTTCAAAACACGTTTAAACATGATGCGCAAAACAGGTAAAAAATGACCTCAGCACAGGGGCGGGAAAAGCCTCAGCAGCGAAAGGGTTAAATATATTTTTATTTTTAATTTTAATTTTAATTTTTTTTAAAAACTTTTTTCACATTCGTGTTTGGTATCGTTGGAACGGCCATGCTCTGGCCGATCCAACCATACCAAACATTAACCCCTAGCTGCCATGGATCGGGAGATAGGGAGTTCCAATGAACTCCCTATCTCCACCGTTGGTGGCAGTTAGGGGTTAACTCTAGGACTGGCGTCATCGTGCGTAGCACGATGACGCCAGTCCTCAGGGGGAGTTCCCGGAGGCTTGGCCGACATCCAAGATGTTGGCCAGCTCCGGGAAAGGATCGCGAACCGGCGCTTTTCAGCGCCGATTCGCGATCCAGCTCCCCAGGGGTTAATGCCAGGCACCATTTGGAAGAGGAGGCTGTGCCCTTCCAAATGGTGCCTGGGTTAACCCCCGCAACGCTGCCGATCGGGAGGGAGAGAGGTGCGAAGGACCTCCCCCCCTCCCTTTCAGGCGCCTCCTCCGCACATGCGGGGGGGCGCCTGAATTAGGTGTCATCGCGCTGCCGCGATGACACCTAATTTCAGCGGCTGCGGTTCCGGATGCCGGGCTGACATCGAGGATGTCAGTCCGCACCGGGGGGGCCAGCGATCGGCCGGAACCCGGCCGAACGCTGACCCCAATGGGAGGACGCGCTCAGCGCGTCCTCCGCATACCAGCAGTAATGCGGAGGATGCGCTGAGCGCGTCCTCCGCATTGAAGTGGTTAAATAATAAACACCAGAACATAAAAGACATGCACTAAAACAATAGATCAGAACTAGACACTGGAGGAGACTGGGCACGATGGGGAAAGAGATGCAGAGGAGGAGAGGAGATGCAAGAAAAGGAGGTAGAAACAACAGATGGATGGCTGAGAGTTATGGGAAGGGAGGTTAACCACTTCAATGCTAAGGACGCGCTCAGCGCGTCCTCAGCATTACCGCTGGTGTGCTGAGGACGCGCTCAGCGCGTCCTCAGTTTGGGGTCAGCGTTCGGCCGGGTTCCGGCCGATCGCTGGCCCCTCCGGTGCGGGCTGACATCCTGGATGTCAGCCCGGCATCCGGACCACCAGCCGCCATTATTAGGTGTCATCGCGGGGGCGCGATGACACCTAATTCAGGCGCCCCCCCCGCATGTGCGGAGGAGGCGCCTGAAAGGGAGGGGGGGGAGGTCCTTCGGACCTCTCTCCCTCCCGATCGGTGGCACACAGGGGCTTAACCCAGGCATCATTTGGAAGGGCACAGCCTGCCCTTCCAAATGATGCCTGGCATTAACCCCTGGAGCTGCTGGATCGCAAATCGGCGCTGAAAAGCGCCGATTCGCGATCCTTCCCGGAGCTGGCCGACATCTTGGATGTCGGCCAAGCTTCCGGGAACTCCCCCAGAGGACTGGCGTCATCGTGCGCAGCACGATGACGCCAGTCCTAGCGTTAACCCCTAACTGCCACCAAGTGTGGAGATAGGGAGTTCCAATGAACTCCCTATCTCCCGATCCGTGGCAGCTAGGGGTTAAATTTTGATATCGTTGGATCGGCCAGAGCATGGCCGTTCCAACGATACCAAACATGAAAGTTAAAAAATTTTTAAAAAAAAAAAAAATTAAAAATAAAAATTAAAAAAAAAAAAATAAACACATTTTTTTTTTTTTTTTTGGTTTGTTAGTGTAGCAATATTGTTCCCATTTCAATTATAATGTGAACAATGATGCTGCACTAACGATTTTTGTATGCGGTGCGTTTGTTAAAAATAGTGTAATTTTCCCCAAAAAAATGTAACGAGACCCCATCTCTAATTTTTTAACAAGCGCACCCCATACAAAATATAACCGCAATTGCTCGCATGTTAAAATGTGGAAAAAAACACTTTACACATTGTAAATTATTAAAAATTCATATTTTATTGCATTTTTTGTTATAATATACAGACATGACATAACGTATACATATAATAATGACATATTATGAATCTACCGAGTCTGACGGAAAGAACGATATATAATATGTCTGGGTCATATACTAAAATAAGCCTTAAAAACACGTTTAAACATGATGCGCAAAACAGGTAAAAAATGACCTCAGCACAGGGGCGGGAAAAGCCTCAGCAGCTAAAGGGTTAAGGAGAACTGAATATGGGAGCGGTTAGGAACAGAAGAAATAAGGGATAGCAAGATGGGAATAAGAGACTAGAGAGTGAGAGTGGAAATAGACACAAAGGGGACTTAACAGCACATGGGGCAAGCAATGAATAAACAATAATACAGATATAAACATATAACACAGGATATTAGAAGCAACGGTTTGAGGCAGGGGGCAGGCAATAGAATGGTCGTGGGCAAAGCGGGGGAGGTCTAGGCAAGGCGGCAATCAGGGTAGTCAAAGTCCAAGATCAAGGGGGTCTGGTAGCCAGAGGTTCAAGATGGGGGGAATCAGGATGCACAGGGGTGTTACCGGCTTGAAGGGAAAATGTCCAGGAAATAGAGGGTCCTCAGGAAAGGCTTTGGATCAGGCGTTTTTGGGATAAGCTCTGCACTGCAATTCAGTCTGGGACTTCAATGAGGAAGTCCAAGGTAGAGGGTGTGATTAGGGAGGATGCAGGACTGATTAGGGAGGATGATGGGCAGGTGAGGTTCCAGGGTAGAAGGTCAGAGTCCAGGAATGTGCATTGTGCAGGGTTGACGTGGGTGATCCTGACACTACCCCGTTTCCTCAGGTGAGGGGTCTGGACATATAGGAGAGCCACTGCCACATAGACTCTTGGAACTTGAGTGGCAAAGGTAAGGAGCAGAATGGAACAAGGAGTCGGCAATGCCACTATTCTGCACTTCAGCTTGGACATGGGTTTTTCTCCGCCTTTGGTCCAATGTCGCCTCAAATCGCGCTAGGTATTTTCTGCGAATCAGGGTCCTGTTAGAGGCCTGTACACAAATACAGAAAAAATGGCGTCGCGCCCATACTCACCGGAGCGGCAGCAACTGCCAGGAGTAACAGCCCAGTTAATGTATAAAACATAACAAGGAAAAAAGGTGTCATCTGCGCTCGTTTCTATGTGTTCCATGTACAACAAAACTGAGGTTTTTGTTTGTTTCAATGGCCATTGCAACGTAAGCTCACTCGCCGCTTCACGGCACCTCTTTAGAGGCCTGTACACTGTCTGTTTCCTCAGGAATAGGAACTTGGGTAACAAAAGCGGCATGGGTCTGCAGCGATGGCGATACTGTAGCTTGGCTTGGCTGGGCAGCGCCCTTGGCGAGGACCGGAGGGGCAGCGCCCTTGGAGAGGACCAGCTGGGCAGCAAGGACCAGCGGGGCAGCGCCCTTGGTGAGGACCGGAGGGGCAGCACCCTTGGTGAGGACCGGAGGGGCAGCGCCCTTGGCGAGGACCGGCTGGGCAGCAAGGACCGGCGAGGCAGCGCCCTTGGCAAGGACCGGAGGGGCAGCGCCCTTGGCAAGGACCAGCTGGGCAGCGCCCTTGGAGAGGACCGGCTGGGCAGTGAGGACCGGCGGGGCAGCGCCCTTGGAGAGGCACCGAGGGGCAGCGCCCTTGGAGAGGCATGGAGGGGCAGTGCCCTTGGAGAGGCATGGAGGGGCAGCGCCCTTGGAGAGGCACGGAGGGGCAGCGCGGACCAGTGGGGCAGCACCCTTGGTGAGGACCGGAGGGGCAGCACCCTTGGCGAGGACCGGAGGGGCAGCGCCCCTGGCGAGGACCGGAGGGGCAGCACCCCTGGTGAGGACCGGACGGGCAGCGCCCCTGGCGAGGACCGGCTGGGCAGTGAGGACCAGTGGGGAAGTGCCCTTGGCAAGGACCAGAGGGGCAGCGAGGACCTCTAGAGGACCTCTACATGGCTCTGCTGGACATGGACCTTGGCACTGCACTTGGGTGACCTCGGCACTGCACGGCTCTTGGACGACCTCGGCACTGCACGGCTCTTGGGCGACAGGTTTGGAGTCGTCAATCTGCTGGGCAGCGACCGGCTTGGCTTTGCGGCGACGGCGGCGGCCCCGTGGAGACACTCGGCTGGACAGGGATGGGGTTGCAGCTTGACTTGTCTGGACACAAACAGCAGCTTGGCTTGCTTGGACACCAACGGCGGCTTGGCTTGCTTGGACACCAACGGCGGCTTGGCTTGCTTGGACACCAACGGCGGCTTGGCTTGCTGCGGCATAGCCAAGTCCTGGAGAGCCTTGGCAGAGGCGGATATTGGGCATCTTTGATTCTTGGTCAGAGTTCAGGTCCATGAGGCATGGGTGAGCCTCCAGCTTTTGGGGTTTCAGTTTCACAGGCCTCTGAAAAACTGTGGGTGACATGGAGAAGATGGTGCCAATGAAGGCTGTTCTCTGGGGTGGTGCACTAGAGATTCGTTTAGTAGATGGGAGTCTGAAGTTGGCAACTGAGTGGCACAGGTAGGTGGCTGGATTGAGGGGGGGTCCAATCCTCCTTACTTGGCTCCATTTCAGAGTCTGAGTCAGAGGAGTCACTGAAAGGGTTGTAATCTTTTGCCAGATAAAACTGGGGAACAGCAGTAGGTTGAGTCACTCCAGCAGGATGGTAAGCGGGTCTGGCAGCACCCAAATACCCCACTTTCTGACCTGGGGGTCCCTGGGAGCGGTGTGCAGTCTTCCGAAGTTTCAGAGCCGACTCAAATCTCTCCAGGTCCTCCCTTCGAACGACAGTCCCGTTGGAGGCATATGTACAGCATGGAGGTAGAGGGTTTAATTCAGGATTTTTGGCAACACCGGCCAGGATGTGCTGGCTAAGAGTGATGGGAGTTGTTACACCCGGAGTTTGGATACACGTGATCTCCATGGGGGTTGGAAGTTCTGGTTCCACGGGCATGGTGATGTCTGTCTCCATAGGACTTTCTGACTCATCTTCAGAGATGGAGTCCAGCGACACCCTTCTGGGCAAAACGGGTACAGATCTTCTGGGGACAGAAAGTTTGGGTTTTGGAGATCTCTTGGGCATTGGAAGTCTCCTCGGGGCCGGTTTGGGTAGGGGTACCGGCTTAGGGACGGCATGTCTCTTTGACACAGGAGGTCTCTTGGGAGCTTGCTTGGATAGAGGTTTTTCTTTGGATGCAGGTTTTTTAGACTTGGCTGGAGAAGTCACTTTTGGCTGGGTAGGCACCGGTTTGGAGGAGGGGGTTTCTCTAGGCTGAACATGGAAAGTCTTTGAAGGTTTGTCAAGTGCAGGCTTGGTAGAAACAGGAATACATTTTGTGCCTGGCTTCGGTGGGCGCAATGGGCAGGCAGATATTTTGTGTGAATGACCCCCACAGTAGAAGCAGAGTTCTAGCGCCCTCCTCCTTGCCATTTCTTCTGGGGTCAGGGGTCCTCGAGCACCCTCCTTTGTAGAAGGAATGTGCACCTTGGTTGAGGTGCCATTTAAATTCTGCTGCAGATACTCAAGCAAGGAGTCCAGGTGCTGCTGGATTTGTTCTGTTATAGCCTCTTTCAGGTTTTCCACCAAAGCAGTAATCACTGCGAGCTCACTGGGTTTTGACTTCCTCATTCTGTCATGCGTTCAGACTGGGATTAATGCAGCAGGTGGGGTTGTGAGCCCAGGATGCAGTGAAAAAGGCAGGTATGCAGGGAAATAAAAGGGTTTATTAAATAATAAACACCAGAACATAAAAGACATGCACTAAAACAATAGATCAGAACTAGACACTGGGGGAGACTGGGCACAATGGGGAAAGAAATGCAGGGGAGGAGAGGAGATGCAAGAAAAGGAGGTAGAAACAACAGATGGATGGCTGAGAGTTAGGCTAGGGTCAGACGAACGCATTTTTCACGTTGTCCGTGAAAAAGTGCGTTCGAATGAATGGACGTATTTTTTCACGGAATACGCTATAGCGGTCATACGATGCGCATTTTTGTCCGTGATTTTGTACGGATCATCAATAAAACCCTTTTTGCGTCTGGATGTTATGTTGGCCGGACGTGTGCAGCGTCTGACGTCTCCCAATCACGCAAACACGCCGCTATGCGGCCGCAGCGCACTCTGTACGTCAGTAGTAGCGGTTTGACGTTCTCGAAAAAATGCGTTCGTTTGCCACTTGCATTGCGCGGACGAACGTTCGTGCGGCCGTTCGTCGTATGTTCCCCAGCATTGGACGTCATTTGCTGCTAGCACGGCCGTGATTTCGTGCGGCTAAACGCACGTTAAAACTGCTTTCGTCTGACCTTAGCCTTATGGGAAGGGAGGTTAAGGAGAACTGAATATGGGAGCGGTTAGGAACAGAAGAAATAAGGGATAGCAAGATGGGAATAAGAGACTAGAGAGTGAGAGTGGAAATAGACACAAAGGGGACTTCACAGCACATGGGGCAAGCAATGAATAAACAATAATACAGATATAAACATATAACACAGGATATTAGAAGCAACGGTTTCAGGCAGGGGGCAGGCAATAGAATGGTCGTGGGCAAAGCAGGGGGTCTAGGCAAGGCGGCAATCAGGGTGGTCAAAGTCCAAGATCAAGGGGGTCTGGTAGCCAGGGGTTCAAGATGGGGGGAATCAGGATGCACAGGGGTGCTACCGGCTTGAAGGGAAAATGTCCAAGAAATAGAGGGTCCTCAGGAAAGGCTTTGGATCAGGCGTTTTTGGGATAAGCTCTGCACTGCAATTCAGTCTGGGACTTCAATGAGGAAGTCCAGGGTAGAGGGTGTGACTCCCTTAAATGCAGGACTGATTAGGGAGGATGAAGGGCAGGTGAGGTTCCAGGGTAGAATGTCAGAGTCCAGGAATGTGCATTGTGCAGGTTGCAGGGTTGACGTGGGTGATCCTGACACATGGATATTATACTGCCCCCAACTCACACATGGATATTATATTGCCCCCAGCTCACATGGAAATATTGCCCCCAGCTCATACATGGATATTAAATTGTCCCCCAGCTCACATGGAAATATTGCCCCAGCTCACACATAGATATTATATTGCCCCCAGCTCACACATGGATATTATATTGCCCCAACTCACACATGGATATTATATTGCCCCAGCTCACTCATGGATATTATATTGCCCCAGCTCACACATGGATATTATATTGCCCCCAACTCACACATGGATATTATATTGCCCCAACTCACACATGGATATTATATTGCCCCCAGCTCATATGGATATAGTGCCCCAGCTCACCTTTCCTGTCTGCTCTCCGAGACCCCTCCGAGAGAGTCATTGCCGGCGGCCGCGTGCTTTCCCTCCTACGAGCGGCCGCCAGCATAAAGCTCTGCCACTCGCCTGGGATCTATACCCCAGCCAGCTGCGATCTCGGGAGATCGCGGAGTTCTCGCGAGATCACGGCTGGCTGTTGGATCCCAGGCGAGCGGCCGTGCTTCGTGCCAGCGGCCGCTTGTAGGATTTTTATCGCGGGCCAGGTGTCTGTGATTCTATCACAGACACCCGCGGGCCTTAAGAACAGGGCTTTTATATGTTATCCTCTGAGCCTTTGCGGTTATATATTCTATGGGCTACGCTTGTTAAAAAGAATAGAAATGGGAACCTGTTACTGTATTTTTTGGAGACAATTCGTGATTTTAGTTAAAAAAAATTCATTTTTTATTCGTGAAGCACTATTGTTCACATTATAATTGAAAAGTGAACAATAGTGCTGCATTAATAAATTAAAGGAAAAAAATGGTTTTATTTTTATTTATTTTTAAATTTTTTACTTTTTTTTGTTACACTTAACCTGGTCACGTTTGGTATAATTAATCCCTTCACTGCAGATATTGAGATATCTCGGGCTTCAAAGGCAGCAGCTGGCAGTGGCGTAACGCAGGGTCGGACTGGCCTACAGGGATACCGGGAGGAATCCCGGTAGGCTTTTGGGTCGCTGTTGCTGGGGAGTCGTGCGGCAAGAGAAAACAAGGCTTCTGCAGCTAGCTCCTCCCCTATTCCCCCATCATCTTCCTGTCCCCACGCATCGCACACTGTGTGCACGGGGAGGGAAGGGGAGCTGGGTGAGCTGCTGAGGAAATGGAGCGAGACAGCCCGGGACCCAGGGACATGCAAACGACAGCTCTCCCCTCTACTCTTCTGGCCCGGCAGGAGTGCAGATTGGCAGCCCTGGAAAACACACAGCTGCAGAGTCTGCCTGGATCTCCCTTGCATCCTGGCCCTGCCTCCTCCATTCCAGCAGCAGATTTGGATTCTGACAGGAAGGTAAAGAAGCTGTGAGTAAATTAAGTTGCCGGGGGGGGGGGGATTCATGGCTAGTGAAGTTTTTCTGATATTCCTCCTTATATGATTTATTTACTTCTATTTATATAAATAACTGTTTAATGTACAGGAGGAGCGGAGTCGCGCCTATTCTACGATGGGGCGGATGTAACCACCAAATTGTATCCAGTCCAGCAACATGTATAAAACATAACAAGAAGAAAAATGTCGTCTGCGCTTATTCCTATTACACCGTGTGAAACAAAACACAATTAGAGGCTTTGGTTTCTTTTAATGGCCATTAAGAGTGTAAGCTCGCCTGCCAACATCAAGGCACCTCTAGTGAAGGTGAGTCCTATCTAAAAAATGAAACCACAGGCTGCTATGTAGCAAACCATCACTGCTCACGCTGCTTTTCAGTCATGAGGTAGACTGGCGGGCCTTTATTTAATGCCCCCCAGAAACAAAATCTACCTTGGGATCAAAAAACAAAGACACGGAAAGGAACAGCTGCAATGATGACCTGGCTGGAGGTACAAACAAACATACATAGTACAGGAGGAGCGGGGTCACACCTATTCCCCGATGGGGCGGCTGCAACCACCAAATAGTATCCAGCCCAGCAACATGTATAAAACATAACAAGAAGAATAATGTCATCTGCGCTTATTCCTATAACACCAGGGTGACACAAAACACAATTAGTGGCTTTGGTTTCTTTTAACGAAACAGCTGCAATGATGACCTGGCTGGAGGTACAAACAAACATATATAGTACAGGAGGACGAGCGGGGTCGCGCCTATTCCCCTGTTTAATGTGTTCACTCTATCAGGGTTATTCAGAGAGCACCGAAATGTCACTGACATTTCTGTGCTCTCTGGTTCGGTGCACTTCAGCGAGTTAAATTTGCCGACTCTGCGGTGAATTCAGCATTCACTGCATGGTCCCTGAAGTGCGGTGAGTCGACCCGCCGAACGCTGCAAACTCGCTGAATGCTGCAGATCAACCCTCCAAAGGCAGCCGCAAACCCACTGAGAAAACCACCGAACACACCTGCCAAGTGCAGCCATCAGAGACTGCTGAACGCACCCACAAACCGCCGAAGAGACTGCCGACCACACTCGCAAACTGCCAAAGAGACTGCCGAACGCACCCACAAACCGCCGAAGACACTGCCGAGCGCACCTTCAAGCCGCCGAAGAGACTGCCGAAAGCACCCACAAACCGCTGAAGAGACTGCCGAACGCACCCTCAAGCCACCGAAGAGACTGCCGAATGCACCTGCAAACCGCTGAAGAGACAGTCGAACACACCCTGTGTCGCACCCAGTCGAATTAAACCACCGAGCATCAGGGCATTTCACTGCTGTTCGGTGTCTCTGAATAGATTAACCATTGCTTCTCTATGGGGGATTTCACTGCTGCCGAACAGGCACAATATTTGCTGGCATTTGCCAAAATTTGGTGAACTGCCTGCTCTCTGAATAGCCACGAAAATGCACCGTATGGGGAGACTCACTGTTCGGTGCCATTTTGGCTCTCTCTGAATAACCCTATATACAGATAGGTCCAGAAATATGGGGACATCGACACAATTCTAACATCTTTGGCTCTATACACCACCACAATGGAGTTGGAATGAAACAAATGTGCTTTAACTGCAGACTGTCAGCTTTAATTTGAGGGTATGTACATCCAACTCAGGTGAACGGTGTAGGACTTACAGCAGTTTGCAGATGTGCCTCCCACTTGTTAAGGGACCAAAGGTAATGGGACAATTGGCTTCACAGCTGTTCCATGGCCAGGTGTGTGATATTCCCTCATTACTCCAATTACAATGTGCAGATAAAAGGCCCAGAGTTCATTTCAAGTGTGCTATTTGCATTTGGAATCTGTTGCTGTCAACTTTCAAGATGAGATCCAAAGAGCTGTCACTATCAGTGAAGCAAGCCATCATTAGGCTGAAGAAACAAAACAAACCCATCAGAGAGATAGCAAGAACATTAGGTGTGACCAAAACAACTGTTTGGAACATTCTCAAAAAGAAGGAACGCACCGGTGAGCTCAGCAACACCAAAAGACCCGGGAGACCACGGAAAACAACTGTGGTGGATGACTGAAGAATTCTTTCCCTGGTGAAGAAAACACCCTTCACAACAGTTGGCCAGATCAAGAACACTCTCCAGGAGGTAGGTGTATGTGTGTCAAAGTCAACAATCAAAAGAAGACTTCACCAGAATGAATACAGAGGGTTCACCACAAGATGTAAACCATTGGTGAGCCTCAAAAACAGGAAGGCCAGATTAGAGTTTGCCAAACAACACCTAACAAAGCCTTCACAGTTCTGGAACAAGATTCTATGGACAGATGAGACCAAGATCAACTTGTACCAGAATGATGGGAAGAGAAGAGTATGGAGAAGGAAAGGAACTGCTCATGATCCTAAGCATACCACCTCAGCATGGTGGTGGTAGTGTCATGGCGTGGGCATGTATGGCTGCCAATAGAAATGGCTGTTGTATTTATTAATGATGTGACTGCTGACAAAAGCATCAGGATGAATTCCAAAGTGTTTCGGGCAATATTATCTGCTCACATTCAGCCAAATGCTGCAGAACTCATTGGACGGCGCTTCACAGTGCAGATGGACAATGACCCAAAGCATACTGCAAAAGCAACCAAAGAGTTTTTGAAGGGACAGAAGTGGAATGTTATGCAATGGCCAAGTCAATCACCTGACCTGAATCCCATTGAGCATGCATTTCACTTGCTGAAGACAAAACTGAAGGGAAAATGCCCCAAGAACAAGCAGGAACTGAAGACAGTTGCAGTAGAGGCCTGGCAGAGCATCACCAGGGATGAAACCCAGCGTCTGGTGATGTCTATGCATTCCAGACTTCAGGCTGTGATTGACTGCAAAGGATTTGCAACCAAATATTAAGGGAAAGTTTGATTTACGATAATTATTCTGTCCCATTACCTTTGGTCCCTTAACAAGTGGGAGGCACATCTGCAAACTGCTGTAAGTCCTACACCGTTCACCTGAGTTGGATGTACATACCCTCAAAGTAAAGCTGACAGGCTGCAGTTAAAGCACATTGTGTTTGTTTCATTCCAACTCCATTGAGGTGGTGTATAGAGCCAAAGATGTTAGAATTGTGTCGATATCCCAATATTTCTGGACCTGACTGTATGTGGGCGCGTGTTCCGCACATGGCAAAGACCACCCCCCTGGGGAATTCAGACGCCACACTGCACGAACGATGGAGGATCCTGCAGAAGCTGGAGCTGGCCTGGGCCTTGCGGACAACGAGGCGTTCATCCGCCAGGTGCATGGGAAACCATGCATCTTCGACCGGAGCACAGCGCCTACAAAAATCGGACAACCAGGCTGCGATCGTCGGAGGAGATCGGCGCAAAGTTGTGGGCAGACTGGGAGACCTGCAGCAAGCGTGAGAAAGGGAAGAGAGGTAAACTGTTTTTTTTTTTAGGTGTATGGGGGGGTCATGCCAAATATACCCATGAGAGGTGCTGGGGGCAATATATAACCATGTGTGACCTGGGGGCAATAAATACCCAAGTGTGCTGGGGGCACATAAGTACCCAAGTGAGCTGGGGCAATAAATACCCAAGTGAGCTAGGGACAATAAATACCCAAGTGTGCTTGGGCAAATAAATACCCAAGTGTGCTGGGGGCAATAAATACCCAAGTGTGCTGGGGGCAATAAATACCCAAGTGAGCTGGGGGCAATGAATACTTAATTGTGCTGGGAGCAATAAATACCCATGAGAGCCGCATTCGCTCATGAACGCAATTTGAAGCCATTGGAAATGTTGTAACAAGGTGTGGTAAATTTTAGAGCACCCGATGTATGTTAAGGCACAATCCTAAAAAATAAACTGAGGGTCTGAAATAAGTTAAATAACAAATAAACTTTATTAATAAAAATAGCAACTATTACCGAAGAAATATATATATTTTTTTCAATCATTCATTTAATGCTTCCATTTGCCAGGAGACCTCACCCTCCGGTGACATAAAATATGCCACAAACTGGTCCCGAACGGTGGCTCCATGTCTGTTACCACGGCAGGCGACCATATCAGTATTCTCCAAGCAATGTTCTAACGAGTCTTCAAAATTAAATCCGTCTCTGAGGCGAACGAAATTGTGGAGTACACAGAGATGGCGTTCTCCAATTGCAGGCTGATTGGCGAGTGTAGAATGCGCCATTTATTGGACAGGATGCCAAATGCACACTCCACCACCCAGCGTGCTCGGGTCAGACAATTAAAACCCTCCTCTGTACACTCAGTCCACGGCTTGAGTAGGGTCTCATCAGATGCTCCCCAAGAGCAAATGCCTCGTCTCCCACAAAAACAAAAGGCATTTCAGGATCTGCGGTGCAAGGCAGCGTGGTGTTCTCCGGAAGGTCCAGTTCATCCCGCTGCATCATTTGCCCAAAGTCGGAATGGGCAAATACTGCCGAGTCTGAGCTGCTTCCGTACGATCCAATGTCAATGTATCTGAAGCAGTAGTTGGCATCAGATACCGCAAATAGTACAAAAGAAAAATATTTTTTATAATTAAAAAACCGACTGCCACTCCCCTTCGGTTTAATGATACGGATATGTTTTCCATCAAGCACTCCCAGACAGTTCGAAAAATTGCACATTGTCGAAAAAACTTGGGCAATTTTAACCCACTCCTACTTGTTTGATTTTCCCAAACAACATCATGCAGTATCTCCCATAGGGCACAACATGTTTGTCTGACGATGTTGCTTGCTGTGGATTTTCCAATCAAGAACTCGTAGTGCAGACTCACCAATGACTGTCCAGTCGCCAAATACCTATGAAAATGAAAAAAAAAAATAGTTTATGTTCACATTTTGTTTCAACAGTTAACTTAATGAAGGGCAAGTGGAAGAGCCTGAAGGATGCGTTCATCCGACACAGACGGAAGGAGAGGGAGTATCGGAGTGGAGCGGCTGCCAGTGCTCCATCGCGGTATCCCATTGTGGATATGCGTAGGTAAGTCACGCCAATGACAATGTTTAGGAGGGTCATGGATATTGTTTTACAGAACATGTAGATAATTATATATCGCACATACTAATGTATTATTTCCTAATGACAGCACCAACAGCATCTGGGAGAGGCAGGAACAGGACGACGAGGAGGAGGACACGGCCACAGAGTCGAATCTGCCATGTGCCTCAACAGGACCCCGGAGTCCAACAACACCACCACTACCACCACAGTCACCGACGAGAACAGTGTCACCGGCACCAGTGACACAGACACAGTCTGCCCCAACAGCCTCGGCACCTGTTCGCCGACGTCCCATCCTCAGGGCCCGTAGGCAGAGGCTTGAGCGGCAAGAGGGAGAGGAGGACAAGCTCATCAATGCACTAGAGTCCATGGCGCATCCCGTCCCCAAGCTAACAAGTGAGGCTTTATTCCTCCTCAGTCTGGAGTCCATGATGCTGCAAGTTCCAGTCAGTTGGCAGCCAGACCTACGGCAGGGCTTGATTGGCTTCATACGGTCCTTCATCCCACCTGATGGCTCACAACCTACTGTCCCTATACAGCAACCACCTCAACATTCCACACCTATGCACACACACCCATTCACCACACCCATGCACCATCAACACCCCCGAAACATGGCACCCACGCCCACAGTCACCATATGCGTACCCCTCAAGCAGCCATGGAATGAGGGAGGAGATGCAGGTGGACGAGCCTCACTTTACGCCACCACAACAGTTCTACAATTTGTAAATATAACACTGCCCGTTGGCTCTTTTGTACTGCCTGTTGGCTCATTTGAGTTGCCCGTTGGCAGATTTTGGTCCTCTGTGTGTACAATTTTTGTTGTAAAGTTATAATTTTTATATAATAAGTTTTAAAATATACTATTTTATTAAAATTTAACTATGAGTTTGTGTGTCTGTTTCTTTACAGGTTGTAAAGTTTTTAATTGTTTTAAATGAGTTTGATTGTGGTACACATATGTAGGAGAGTCACACATGCCATACCTCATCCTGCTTAACACACACACACACACACACACGGCACCACCCGCACACAATTCGTCTGCGGGTTTTCCGGTGGCTGCTCTGCGTTGTGATCGGCGGCTGCTTGGGTTTCTCCGGCATGTTCGGCAGGGTTTATCCTGATGTTTTTGCGGGTTTTGGTGTGCGTTCGGGTTTTGCCGTGAGTGTTGCGGCCAGGGCCGGCCCAAGACATTGTGCTGCCTGGAGCGAAAAATTAAATACTGCCCCCCCAAAAATCCAAACAAACCATGCAGCGTGTATGAGCATATCACAGTGCACAGGGCCGGCCCGACAATGGTGCAGAGCGGAGCAGCGGCGCCAGGTGGCAGAAATTTGGGGGCGGCAAATTTCAGCCCCGTAACGCTGCAGTGCTCTGCACTATTTTTTCATGCGGCAGAGGCAGATCGTGTGGCCGCCGCGCTCGTTCCTTCAACGAGCGGAAGCTGCATGAGTATCTGCCGCTCGCCTAAGATCCATCCTCCAGCCAGCCGCGATCGAGATTACGTGATCTCGAGAGACCGCGGCAGGCTGGAAGGTGGATCCCAGGCGAGCGGCAGATACTCACGAGGCTGCCGCTCGTTGAACGAAGGAATGCGGCGGCCCCAGGATCTGCCTGTTGGAGGGGCCGGCAGAGGTAAGCCTGGGGGCAAATATATCCGAGAGCTGGCCTGGGGGCAAATATATCCGAGAGCTGGCCTGGGGGCAAATATATCCGTGAGCTGGCCTGGGGGCAAGTATATCCGTGAGTTGGCCAGGGGGAAAATATATCCATGAGCTGGCCTGGGGGCAAATATATCAGAGCTGGCCTGGCCTGGGGGCAAATATATCCATAATCTGGCCTGGCCTGGGGGCAAATATATCCATGAGCTGGCCTGGGGGCAAATATATCAGAGCTGGCCTGGCCTGGGGGCAGATATATCCATAAACTGGCCTGGCCTGGGGGCAAATATATCCATAAACTGGCCTGGGGCAAATATATCCATAAACTGGCCTGGCCTGGGGGCAAATATATCCATAAACTGGCCTGGGGGCAAATCTATCCATGAGCTGGCCTGGCCTGGGGGCAAATCTATCCATGAGCTGGCCTGGGGGCAAATCTATCCATAAACTGGCCTGAGGGCAAATATATCCATGAGCTGGCCTGGGGGCAAATCTATCCATGAGCTGGCCTGTGGGCAAATCTATCCATAAACTGGCCTGAGGGCAAATATATCCATGAGCTGGCCTGGGGGCAAATATATCCATGAGCTGGCCTGGGGGCAAATATATCCATAAACTGGCCTGAGGGCAAATATATCCATGAGCTGGCCTGGGGGCAAATATATCCATGAGCTGGCCTGGGGGCAAATATATCCATAAACTGGCCTGGGGCAAATATATCCATAAACTGGCCTGGCCTGGGGGCAAATATATCCATAAACTGGCCTGGGGGCAAATATATCCATGAGCTGGCCTGGCCTGGGGGCAAATCTATCCATGAGCTGGCCTGGGGGCAAATCTATCCATAAACTGGCCTGAGGGCAAATATATCCATGAGCTGGCCTGGGGGCAAATCTATCCATGAGCTGGCCTGGGGGCAAATCTATCCATAAACTGGCCTGAGGGCAAATATATCCATGAGCTGGCCTGGGGGCAAATATATCCATGAGCTGGCCTGGGGGCAAATATATCCATAAACTGGCCTGGGGGCAAATATATCCATGAGCTGGCCTGGGGCAAATATTTCCATGAGTGAGCCTGGGGGCAAATATTTCCATGAGCTGGCATGGGGGCAAATATATCCATGTGTGAGCTGGGGCAATATACCAATGTGTGGGCACTGCTGGGTATGTGACGCTGGGCTCTGCTGGGCATGTGACGCTGGGCACTGCTGGGTATGTGACGCTGGGCTCTGCTGGGCATGTGACGCTGGGCACTGCTGGGTATGTGACGCTGGGCTCTGCTGGGCATGTGAAGCTGGGCTCTGCTGGGCATGTGAAGCTGGGCACTGCTGGGTATGTGATGCTGGGCACTGCTGGGCATGTGAAGCTGGGCACTGCTGGATATGTCATGCTGGGCACTGCTGGGCATGTGAAGCTGAGCACTGCTGGTTGTGTCATGCTGGGCACTGCTGGGTATGTGACGCTTTGCTCTGTTGGGCATGTGAAGCTGGGCTCTGCTGGTCATGTGAAGCTGGGCTCTGCTGGGCATGTGATGCTGGGCTCTGCTGGGTATGTGATGCTGGGCACTGCTGGGTATGTGACGCTTGGCACTGCTGGGTATGTGACGCTGGGCTCAGTTATATACACCTCCCATTACTGTATCACAGAGCTCCACAGCAAGAAAATTCTAATGTACGGTGTGTATGAGTGTTTGAATTTTATTGCTGTGGCGCACTGGGATACGCTCATACACTCTGCGTGGTATTTTTTTTTTTTGGGGGGGCAGCATTTCATCCTTTGCTCCAGGCAGCACAATGTCTTGGGCCGGCCCTGACAGTGCACCACATTACTTTGAATTTTATTGCTGTGGAGCTCTGTGATACAGTAATGTGCGGTGTGTATGAGTGTGAGTTTTATCGCTGTAGCGCTCTGATACACTCACACACTGCACATTACTTAAACTTTTATTGCTGTGTAGCTCGATGGTACAGTATTGTGCGGTGTGTATGAGCGTATAACTGAGCTCCACAGCAATAAAACTCATAGTATTGTGCGGTGTGTATGAACGTATAACTGAGCTCCACAGCAATAAAACTCACAGTAGCAGTTTGTGTATATGAGTGTATCACAGAGCATTGCAGCAATAAAACTCACAGTAACAGTTTGTGTGTATGAGTGTATCACAGAGCATTGCAGCAATAAAACTCACAGTAACCCACTGTCACACACATCCAGTCACACACAAAGTCACACACACACAAAGTCAAACACAAACTTACCCACACTGCCCTGATCACCAGCCCACTGGAGGGCTTGATGGACGTCGCTGTGCCTGGACAAGGTCTTACAGGGCGCCAGTCGGCTGGAGGGCCCGGCTTTGGATGTAGGGCCCAGGCAGCTTGGGGCCTTGCTGCAGGGCCCGGGTGGCTTGGAGCCTGGCGGCCGGGCCCGGGCGGCTTGGAGCCAGGCTTCCGGACCCGGGCGGCATCCGGCCTGGCTGAAGGGCCCTGTCAAGGTCTGGCTTCCAGCCTGGTACAGCAGGCGCGTGGCAGCAGCAGGTCCTGCGGGGCAGTGGCTAGTCTGGCGTGCAGGAGGAGGAGCTGTTCGCCCACCCACACAACACGCGGCGTCTTGATCCTGCGTTTGCTGTATGGACGCATGCCTTTTGGGTGGGCGCGGTCAGCGGCGGCATCACTAGTGAGTGATGAATGAAGCGCCGGCGGCCAAATTAGATAATGCCGTGGCGCAACAAAAAATAGTGCGGCGGCCGCAGCAAATTTTGCCGCACTCGAATTTACACCACCTGGAGCAAGTGCACCACACTGCTCCATCGTCGGGCTGGCCCTGCTTGAGGCGAGTTTGCGGTGCCTTTTCCCTGCACTGTGACAGCCCTGTGGTGCTTGCTGAATACACTGCAGGGTCGTCAAAATGGGATCGCCAAATCACACCGAATGGAAGAGAACGAAAAGTCACCAAATGTGCAATGACTTTTCCATTCCCTTACAGCACTTCGCACTGGATTATGTGTGTAGTGATGTTAGTCAATTTACCACAAAATGATGAGCAGTCTTTCCACAGGTGCAACACTGTCGCACATAAATGTGTCCTGCCGCTCCAAAGTGGGGGACATGAGCTCAGTAACTCATCAAAACTGTTGAAAAAAAGAAAGTAATCAGATGGAAAGTAGTTCTCATTGGACGCCTTCGCAGTCAATCAAAAACAAACGCGCATATGACGCGCGTTTCTAATTAACACAAATGCACAACAAACGCTAGTAAAACATTGGGAAAAAAAGCGCGTACAACGCGCTTATAAAATATGTTTAGGTGTGAACCCAGCCTGAATGTTGGATAACGTGCGCCTGTAGGTTTCTCCTTAGTGCCCCTGTTTTAGCTCCATATAACGGGTCATGTGCTGATTCAGAAGCCTGCCCTGTAATGCAGCAATAACCCTCTGGATACTCACAGCAGCGCTAAGCACCACTGCAAGTACTTCCTCCTGCAGTCTATAGGACCTCATGGAGGCTTGTGCTGCCCAACCGCGTGACCTGCAGGTTCTCACATCTCTTTAGATCTTGCATGTCCGCGAATTGATTCGTGGAGGTAGACTGGGGACTTTTTGTCCCCAGTCTCACTCTGCTCCCGGCGGCCAAAAGAGGCTGATTGGCCCACCATTCTTGTCACGGGATAAGAGGTATCTGATTTTTTGGGGGAGTTTTTTGCTGGTGATAAATGATTCAGGAGAAATCCTGAGAATATCAGTTAGCACCAGCTTCTACTGTAGATGTGGCTAACTTTTTCGTTACCTCATCAGTGCAGGAATTAGCATTAGCACTTTGCTCTTCCCATGTTAAGAATAGTGAGTGCAATCACCAATGCGCTAAAGGTTTGTGGTTTTTTTATTAGCCCATTTAGCTTTCGGATTGTAATTTGGGGGCATGCGTTAAAGTCACTTAACCTAGCACTATAGCACTAGTCTATTATTTTTTCCAGGGCTGATTTTTATTCCCAGTCCGGCCCTGGCATAGCGAGGGGAGCAGGTGCCCCCGGGTGCCTGTCAGGGATGCCGCAAGCAGGGACGGACTGACGTGTGGGAGATTCCCCACAGCATGAGGACGTCCCCTACACGTCATGGGTATGTTGGGGGACTCTTCCACAGGTCTGGGGGGGGATCCCGGGCTGGTCTGGCTTCCTGGAAGTCAGACCACGCCATGCCCTGCCCCCTGATGGCATTGCGCATGGCCACGATGACGTCACAAAGGGACCCCACCAACCGGCCCCAGGCTGGAAAATCCTAATACAGGAGATAGGGATGTCCTTTGGACCTCCTTATCTTATGAAAACGAAAAGATACTGGGCCATGCTTGGTATTGATGGAAAGGCCATAGCATAGCCTTTCCAATGATATCAAACATTACGAGGTAGTATGTAAAAATAAAGAAATAAAGAAAAATATTTCATTAGTTGTTTCTCCAAAAGCAGCAATATTCTCTTTTCAATAATAAAGTGAATTATATTGAAGCACTACCTCATTGCTGCACTACCTTCTCATTTCCCATAAAAACAGCAAGTGTGGAAGGGATGGAGCAATGCATTTTTACACATTGTTTCATTGAAATCTTATAGGGTTATCGATCATGGGCCAAATTTGCCACCGAATTGCACCGAATGTTGATTTAATATCATCGTATGGTGCAATTTCATGGCAGTTCGTCTATTCGGAAAGCTGTCAATTCGCCAAATATTGGCAAATTGCCAGCGAAATACAGTGCAGTACGCCGCAGTTCAGCGACCTTCGGCGGCAGTAATATCCCCATAGAGAAGTTGTCCTGTCCCCACTCCACGTACCCCCGGGGTCTATGTGCAGCTTAACAGGCAGGTAAACCTCTCCTACGAGTCAATGAACGGGACCGGTTTGCAGTCTGAAGGTTTTATTAACCCGTTGTAGGAATGTGGTAAAACTATAGGAAAACAGAAATATACGATATAAAGATACAGAATATATATACATGTTTTACATAGATAATAATACAAGACAGGATGTGTCCATATAAAACATGGGGGTTTTATAACTAGGCCGGACTAAAACTACATGAAAAGCAGCTGGCTGCAATATAAGGGTTTACAAATTTACAGCACATAAGGTGCTTCTAAAGCTGAGGGAAACTGTAAGGTGACTGGGAGGAATTTAGACCATAACCTTACCGACGATGCTTTCAATAGGGGGAGAGATTGTAATGAGGTGTTCCTTCCAGCTCCTGTGGTGAAGGAAATGGTGGCCTCTCTCCCACAATCCCCTGTAATAGTGAGGGAAGCACATGACTTAGCCTATAGGAATTCTGGGAAGGCTGAATACCAGGGTGCTGTAAAAATAAACGGCCACTAGATGGCGTCTCTAAACACATTACATTTACATTTCTGCTCTGAAGGCGGCACACTCCCCGCTTGGTGTCGGTAGACACCACCATCGGAGTCTTCTGAAGAAAACAATAAAATTAGTTCAGTTACTGGTCTGAGAAATAACTTGGTCTCATTCTGCTTGTATATCTTGACTTCGGCTTTACGGACCTTTCCATCATCACTCGGGAGTGTTTTCGTAATCAGACCTAAAGGCCACTCGTTTCTGTGCGACTGGTGATCTTTCATAAGCACAATGTCGCCAGGTTTGAGATTAGGTTTGGTGGTTTGCCATTTTCTTCTTGGTTGTAAGGTTGAGATGTACTGTTTCCTCCACCTGTCCTAAAAGGTATCGGCAAGGCTTTGTACTTGTCTCCATTGACGTTTATAGAGGTCTTTAGTACTGAAGTCACCAGTTGGAGCAGCAGTGGTGCTAGTCTTCTGAGTAAGCAGCATAGTTGGGGTGAGGATTGCTGGATCTTCAGAATCAGTGGAGATTGGAGTCAGAGGTCTAGCGTTTATAATAGCGGAGACTTCTGCCATGAAAGTAACTAGGCACTCATGAGTAAGTCTTCCAGTACTTACTTGTAAGAAAATGGAATCTAGGATCCTTCGTGCTATGCCAATCATCCTCTCCCAGGTTCCTCCCATATGAGAAGAATGCGGTGGGTTAAAGGTCCAAGTGCAGCCTTGTTCGCTCAAATATCTCTCTACGCGGATGACATCCACATTTGAAGAAATCAGTAGTTCTTTAGCTGCTCCTACAAAGTTTGTACCTCTGTCAGAGCGAATGTGTTTAACAGGGCCTCTTATAGCGATGAAACGCCTGAGAGCGTTTATGAAACTAGAGGTGTCCATTGATTCGATCACCTCTATGTGGACAGCTCGGATGGTCATACAGGTGAATATTACTGCCCAGCGTTTACTGCTGGCGCAACCTCCTCTTGTGTGTCGGGCGGAGACGGACCATGGACCAAATACTACATCAAGGCCGATGTTGGTGAAAGGAGGAGCTGTGCTAAACCTGTCGGAAGGAAGATTGGCCATCTTTTGTGTTTGAAAAATACCACGTAGTTTGCGACAAGTAACACATTTAAAAATAAATCTGCTCACACATCTTTTTGCTCCAACTATCCACAGTCCAGCAGCTCGTAAAGCCCCTTCTGTAAAAAGTCGTCCCTGATGTTTTACCTGATCGTGATAGTGTTGTACAAGCAAAGAAGAGATGTGATGACAACCAGGGATCAATACAGGATGCTTCTCTGAAAAGTCTATGCTAGCTTCCTTAAGACGACCTCCTACTCTTAGCAAGCCATCTTCATCGATGAATGCATCGAGTTTCTTGAAACCACTGTCTTTGGGAAGAGATCTCTGATTAGTGATACAGTCGATTTCGTTAGTGTAGATTTCTTGTTGCACTGTACGGATAATTATATTTCTTGCCTGTTCCAATTCAGTTGCTTTGTAGGCACTGTTACAGCGGTGCCAACCTTTACAGTCCTTTAATTCTGCGGGCGTAGTATTCCTGGAAGAACGAACTACATGAATTAAGCAAGCGATGCCCCTAACAAGTGACCTCCAGGTAGAGAACTTGTTGAATCTGAGAGATCCGAGCTGGTTGCTTGACGTCACTGTGTGTAGCGTAGACACCTGAGGGCGGACTTCTTCATCTGTATCTATATTTACCAGTCGAAATGTGTGACAGTCAGAAGTGATATTCTGAGGATTATGTAAGAATGCAGGACCTGTAAGCCATGATGAGTCTTTTAGATTGTTAGCGGCAACAGATCTGGTTGCATGGTCTGCGGGGTTGTGGTCGGTAGGTACGAAACGCCATTGTTTTGGGTAAGTGGATCTTCTGATTCTATGTACCCTGTTGCTGACGTAAACATAGAAACGTCTGGATTCGTTGCTGATGTAACCCAAGACTACTTTGCTGTCTGTGTAGAACTGAGCGTCTTTAATCTCTATGTTCAATTCTGTGGTGATCAGTTCAGCTAGTTCCACTGCCAGTACGGCAGCGCAGAGTTCCAATCTAGGTATTGTATGTTCTGGGAGTGGTGCAAGTTTCGCTTTTCCCATGATGAATCCTATATGACATTGTTCTTCGATGTCTACAGTCTTTAGATAAGCTACTGCAGCAATTGCTTTGACAGATGCGTCTGAGAAAACACAGAGGTTTTGTGTTGGAACTTCTGAAGAGGGCACGGGGGCATATGGACGTGCAATGTGAACTCTGGCCAAAGCTGTTAGAGAGTTTTTCCACTCCATCCACAAACCCTTTTTCTCAGTGGGGAGCGGGTCATCCCAGTCTTTTGTCTCCCAGGTAAGATCTCTGAGTATTGCTTTACCTTGAATGGTGACGGGAGCTGCAAAACCTAGGGGATCGTAAAGGCTGTTTATAACGGACAGGGTACCCCTGCGGGTGTATGGTTTTTCTTCTGGACTGACTTGAAAGGTAAAGGTGTCACTATTTAAGTCCCAAAGCAGACCAAGGCTCCGTTGAGTAGGGAGGACGTCAGTACCTAGGTCTAAATCTTTCAAATCATTAGAATGGTCTTGGGAAGGGAAGGCTTTAATTACCCTTTTGCTGTTAGAAGCAATTTTGTGAAGTCTCAAGTTTGAGTGGGAGAGCATACTTTGAGTTCTTTTTAGGAGACTGATAGCAGCCTCATCTGTGGGCAGTGATTTTAAACAGTCGTCTACATAGAAGTCCTTATCTACAAAGTGTCTAACGTCTGCCCCGTATTTCGCTTCTCCTTCCTTAGCGGACTGTCTGAGGCGCAAGGTCTTGTTATCAGTGGGGTACCTCAGGGGTAAGTACTTGGACCCTGTAAGGACAGAGGCTTTGACCCCTGTATGGTGTTGGGTGTATGGAACCCAATGGCAAGCCGAAGGAGGAGACCAGAAGGAATATGATTGATTAAGCTTTACTGAAGACAACAAAATATAAGTCCAGAATAAAGTAATGTAATGTTTCTTTTGACAGAAATAAAAGTCCAGAACGGAGAGTTGTAAGGATAATTAAATACGGTTGCAATCTTGGAAATAGTCCAGGGGTAGAGGTATGCCGGGAGGTGGAACTGGCACTGCGATGGCAATCCTGAATATGGAAGTGGAATGGAGCTGTACCGTGATGGTAGGAACCGAAGCGGAGCTGTATCGTGGCAACAGAAGCAAAGTTGTATCGTGGCCGCAGGAATAGAAGCGGAGCTGTATCGTGGCAACAGGAACCGGAGCGGAGTTGTACCGTGGTAACAGGAACAGGAGTGGAGCGGTATCGTGGCAACAGAAGCGGAGCTGTACTGTGGCAACAGGAACCAGAGCGGAGCTGTACTGTGGCAGCGGGAACCGGAGTGGAGCTGTACCGTGGCAACAGGAACCGGAGCGGAGCTGTACTGTGGCAGCGGGAACCGGAGTGGAGCTGTACTGTGGCAGCGGGAACCGGAGTGGAGCTGTACCGTGGCAACAGGAACCAGAGCGGAGCTGTACTGTGGCAGCGGGAACCGGAGTGGAGCTGTACCGTGGCAACAGGAACCAGAGCGGAGCTGTATTGTGGCAGCAGGAACCGGAGTGGAGCTGTACCGTGGCAACAGGAACCGGAGCGGAGCTGTACTGTGGCAACAGGAACAGGAGTGGAGCTGGTACCGTGATGGCCGGAACAGAAGTGGAGCTGGTACCGTGGCGACAGGAATCGAGGCGAAGCTGTATCGGCAGCAGGAACGGAAGTCAGAATCCTTTTAGAGGAACACGAAGGGGAACCACTGGGTAACGTGGTGTAACCACAGTATAACCTGGTTAGTGAACTGGAGAAGGCGGCAGGTTTAAATAGGGTTGAGGGAATCATACGAACACCGTTCACCTGGGACTCGCAGGTGTAATAGGGATACCTGAGTGCTAGGTAGATTAATTGGTGGTATACGAGGATCTCCAGTGCAGGTGGGGTGCAGTACCTTAACTTGACCAGCAGAGTACCTAGGTCTTAATGCTCTGGGATGGACGATCGCGCATGCGCGCTTGCCTCCTGTTCAGTTGGATCCCGGAGACGGCGTGGGACACATCCTGGCTCTCCTCCCTCGAGCTGAAGATCGGAATCAGGGAGCGACGCGCCACGAGGGACCTCAGGTGAGTCTGCCAGGCGTCCCAATATGGCGGCCGCGGTCCGACCGCGGCGTGGGGCATTACAGACCCATTCTCTTTAATATTTTTATTAGTGATATTGCAGAAGGTATTAATGGAAAAGTATGTCTTATTGCTGATGACACAAAGATTTGCAACAGGGTTGACGTTCCTGGAGGGATCAGCCAAATGACAAATGATTTAGGTAAACTAAAAAAATGGTTGGAGTTGTGGCAATTGAGTTTTAATGTGGATAAGTGCAAGATAATGCACCTGGGACGTAAAAACCCAAGGGCTGAATATAGAATATTTGATACAGTCCTAACCTCAACATCTGAGGAAAGGGATTTAGGGGTCATTATTTCAGAGGATCTAAGGGTAAGTAGTCAATGTAATAGAGCAGCAGGAAATGCTAGCAGAATGCTTTGTTGTGTAGGGAGAGGTATTAGCAGTAGGAAAAGGGAAGTGCTCATGCCACTGTACAGAGCACTGGTGAGACCTCACTTGGAGTACTGTGTGCAGTACTGGAGACCGTATCTCCAGAAGGATATAGACATCTTAGAGAGAGTTCAGAGAAGGGCTACTAAAATGGTGTACGGCTTGAAGGAGAAAAGTTACCAGGAAAGGCTTAATGATCTTAACATGTACAGCTTGGAAAAAAGACGAGACAGAGGAGATATGATAGAAACATTTAAATACGTAAAGGGAATCCACAAGGTAGAGGAAGGGAGTATATTTAAAAGGAAACAAAATAGCAAAACAAGAGGACATAGTCTTAGATTAGAGGGGCAAAGGTTTAAAAGTAACATCAGGAAGCATTATTTTACTGAGAGGGTGGTGGATACATGGAACAGTCTTCCAGTAGAAGTGGTAGAGGCCAAAACAGTAATTGAATTTAAGCAAGCATGGGATATGCATAAGGCTATCCTAAACAAAAGATAAATCCAGGTAAAGTATCCATGTAATTGGGCAGACTAGATGGGCCAAAAGGTTCTTATCTGCCGACATTTTTCTATGTTTCTATGTTTCCATAAATAGCAACTGCAGGAGAGGGGCTGTTACCAAAGATGTGTACCCGCATACGGTACTCTATGATATCTTTGGAGGGTTCGTTATCTTTAAACCAAAAGAATCTCAGGAAATTTCTGTGTTCTTCTTTAACAAAGAAGTAGTTATCTGTTGAATGTCGGCCATAAATGCAACTGAATCTTTACGAAAACGGAGGAGTACTCCTATGAGTCTGTTATTAAGGTCGGGACCTGACAGTAAGACATTGTTTAAGGAGACACCCTCATGTTTGGCACTAGAGTCAAACACTGCTCTAATCTGGCCTGGTTTCTTTGGATGGTATACTCCAAATATGGGTAGGTACCAGCACTCTTCACCGTCAGTTAAGGTAGGTGCTACTTCTGCATGACCGTTCTCAAGTATTTTCTCCATGAAGCTGAAAAAGTGGTTTTTCATTTCTGGCTTTCTTTGAAAACTGCGCCTAAGAGACACAAAGCGTTTATAGACTTGTTCTCTGTTGTCAGGCAAACGTTGTCTTTGGGGTTTAAAGGGTAGAGGCGCGACCCAACTGTTAAGAGTCATCCTTAACTATTCCCTGTTCCATGATCTCTAAGAACAACCTATCTTCAAAGGACGTAGCTACCTGGTAATCTGTTTTAGTGCTGAGAAATACTGAGGACACTAGGTGACCTTGGTCGCTGTCACAGTAAGGGTCTACGGTAGATTTGGGCAGATAGGTGTTATGTGGTAGCTCTTTTACAAGGAATCAATTTTGGCATGGTTGAAAAAGGGAGGGGCGCCCATTCTCTAGAGTCTTAGTTAACATGTTGCTGACTGAGGTGGGTTTGTGTACGCTTCCCAAACAAACATATCCTATAATAACCCATCCTAAATCAAGTCTTTGGGCGTAGGGAGCATTGTGAGGGCCATTAATCTGATCTCTAATTTTGTGAAATCGTAAAATATCTCTCCCAAGGAGTAGGACTATCTGAGCTTGGGGGTCTAGTACTGGTATAAAGTGAGCTATGCGTTTTAGATGAGAGTGGTGTACTGCAGCATCAGGGGTGGGAATCTCAGCTCTATTATCTGGAATCTGGTTACATTCGATTACAGTAGGTAGCAGAAGGTGTGTCTGGCCATCTATAGACTCAACTTGGAAACCTGTAGCTGTTCTCCCCGCTGTCTCAACTGTACCTGCACAAGTCTTTAAGGAGTAAGGAGAGATAGGGCCTTTAATGTTGAAGATGTCAAAGAAGGTGGATCTCGCTAGAGATTTGTTACTTTGGTCATCTAGGATTGCGTAGGCACATACAGGTTTATAGGAAAAAAAAAGGGGGGGGTTCCTAGTGGCGCAACAATTGTGTACAACAGATCACAATGTCGTACTTATGAACCAATAGATGTGTATAAATCCTTACGGTTCGTATAAATGCAGCTTCACTGGTGCAGATTTAGGATAAAGTGCTAATGTCACAGTTGGTGTGATATTAAAGTGCAGCAGTTTACACAATATAAAGGTGCAACAGTTTATGCAATATTAAAGTGCAACAATTTATGCATTATTAAAGTGCAACAGTGACAGCCTGGGTGCATAGGGAGAGCTAGCACAGCACATTGATAAATACTGAAAAAATGGTGGTACGGATGCCCGCGTCAGCGTTATGGTGAGTAAAGATACTTGACGTCTATTTGTGAGTATACAAAATGACCTTACACTGATTTCCTGTGTGTATTGAAGGTCTATTGTCCTTAGTGTCTTTGTCTTCCAGAGGTCCTAAGATAGCAGAATGTGCACTAAACGTGCTCTGCCTTCAGTGGTTGAGCCTGGAGTGATAAGGCTCCCAAATCGGTGAGTGTAACCAACCTCCCTCTTATTATAGCAAGTCAGTAACCACTGATGCTGTGCCATGAGAGCACTCTTTTCCCCTTTTCTATGTCTTTCCACCTGAGGTGAAGGCGTTACATTAAAGAAGGGCAGTGGTCACCCTATAGTTGACACCAGGCGTTTCACTCCAGAGCCCGGATTTAAGCGGCTCTGGCTCTTGTAAGTGCGCAATTATTGAACACCAGAGATTTCACCAATATAAAACGCTGCTGCACTATTATTTCTTTCTCTCTCCCCCGTTCTTTATCTCCCATTTGAGTGGAGTTAATCAACGTTATAGAAGGAGCCGCTACATCGAGCACAAGGCAGAGCACGTTTAGTGCACATTCTGCTATCTTAGGACCTCTGGAAGACAAAGACACTAAGGACAATAGACCTTCAATACACACGGGAAATCAGTGTAAGGTCATTTTGTATACTCACAAATAGACGTCAAGTATCTTTACTCAGACTGCACCGGTCACCATAACGCTGACGCGGGCATCCGTACCACCATTTTTTCAGTATTTATCAATGTGCTGTGCTAGCTCTCCCTATGCACCCAGGCTGTCACTGTTGCACTTTAATAATGCATAAATTGTTGCACTTTAATATTGCATAAACTGTTGCACCTTTATATTGTGTAAACTGCTGCACTTTAATATCACACCAACTGTGACATTAGCACTTTATCCTAAATCTGCACCAGTGAAGCTGCATTTATACGAACCGTAAGGATTTATACACATCTATTGGTTCATAAGTACGACATTGTGATCTGTTGTACACAATTGTTGCGCCACTAGGAACCCCCCCTTTTTTTTCCTCTACTGATATCTGCACACCCAATTCGAGAGTCTGTGCTATCCCCTAGATGGCAGCAAATTAAAACAAGCAACCACACCTAGACAAGAGCGCCCATACCGACCTCTCTCCTTTCCATATTCTCACTCGACTCTCGATAGGTATAGAGGCAGCTCTCCATTTAAGATGGATTTCAGGTCCAAATTTGGCCACTGCAATGATGAAATATTCAGTGACACAAGCATCCAATTTAGTGACCAATTAAACGACATACATACACTAAGGAAACAACTTGAGAAAGACCTGAAAAAAGAAATCAGGAACAAATGGGACGTCACCACTCTTAATAAATATGTCAAAGATAACATGGTACCCAGAGGGCTACGCTTTTCAAAAAGCCTAGCAGGCGATAGCGAAGACAATATACTCCGAGAAAGATGGGAAAAAATGTTGGAGGGTTTTTCAATACACAGCATGAAAGTCATTATTGAGAGAAGGAACGAGATCCTGATAGAACTAAATGACAACATCACCAAGACCCATGAGAAACTCTTGAGAGTATCTTCAGAACAAGAGATGAACTCCTATATAGGGCGACTTGAAAAAGATCTAGACAAACTCAACGAAGATGTCAAAGAAATAAAAAATAAAAAATATTTAAGAGACATATCAGATTATAAGAAAGGGAATGTCTGGAGACAAGGAAGTGCTGAAGATCTAGACAATCAGCACTTAGAACCAATAAAGACTCCCCTAGATTCAACACGAGCCACACCAAAGTCACACTTCCAGACACCTATACGCCAGAAGCCACAACAGGATAGGGCACCTTATAGGACACCGCTACCCCAAAGAGCGACAAGGCAGCAACAATATAACCAAGGCCGATATAACGAAGGATTATACAATAAAAGACCGTACTATAGACCACCGAACGGAGGCTACAGGAATAATTGGAGGTACGATTCACACAGGAATGACCAATCTCATTACCATCACCAGCAGAACCGGACCTATCAACCACCACAAAGAAGACCTTGGCAGAACAACCAGGGGGATGATGAAGATCATTATCATGATTATCTAACACTCCCCACCAACAACAGGTATGAAGCCCTTGAGAACCATGTGGATTTTCACCAGGCCCAGCGGCCAACAAACAGGAACCTCAGCACCCTCAGAAGAGGCTGGTCCCCAGGGAAAAGACCCCACCAAGAAGAGGACGTAGATCAGGAAAACTCCGAAGAAAATCGAAGACAAAAAGAGAAACAGGGCAGAACGGAGGGATCTACAATTTGACAAATGTTGCACTAACGGACGCCCAAATGAAAGTACTGAAAAAGGGGCTAAAATACGCACCCACAGCCCACATGGATCTGTTTAATGTGTATATCGATCTCCAAAAGTTCAAAAAGAACCTCTGTCTTAAAAAATATTTCATGAAAAACCCTGTAGAAAGAGAGAATCCGGTTCACTTCTATAAACACACCACCCTTAAAGACAAATCTACTTTTTTCCCCAAATCCCTTATTTCACAGGAAATAAGTACCTTCGAACAAATGGTGATGACAGACCTGGGGAGAGTTAAAACATCCACCAAATCAGACAACCTCACAAAGAACGAAAAGAAAGCTCTTAAGGAACTAGTCTCTAATGAACAAATCGAGATCAAACCTGCCGACAAAGGCGGAGGCACGGTAATTATGACCGCAGACTATTATAGAGAAGAGGCAGAGAGAATCCTGGGAGACGCAACAACATACAAAAAGCTTAACAAAAATCCAACAAAAGATATTCAAACTAAATTTGATGAATACCTGGAACGGGGACACGTTCTGGGCATTCTCAACAATCATGAATATAAATATCTCAAGGTGGAACACCCCAGGACTCCCGTTTTTTATTTTTTACCAAAAATTCATAAAGATCCAACTAACCCTCTGGGAAGACCGATCATTTCAGGTGTAGGCTCAGTATCAAGTCGAGTATCAGAGTACCTAGATCATCAGTTGCAACCATATGTTGTCAACACCACAGCACACCTGAAAGATACCACAGAAATTCTGCAAATTCTAAAAGAAGTCAAATGGGAAGAAGGCTTATTGTTAGTCACTAGTGATGTACAATCGTTGTACACTATCATCCCACACAATGAAGGAATTAAGGCTGTCGAAAATCCCTTAATAAGAGCAGGCACTTTACAGCCAGATCAAATCGACTTTATTTTAGAAGGCATTCGACTGATTTTAGAGAATAATTATTTTTATTTTAAGGATGACTTTTACCTACAGCTCAATGGCATGGCGATGGGGACACGTTTCGCCCCATCCTATGCCAATCTTTTTATGTCCTCCTGGGAAGACACTTTTTTACCACTGTATCGTGACCATCTTGTCATCTATAAAAGATACATAGATGACATTTTCTTCATCTGGAGAGGAGATGTAAACACCCTAAGAGTTTTTCTGGCAAACCTAGATCAAAACAATAAAGGGATAAAACTCACTACGACCTGGAGTAACGAATGCATCAATTTTTTAGACCTAAACATTTTTATCCATGAGAACGAAATCCAGACAGAGACATACTTCAAGAAAGTAGATGTCAACAGTTTTATAGAAAAAACAAGCTGCCACCTACCCCAGTGGCTTGACAATGTCCCAAAAGGACAATTCCTCAGGATGAGAAGGAACTGTACGAATCTGAACACTTATGATACACAATCAGAGAAACTTAAAAGTAACTTTATAGAGAAAGGATATAATCCGGCCGATTTAGAAAACGTAAGGTCAGAGATCAGAAACCGGGAACACGCAGGAATACTGAAAAAGAACGTTAGAACACCAAACATCAATCAAAACGTACCTTTCATATTCTCTTATAACGCACAGAACAGAACCATCAGAAGAACAATAAGAAAATACTGGCCAATATTGAAAAGAGACCCGATGCTGAAAGATATATTACCTGAAAATCCCAGACTAATCTGTCGAGGTGTGAATAACCTCAAAATGAAGTTAACGCACAGACATACACAGAATACACTTGCACGACCGAATCACTTTAATATCCAAAAGGGATTGCACCAGTGCGGCAATTGTCTAAACTGCCGTAATACAAAAAGTAAAAAACAGATTATTGCACAAGTAAATGGAACCACAGGACCAATTGCGATCAAAGAAGTCATCACCTGCTTTACGAAAAATGTCATCTATTTACTAATCTGTCCATGTGGTCTGAAATATGTAGGCAGGACCACGAGACCGCTCAATATCCGAATTCAAGAGCATATTAGAAATATTAGAAATGGCTATGAAAAACACAGTGTCCCATTGCATTTCAAACTCAAGCACGCCCAAAACCCAGAAGGACTCACCTTTGTCGGTATAAAGAAGATTGAGACACCATGGAGAGGTGGCAATCTTGACAAACTAATTGGACAGATAGAAATGAGTTGGATCTTTAGACTAGACACGATGCAACCACGAGGACTTAATGCGGATTTCGAACTCTGCCATTTTCTTAACTGTTAGCTCATGGACCGGTCTCTATCCTTTCTATTATTACATTCACTCCATACCCAGTTTCAAGACCATTTTAAAGCACCTTATATTATTCTTATTTCTAATCTTTTAACATTTTTAATCAGCATGTTCTTGATAAAGATGCCAATTGGAGATCTATTCAATTTTTAATCTCCCACTTTTTACGGTCTTTCGATCATTCTGTATATATCATTATTTTTAATAATGAATAAATTTTATCTTCTTCTTTTTTAGTCCTCCCCTCCTCTCCTCCTTTATTTATTAGGAATCTCCTACCAATATTTAATTAATCCAATTAAAATCTTCAAATTAATAACCCTTAGGTACCAACAAATCGATGTTTGGCTATTAACGCTGATACTCCGGAATATGAATTCCAACCCCCCCCCTTTTTTCCTTTACTGTTCTATGAGCATTTTTACAATATACCCCCTCTCTAATGTTTGTACGCATTTTAACCAATTGATAGCTGTGTTTTACCACAGTTACATGCAATTCTCCTCCTTTTAGTCAATTTAGTCACTGCGGAACTCTTTATGACCGTGGGTCTCACAGGAGATGAATAAGTTTATCTCATTCACTGTTCTATTGCGCATGTGCAGTGAACTTTTTATTTTATTTTGTTCCAATTTTTATGTATATATTGGCTTGAGCAGTATACTTTCATTTGTTCCAATTTTTATGTATTTTTATGTATATATCGGCTTAAGCACTAGCTCATGTAAGTCAATGAATCAATGGAGACCAGCACCCGCAGTCCACACTGTGTAGAGTTTATGAACATTCAGTCCCCATGCAGTATGATCTCCCTGACTGAGACTGTTTATGTGTATACAAAGTCCCATTCCGGCTAAATTTTAAGCCAGCGTGAAGTTCTGGACTCCATATCCCCCTGTAACCATGGCCAGCATCGCGATCCACCGAATGGAACGCAAACAAACGGTGGAACGCAGATCCAAAATGGCCGCGACGCAGACTGATGACGCGATCCACACCATGTGACCGCGATACCACACAAACCCGGAAGTTGAACATTTTCAATGGAGAAATACAGGAAATGAACTCCAAATAAAAAGGAGACCCCTGGAAAGCTTCAGATCCCCCATTTCACTTACCTTATCGACTGAGGAAGGCGCTGATAGCGCCGAAACGCGTCTCGAGACACCACCCCCCTCCCCATATTGATTGCATTTGTAATCCATTGTATATATTTTTTATATGAATAAACCTCTATCCAAGTACACAGGAGTATTTGGTTACTGAACCTGTATTGGTAATTTAAACCAACCTGATCAGGCCAGTTCTCCAGGATCCAACACGGACACCGCAACCTGCACCCAAAGAAGCAGCTAAGAGGGGTCCTGGTACTCACCATCAAGCAGTACCACACACACAGCGGTTGAGCCTGGAGTGATAAGGCTCCCAAATCGGTGAGTGTAACCAACCTCCCTCTTATTATAGCAAGTCAGTAACCACTGATGCTGTGCCATGAGAGCACTCTTTTCCCCTTTTCTATGTCTTTCCACCTGAGGTGAAGGCGTTACATTAAAGAAGGGCAGTGGTCACCCTATAGTTGACACCAGGCGTTTCACTCCAGAGCCCGGATTTAAGCGGCTCTGGCTCTTGTAAGTGCGCAATTATTGAACACCAGAGATTTCACCAATATAAAACGCTGCTGCACTATTATTATTTCTTTCTCTCTCCCTCGTTCTTTATCTCCCATTTGAGTGGAGTTAATCAACGTTATAGAAGGAGCCGCTACATCGAGCACAAGGCAGAGCACGTTTAGTGCACATTCTGCTATCTTAGGACCTCTGGAAGACAAAGACACTAAGGACAATAGACCTTCAATACACACGGGAAATCAGTGTAAGGTCATTTGTATACTCACAAATAGACGTCAAGTATCTTTACTCAGACTGCACCGGTTACCATAACGCTGACGCGGGCATCCGTACCACCATTTTTTCAGTATTTATCAATGTGCTGTGCTAGCTCTCCCTATGCACCCAGGCTGTCACTGTTGCACTTTAATAATGCATAAATTGTTGCACTTTAATATTGCATAAACTGTTGCACCTTTATATTGTGTAAACTGCTGCACTTTAATATCACACCAACTGTGACATTAGCACTTTATCCTAAATCTGCACCAGTGAAGCTGCATTTATACGAACCGTAAGGATTTATACACATCTATTGGTTCATAAGTACGACATTGTGATCTGTTGTACACAATTGTTGCGCCACTAGGAACCCCCCCTTTTTTTTCCTCTACTGATATCTGCACACCCAATTCGAGAGTCTGTGCTATCCCCTAGATGGCAGCAAATTAAAACAAGCACCCACACCTAGACAAGAGCGCCCATACCGACCTCTCTCCTTTACATACAGCTTTATCCTTGCAACCTGTTGGGTACACTTTGACGAGACAGATTTTTGAACAGGACTACCGCCTATGACTCCTTTGCAGACTTCAGTACATTGTGCGGTAACTGCTGGTGTACCTATTTCGGTGTTTATTCCTTCTTCACTATGATCTTGGGTATTGTAGGCTTGAGTTAAAGTACGTGGTGGTGGCCCAGGGTGTAGGGCTGCGTTATGACTTGTACTGTCACATTCTGTGCATTTTACACTGACCTTACAGTCTCTAGCAAAGTGAGACGTTGAGGAGCAACACTTGTAGCAGATATTGTTCTCCCTGAGGAAAGTCTTGCGGTCCTCTATGGGTTTCTCTCTGAAGCCTCTGCATTTCAGAAGAGGATGTGGCTTCCTGTGTAGGGGACACTGCCAGCTAGGGTCTTTATCTTCCAAGTAGGGAGAGGTTGATGGCCTGTGGAAGGAATCTGTAGAGGAAACATTAGTTTTATGGAGTATCACTGGCGTTTTATGGTATCTTAGACCGGAAGGAGCAGCATGAGACTGTATAAAATCAAAGCTGGGATCATTCCTAATTCTTGCTTGTTAGAAACATAGAAAAATGTCGGCAGATAAGAACCTTTCGGCCCATCTAGTCTGCCCAATTACATGGATACTTTACCTGGATTTACAAAGTCCACAAACACATCAAAGGGAGGAAATGATACCTTGTGCATTTGTTTGTAATTGGAACCATGTGCGACCCACCGCTCCTGGAGGTTGTAGGGGAGCTTTTGGACTATAGGGTTGACACCTCTTGCTGTGTCAAGGAAAGTAAGTCCAGGCAAATCTCCTTCTGCTTTGGCTACCTGCAGTTCCATGAGCAGGTCACTTAGTTCTCTAAGTTTCTGATAACCTTTACCAGATATTCTAGGGAAGTCATCAATTCTTTTAAACAGGGCGTTTTCTATTGCCTCTATTGAGCCATAGCACTCTTCAAGTCTTTCCCAGATCCTTCTAAGGCCTGTCTCTGGGTAGTTTATATTTATTGCTCTTATACGTTTAGCATGTTCTGCGGACTCATTTCCGAGCCAATTAACTAGGAGATCTAACTCTTCGCTGTATGACAGGTCTAAGTCTCTGATTACGTTCTGAAAGGTAGACCGCCAGGCTCTGTAGCTTTCTGGGTGATCATTGAACTTTACAAGTCCTTTGGTGATTAGCTCACGCCGTGAGAGGAACTTTGCAAACTCCATAGTAGCTTGGCTATTACTAGAATAGGGCTGCAGTGCATTGTTAGGAGGGTGGAGTGTGTAGCAATACCTTTGAGGAGTCTCTGATTTAGGCCGGTTAACATCATACCGTTTCGGTGTGAAAGACGTCTCTGTGCGCTGGAATGAAGGCTGATTTCCTTGTTGCGCAAAGAAGTCGCCACGGGCAGTGTCGCTCTGCGTTCTCCTGTCTGAAGCGCTGAACTTCAGGGTCGGCTGTTTGTTGCTTTATTTGCTGCGTTTGGCTTGTCGCTCTGATGACATCTATTGATTCTGGTGCAGGCTGAAGATTGCTGCTTGATTTGGAGTATTGATAGACGTACTCCGCTGTACGTTGTAGCGTGTCCTGGTGATCCTCTCCTGGACCGAGCACGCTGCTGCATCCGCTATGCTTGCTGGTGGGGTGCGTAGCTGCTTCTAGAGCCTCTGCTTCAGCTATGGCTGCTGCCGCTTCCTTCTCTACTGCCAGCTTCTCTAGGTTGATTTCCAAAAGAGCTCTCTTTGTTGAAAGCGGCTTCTGAAAGAGCTCTCTCTTTTTTTAGCTGCATATCCTGCTCTGCAAAGGCGGCACGTGCTTTTGCGGCTTCGGCCTTAGCACGAGCAATGGCGGCTGCTTCACTAACAGACGATTTGATAGAGTAGCCCGATCGGGACCTTGTCTTGTATGAAGATGCCTGACTTTGTGACATGGTTTGACTGTTTAAAGGTTGCAGGTTGTCGTATGCAGGTAACCGCGTTGACAGTAGTTGGCCTCTGTACAGTCCGATCTCTCATCCGCTTCCTATCTGTGCGTTGTTTCACTTTTCGCTCGTCTTCTCTGCGCATCGGTTACTTTTCGCGCGTCTTGTATGCTAGTCGTTTTGTTGTCCTGTCCCCACTCCACGTACCCCCGGGGTCTATGTGCAGCTTAACAGGCAAGTAAACCTCTCCTACGAGTCAATGAACGGGACCGGTTTGCAGTCTGAAGGTTTTATTAACCCGCTGTAGGAATGTGGTAAAACTATAGGAAAACAGAAATATACGATATAAAGATACAGAATATATACGTGTTTTACATAGATAATAATACAAGACAGGATTTGTCCATATAAAACATGGGGGTTTTATAACTAGGCCGGACTAAAACTACATGAAAAGCAGCTGGCTGCAATATAAGGGTTTACAAATTTACAGCACATAAGGTGCTTCTAAAGCTGAGGGAAACTGTAAGGTGACTGGGAGGAATTTAGACCATAACGTTACCGACGATGCTTTCAATAGGGGGAGAGATTGTAATGAGGTGTTCCTTCCAGCTCCTGTAGTGAAAGAAATGGTGGCCTCTCTCCCACAATCCCCTGTAATAGTGAGGGAAGCACATGACTTAGCCTATAGGAATTCTGGGAAGGCTGAATACCAGGGTGCTGTAAAAATAAACGGCCACTAGATGGCGTCTCTAAACACATTACATTTTACATTTCTGCTCTGAAGGCGGCACAGAAATGTGGTTAATCTATTCAGAGAACACTGTACTGCACTGAAATGTCATTGAAGTGTCCAGATTTTTGGTGGTTCAGTTCGACCAGTTTAAACAGGCGAATCCCATAGGATTCAATGTAAAAAAATATTTGCGTTATTAATTTTTGATTCAACCATTTAATCGTTTAATTCGCAACAAAAAGCCTTTTTATTTATTATTTTCTCGATTTTCTATAGGACCGTTTTTACTATTTTCATGCATTTTTATTGTTTTAAACACCTTTTTTAAAATAGCAAAGCTCTGGGCCTTTTTTTTTACCCATTCGGCGGGCAGATCGTCAGCTGTCTTCGGCAGCGTTCAGTGCACTTCGAGGACCCTAGGGTGAATACTGAAACAGCAGGGCCAGTGAACTGAAATCGCAAAACGAGAGAGCACCAAAAATTCCCTGAAATTTGAGGGCTCTCTTAATAACCCCTTTAATCCGCTGCAAAGTGCGCAGGGGGTCCTTTGGACCCCTGCATCACCATTCTGTACTCCCAAGGTCAAGTGAAGTGTCACTCGAAAGGATAGAGTCTGTCTTTTGCAATGATACCAAACATGTGTAAAAATAAAATAATATTAAAAAAAAATTGCAAAACGCAAACAATGCAGCTTAACTAATTCAACTTCACATTTCCCACACTGTGAGCAAATTTAAAAGTGATGGCATAATCCGTTACTACACATCATTTCATCTAAAACATGGGGGGTGCTAGTGGGGTACTTGCCCCGGGCGCCTCATGATCTTGCTACGTCTCTGCCATCTGGTGCCCCGATATCGAGATATCTTGGTATGCTGATCTGCAGCCCAAAAGCAAATTAAATTTGTTTGCTGCAAACAAATTTCATTTGCTTTTTGGCTGCAGAAGGTACCTCAAAATTTTTAGCCCTTTGGGCATAATGATCAAAGAGTTAAAACTGTAAAATCAGCTGCTCAAAGCTCTGAAATATTGGGCTTTCAGCAGCCGATGCAAGAGGGAAAAGAAGAAAATGTAGCAGCCACTGATACCTCTAACTCAATTTTGCAGTAGATGGCGCCATCTACTGGCCAAAAATAGGTTACTTACAGTAAGAAATACAATAGGTAGAAATGCAAATATTTTCTACTTTAAAATTAATTAAAAATGATTTTACAAAAAAACACTGGATTCTGACAATGGTTTTTGAAAAATCACTTGGTAGTGAATGGGTTAAAAAGGCCATGTTCTGGCCTTTCCAATGATACCAAACATGATCCTCTAGCTGTCACCGATTGATACGGGGGGTCCAAAAAAGGCAGTGCCGGGGGCGCCTGAAACTGATGTCATCGTGCCCGGCGATAGCGTCAGTGCGAAGGCCAGGGTCTTTAAAAATGGAGGTCTGAGTTAAAGGTAGTCAGACCGTCACGGGACCCCGGCCAGAGATGTAACTATTTAGAGTGAGGGGGTTTAGTGGACCATGGTACGTCCTTAAAGGGATTTTTTCCACGGGACCCCTCTAGCTCCACCACAGGATTTCCATAGGAAATCCCTGGGCAGCTAGGGGTTAACTTGGTAACTGACATCATTGTGCCATGTGCGACGAGCTGATTCTCGCGCCCTGCATTTAAGGCTGACGGTTCCGCGTCACCATGCCAGGCCCCGTCCCTCCAAACGCAGGACGATCAGCCGGAACTCCTGGCACCCGGCCAGCCAGCGATGTCGCCGGGTGTCCAGACCCCCCCATGAAGGGCCGCAGGTGCCGGGATGACAGCAAGGTGACAGCTGCAGGTGACAGCGAGATGATGTCAGTGTGCCGGGATGGTTATAAATCCGTAGGTCTGCCTTCAAGGAAGTCAGATCTGTGTGGGATCCTTTACGGAGAGGTATCTGATGGGTGGGGGGGGTTCAACCGATGACATGTGGGGGACATCCTCCGCATACAGCTGGCACACATGACGATGTCCCACACACGTCATCCGCAGTGAAGAGGTTAAATAGCTTTTTTTCTGTAACAGACATTTTTTTATTATTCATATGACCTTATATGTAATTTTCAGGCATTTTCGTGCAGTTGTTTTTTTGCAAACAGCTTTTAAATGTTTAGTGAATTGTTGGCTTTTTTCGGATGCGTACGGGGGTTTTGCGGTGGATTTTCGGGAGCGATCAGCATTTTTTCCGTTTGAATCGGCAGTTTTTCGGATGCGGTTGGCGGCTTTTCCCTGTACTTCGGGGACCCTGTGGTGAATGCTGAATTCACTGTAGGGTCGGGAAATTTGATTCCCCGACCTGCGGGAAACGAAAGAGCACCAAAATTCCGGTGGAATTTCGGTGCTCTTTGAATAACCATTGACAGGGTTATTCAGAGAGCAGTGAAAAGCAGGAGAATGACTGGAGAATGGAAAATTATAGGTCAAAATAGCCGATTTGAAAAGTGAGATAAATGGGAGAATTTTTCTGGTTTGGCTATTTTGACCTCAAATTTTAGAAATGACAGGATCAATGCCCAAGGAGTCTTTAAGGACCTCATCTTGTTGGTAGTTGTCACGGAACCCCTTGCTCAGAGACTGTGGACTGTATTAAAACCTTGCTCCTCTGCTATTCCACTCATGTAAGCTATTTGTCTGTTTATGTTTTAAGGTTAAAAGTGATGTCTTTGTGACTTCCCCCCAGCAGAACATAATCCAAAATGCCTTTAAGCCTGTTCCTTATGTTCACTGTGATATTTGACACCAGGGGAAGCCTGGGTTTGAAACCATGAGCTGGGTTTGAAACCTCAGCAGATCACAATCCAAGGAGCGAGACAGGCCAACCAATCCCATTCCAGGACTGCAGAGCATTCATTTTAATGGAAACATCTGCAGAAATTTTAAACCTCGGAGCCCTGAAAACCCTTTGATCCAGCAGGGTACTCTTTTGGGGTTAGGGTCCCCCCCAGGGGAGCTACCATTGTGGTGATTTTCAGGAGGGAGCTCCATCGGGAACCTATGTTGCTGAGACTTTCTTGGCCCCAGGAGCTCACACAGCAGCAGCTGGCCATGCGGCATCAACTGGGAATAACTGCTACACGCTGCCATCCTTGTCCCTGCCTGCAAATCTGGGCGCATTTTTGGACTGTGAAACCCTAGGGGCCCGAGCTATCAAACGGTACCCCTGGATTGCCGCTGCTCACCAGGAACCACCCCAAACAAGGACCCGTGCTCTGTATGACTGCAGTTACGTGTAAGGCACCACCAAGTTCCGTAGCTCTGTACAATGGGAGAGACAGAATAACCAATATACATACTAGTTAAATACACAGAACTGTATCAGAGAAGCCCCTGCTCAAGAGCTTGCACTCTGAGAGCAACTGATGGAGAGCAGGCTAAATGGCGGTGCCGGAATGTGTGTGTGGGGGGGGGGCGGGACTGTTAACTGTTTTTATCTGATTCTGAACCAAATAAAAGCAGACCATGTGAAATGGCCAGAGAGAGTCTGCTTAACCCAATATGAATGGTGTTGTCTGCTTTATTGGGAGAAATTAAGATCTGACATTGATCCACCACTGCGGGCTGAGGGGAGAATCCGGGAACTGGCGAAGGCAAACGAACCACGGCGGCCGAGGGAAAATATTGGACCTCGGCTCTCGTTACAGTAGTATAGTGTTTTCTAAAGAAAAAGAAAACATTTTTATCATATTGTATAATTTACTGAAAAAAAATTATGAAATGTTATGAAAAAATGGAAAAAACACACTTTTTCCAACTTTAATCCAACCGCCAAAAAAGACCCTGGCTAAATAGTTTTGAAATTTTGTCCTGAGTTTAGAAATACCCAATGTTTACATGTTTTTGCTTTTTAACCCCTTCACTGCTGAGCCATTTCACCTGTGTGCTGAGCTCATTTTGACCGTTTAATGTTCATCATGTTTAAACGCGGTTTACAGTCCTATTTCATTATACAACCCAATTTATTTATTTTTAAAAAAAGCACACATTTTTATTTTTACACCAAACTTGGTCATATTTGGTATCATTGAAAAGGCAAAGCTGGCCTTTCAAATGATACCAAACATGATCATCTAGCTGCTGCCGATTGGGAGATATGGCAGTCCAAAGGAGGCAGTGGCAGTGGGGAGCCTGAAGCTGATGTCATCGCGCCCGGCAATAACATCAGTGCGACGGCCGGGGTCTTTAAAAATGGAGGACTGACTTCAAGGAAGTCAGACTGTCACGAGGCAATGATGTCAGACCATCACGGGACCCCAGCCATAGATATAACTATTGGCAGGGAGGGGGGTTAAAGGACCATGTTACGTCTTTGGTCCTTAACGTGATCTATTCCCAGGAAGTACCCTGTACGTCCTTGGTCTTCATGCGGTTAAACTGAAAGCTCTTTGGCTCAAAATACCATCTCATTTCCTTCACATCACTCTCCTCTCTGGCATGGTCACGCTTGTATGTTCACTTTCCTCCAAATTCTACATGCCTTATTCTTTATTCACATATTTATTTCTATACTCTTCTCTTCTTTTGGATTGCAAGCTCATTGGACCAGGCTTCCATCTGGCTCAGTCTTCTTCAGTATCTTCTTTCCTGCACTTCCTACCCATTTCACGTTCTGTGTCCATTCTTCAGTTCCTGTCCGTCCCCTCTTCCTATCATCCCCTCCTTAATCATTTAGACTACAAGCTCCTTACTCCAAAGTTTCCACCATGGCTTTTCTTATTATCTCCTTCCTGTCCAGCATATTGACTCTTGCATTTCCCTCCACTTCCAGTTCTATGAGCCTTCTATTATCTCTTCTATTTTATTTCTACCCCTTTTCTCTTAGATTGCAAGCTCATACGCCTCACCCCAAAAGTTTTCCAATTACTTTTGAGCTTCCTTAGTCTTGTGCGATTTAGTTCGGGCAGAATTGACATTCAACCGGATATTATCCATTCGGAACATGGGAAGAATACATTTTTTTTGAATTGGCAACCGCTAAACCAAATTACATCTGAATAAAATATTTTCAAATTGATTCAAGTACAATCGGTGTCATGACTCCCGCCGCCGCAAAAAAGGTAATTTTTAGGCAATATTTTTTTTTCTGATTATTTTTTTTAAAAGACTTTTTACTTTGCTGCTGAACTGCAAAAAAAAAAGACAAAACCACCACCGAACACTGTTGAAGACATGAAGGGAACTCTGGTGCTACCCCTGGTGCCGAAAAGGCTTTAATAAGCCCTTTCAGCACCAGGGGCAGCACCGGAGTTCCCTTCATGTCTTTGGCAACAGTTTTTCTTTTCCCAGTTCAGCGGTCTTCCCTTCGGTCGATCCAGGTCGGCCATCCTTATCATAACTTTAACCCTAAAACAAGAAAGTGTAGTAACCCAAACCAAGTGGAAATAGTAACCATAAAAATTATCATAAAACGGCAGTAACTCGAAAAGAAACCTTTTCATAAAAGGCTGGGTGGAGTAGAGGTAATGTCACTGCTCTGCATGGAGAGAGCCTGTGGAGTCATGGGTTCGATCCCAGCGAGCAACCTCTCCAGTAAGTGTCCTTGGCAAGACACCTAACAGTACATACTCGCCACCCAGGACATACTTGAAAACAAGAGAAATCTTAATGTATCCTTCCTGGTAAAATCCTTTCTCAGAAAGAAAAAAAAATAACTAAACGCTGCCCAATCATAAGACATGGGCATAACACTGAAGGACTCATACTGGAAACGTTTGCTTCTTGATGCTCATCTTATGCATTAACTCCTTTACGGCGGGCAGGCGTCTCCCGTCGGGTGGGGTTAACACCAGGTATGCCTCTCCACCAGGTGCCTCTAATTTGGACTTTCCACGCAGCTGACGTGCGTCATTGGCTGCAGGGGGGCAGTCTGAGTTCAGGCTACCTCTGAAGCCAATGACGTGCAGTGTGTGCCGGTGTTCTGCCAATCGAGCGAACTTGCCATAATGGCGAACTGCATCACTTCCGGTGCACCTACGTCACCAAACGTGAGGCGGATCAGCTGAATACAGCATCCGGAATGGCAGTGTAACCTCTGATCAGCTGCAGATAGGAAGGAATTACTTCCTCATACACCAATCCAGGGCCAGCCCACTGCAGTCACGTCATGCAACCCTGCTGTGTAACATGCAACCCTGCACTCTGTATAAAACACAACCCCCCCTCCCACGGCTGTGTATAGCGCACAAGCCTACTGACTGTCACCCGCACACCCTGAATATATAGAGGAATCTCTAAATACACACTGGCTATTTCAAGATTCCTCTATATATTCAGGGTGTGCGGGTGACAGTCAGTAGGCTTGTGTGCTATACACAGCCGTGGGAGGGGGGTCATGTGTTATACAGAGTGCAGGGTTGGATGTTCGTGAGTTACACAGCAGGGTTGCATGACGTGACAGCAGTAGGCGGGCCCTGCATTGGTGTATGAGGAAGTAATTCCTTCCTATCTGCAGCTGATCAGAGATTTCACTGCCATTCTGGATGCTGTATTCAGCTCATCCGCCTCACTTTTGGTGACGTAGGTGCACCGGAAGTGATGCGGTTCGCCATTATGGCAAGTTCGCACGATTGGCAGAACACCGCCTGCGGCCGAGGCAGCCCGGTGAAGTCAGCAGGGCGTACCTGTATGCTCTATGTCTTCAAGGCCCACCTGCCGCATGGATGGCATAGAACGGCCTGTGGCAAGGAAGGGCTAAACACAGGTGACACTAGTGTGCCTTTCTGGCAAAACACAGGACTGTCTCAACTTGGTTTCTTCAAGTTTCCTAACCCTACAGACCCAGGGTGATGGTGGTGAAACATTGCAATATGTTTGGTAACATCATTATACTGTAGTGGGGCTTTAGCTGATCCCCTCCCAAGTACATTGTACGCAATTGCAAGATAAGCAGGAAAAGTGCCCATTCTACTAATATTTTGTTTTGCTGCATTTTGTGCTATGTGCAACTGTGCATGACATGCTGCCATACATATGTTACGGGTAAAGCCCGAAGTGCGGTTAATCCTAGGATTACCCGGGTAATTCTAGCATTACCCAGGCCTCATTAGCAAAAGTCCGAAGTGAAATTTCGGACTTTACCTGGGTAATCTACAAAGTATCCAGAGGCCTCTGGGTACTCCGGTTTTGTGCTCTATTTTAACCGGGTTATTCGCACATTACCCGAGTGCTGCTGGATAAAGTGTGATGTGCAACGAAACATCGCACTTTATCCAGGTAATCTGCAAAGTATCCAAACGCCTCTGGGTACTCCGCTTTTCTTGGGTTTTCAGAAGGTTACAGATGACTGAATTCCGAGGATTACCCGGATAAAGCTGAAAACTGTTATCTGACCGATAACAAAATTGTGTTTTTTGTTATTTTTAATGAATTTGTATCCACAGTCACAAACCACACTAATAACCGTCATGTAACTCTGTGCATTAATTGTCTGAAAATTAATTTATGAAGATAAAGATATTATATCAAGAGTAACCTGATGGTTATTATGTTTTATAAATGATATATAAGCACATATGACACATAATAAAGATCATGTAACTCTTTAACATTCATATAATAAACATATCCTGTTACTCTGCATATTCATTATATCCTAAATACATTTTAATGTTTGTCTTTTGCCACTTTCATTGATAACATCCATAGATAATAGAAAAATTCACTTTTACCCAAGCGGGATGGATGCTCTGCAGATTACCCAGGTGAAGCTGTGGATAGTCCTCAGATTACCCGGGTGAAGCTCCAGACTTGCACATTATCCGGGTAAAGTGTGAAATTTTTCAGCTCTTCCAGACTGTTACCCAAGGGCAGTTAGTCCTAACATTACCCGGGTTAAGTCCGAAATTTTCATTTTTTTGCAGCTTTACCCAGCAGTTTTGGGTAATGTCAGGATTACCCGGGGAATCCTAGGATTAACCGCACTTCGGGCTTTCCCCGTAACATATATATATATTTTTTTTCATACGATAACTGTGAAATTTTCTTTACTTCTTTTGTGCAATGTACATTATTGTATATCAGAATATAGTGCACCTTCAAATATCAGAAACATCCAAAAATAATGTTGGTTCCAGATTTTTTTTTTTACCAATGCCGAAATATCAGAAAGCCGAATCGTCTGAATTGGCTGCTAAGAAATATTTCTGAATCTGAAATTTTGGCAATTCAAAAAATTCCTGAATTTTAAATTTTGGCTGTACACATCTAGTTCCCCATCAGTCATTCTTCAATGTCCTTTTTCCTTCTCTCATTTTGTTTCTATCCCGCGTTCTTTTCCTGGATTGAAAGATCATTAGATCACCCTTGAGCACTTTATCAGCTCCTCTTTTCTTGTTAGCATTGTTTCTCGTGTATTTTCACTCCACTCTCAATTCTGTGTCCCTTCTCTATTGACTTACAGTATGTTACCTTCTCTCTATCTTTAGGGTGCAAGTTCCTTAAACCAAATTGCTTTCTCACTTTCCTCTCCAACAATGCCTTTCTTACCCTTCTTCTCAATTTCCGATATAAATTCCCTTCTTTCTGCCATGATTCCCTTTATTTATATCCCCCTCCCCTCTTGTAAGCTCATTATACAAACCCACCCCCATCTCTTTTCATGACATCTCTCTCCTCTGTGGAATCTTTTTTCCTGCATTCCCTTGTAATTTCCAATGCCAACTCCTGTTCCCTATTTTTACCTTTAGATTGCCAGCTAATTAGTCCATATCCCTAAAGCCCTTTTACCTCTGTATATGCCCTGCCAGTCTGGTTGCCCATAGTCTGCAGAAATCAATGTAATAATACTGTTTGCACTGGCCTCTCCTTCCATGTCCTTATTTACATCCCCTTATATTAGAGTCCTAGCTGCCCCCCCATTCTCACAGACCTGATCTAATGTAGTAATAATAATGGCTGTCACCGGGTCACCCTGCACTCTCCCTTCTTGTTTATTGCCTTTGTATTAGATTGCTAACACAATGCGTTAGCCCATATCTCTGTATAAGCCCTACTAGGTGTGCCCTGTATAAGATCTATACTGACACTAATGATCCTGGTCATGTCCCTTGTATTAGACTGTTAGCTCTTTAGTCCTGCCAAGCATACCCTGTATAAACTCTGCAATGCTTGCCCTGTAAAAGCTCTTTACTGTTAGTGATAATGATGCAGACAATACTGGTCAGGTCTCATATTGGTCCCTTCTATTAGATTGCTAGCTCTTCACCCAGGTCCCCTGTATAAGCCTTATACAGGACAAGTAGGTAGAGTTTATATATAAACTCTGCCTGGTTTACCCTGTATAAGCCATGCCCGGCTTGCCCTATATAAACTCTACCTAGTTTGCCCTGTATAAGCCTCGCCGTGCTTTGCCCTGTATAAGCCTCGCCGTGCTTTGCCCTGTATAAGCCTCGCCGTGCTTTGCCCTGTATAAGCCTCGCCGTGCTTTGCCCTGTATAAGCCTCGCCGTGCTTTGCCCTGTATAAGCCTCGCCGTGCTTTGCTCTGTATAAGCCTCGCCGTGCTTTGCCCTGTATAAGCCTCGCCGTGCTTTGCCCTGTATAAGCCTCGCCGTGCTTTGCTCTGTATAAGCCTCGCCGTGCTTTGCCCTGTATAAGCCTCGCCGTGCTTTGCTCTGTATAAGCCTCGCCGTGCTTTGCCCTGTATAAGCCTCGCCGTGCTTTGCTCTGTATAAGCGTCGCCGTGCTTTGCCCTGTATAAGCCTCGCCGTGCTTTGCCCTGTATAAGCCTCGCCGTGCTTTGCTCTGTATAAGCCTCGCCGTGCTTTGCTCTGTATAAGCCTCGCCGTGCTTTGCCCTGTATAAGCCTCGCCGTGCTTTGCTCTGTATAAGCCTCGCCGTGCTTTGCCCTGTATAAGCCTCGCCGTGCTTTGCCCTGTATTAGCTCCTCTCTCTGCTGCCAGTAGTAATGATTTTGTGCTGCTGCTCGCGGCGCTCTCTCGCTCTCCCCTCGTGTTCCCGCGCATTCCCCCTCCCTAGCTCCGCCCCTTCGCCTGCCGCTAGTGCCTGTATTTCCAGCGCTGTCCAGGGCTCGGTGCTGTTGTCTCTCTCACCGTCTGATTGAGCCCAGGCTGTGCGGGGGCTCCCTGCGGGATCAGAGCGCTCCCCCGCCGGGACTCCACTCCTCACATCCCCCTGCTGGGACTCCGCTCCATCCCCAGCCCAGCCTGGCTTTATTATGTGTGTCTGCAGTGCAGCCCCAGCAGCAGCAGCGAGAGCAGGAGGGGAGAGAGCCGGGACAAAGAGCAGCCGGCCGGCCGGGCGGCATGAGATAGGGAACCGGGCGGGCTGCGGCGGCTTCACCGCGGCGCATGGGGGCAGCTAGCGGCGCCTCAGCACGGGACACACCGGCGGAAACTGGACCGACGACCGGGCACCGACCGCACGGACACTGAGCGGCTCCCCGGGACACCAGGGCATTCCCGGCCACAGGGGCAGGAGAGGGACCGGGGCACAGGGGCAGGAGAGGGGAGCGGGTGACAGGGGCAGGAGCGGGTGACAGGGGCAGGAGAGGATTGGGTAGAAGGAGAGGGGACCCGGGCACAGGAGAGGATTGGGTAACAGGGGCAGGAGAAGGGGCACAGGGGCAGCACACATAGTTAATACCCCAGCCAGCACACTGATAGGGGCAGTGCTCGGATATTGGGCAGAAAAGACTGGGATAAGAGCCCCATGTAGACCAGGCAGCACACAGGGGCTACATCCAGCAGGAGCGAGTGGGGTCACCCCATAATATCACCAGACAAGGAGGGACACGGGGGCTGTTACCCCCATCAGGACCAAGGCAGGAGAGAGACAGCACCAACTGCCCCCAGCCAGCACAGTGAGGGGCAATAAGCCCACCCTGACAGGGGGTGCTGCAGGAGAGGGATACAGAGCAGACTATATAGAGAGGTAGCAAAAGAGGCTTTATATAGGGAGATTATTCTATATAGAGAGGCTGGAAGGCAGTATATATCTATATGTATGAGTGAATATTGTTTGTCAGGATCAGGAGAGCCCTGTGCACAGAGCAGGCTCCAGGCTGCTATACTGGATGCAGGGGCTGGTATACACTCACTGTATATAGTGTGTTACTGGGGTGCACTATTCAACCCCGAGTACCTGGAAGAGTATTACCGTGAAGTATTGCTGAGGAGGCTGGAGTGTAACCCCATCAGTCAGGTTACATGCAGCCAAAGAGCATCATCCCCAAAGAGCATTTAGCAGCATATATAGTATTATCCATAGGGGACTCTGGGCTGCAGAGCATTATTAGCCAGGAATCCAAGAGTATTTAGAAGCACTGGTTAAATAGCCCACATCCCTGTCATCCCTGAGAGGGGCAGCATCCTATAAGAAGGGGTGTAAGGCTGCTAGTTACCCCCTGGTACAGAGAAACCCCCTCCCCACTCTTTAGTGATTAATTATCAAGCATCCCCCGGGCTATAGAATTCCTCTTCATTTTTCCTGCAGCACTCCTCTGCTTTTTTGTGTGTGTGGCTACCCCTAGGGCTTGGGGTGAGGGGTATTACTGCTCCTCCCCCACCCCTTCCCCTGTGCACCCAAGGGAGCCAGAATCCCACACAATAGGAACTTTAACACAATAAGTGAAAAGAGAGAAAGAAGAGGGGGAGAGTTTGCAAGAGGGGCAGCAGCAGCAGCAGGTATCAGAGAGGAAACCTGAGCTCACACTTTATCCACCTCTTGGACCAGACTGGGTGGGGGTTGTTTTTGCAGTGAGGGGGGGTAGGTCTGAGGAGCTGTGGAGATGTCCAGGAGGAAACAGGCCAAGCCACGCTCGGTGAAAGGTAAGGAGACTCATGGCTCCCACCATTCCTCCAAACATAGCCATGCTTGCCTCATGCTAGCCACGGCATATATGCATGGATCATTGTATAGCCCTGGTGGCCATCCATACTTAACCCTTAAAGTGCCTTTAGGGACACTGTTCATTTACCATAAATATTCCGGCATGCCCCCCCCCCCCAATCTTTCCTGTTTGTTGCTGAAGTTTTCTAGTAAGTTTCTTTCTCTGTGTCCACTTGCTGTTTTGCTTGTATTGGTTGTAGTTTAGGGGTGGGGGCCTGATTTCCTGAGATTGCAGCGCAGGCTCTGCTGAAGCCCGGGCTGCTCGGTCGCAGCGTAGTTTCGGCCTGTAGTGGAGCGCGCCAGACACGTGGGCACATCACACTGCCTGCTCAATGGCTGCACAAGGCTGTGTTTACCTGCACTGCCCTCCCCATCACTGCCAATTACACCAGGGCCATCACGGGCTCATCCATCCACAATGCGTCCAGCACTTTGATTCTGAGTGGAAAGTTTTTCCATTGGATTATTCAGCTGCTGTGGCTATCTTCATCAAACCCACATGTGCTGCCAGTTTCAGGGAGGGTTTAGGTTGAGAAGGATTCACCCCTTGTTCTCTGAAAGAGGAAAATAAAGAATTGTGCAACATCAAAGCTGCTCCTAATCATACAGATGTCTGGCCTAATGTTTAAGTATAGAATATCTGTGTTTATATGTGTGGATGAGCTCACAGATTGTGTTCTGCTTCATAAAACATTATGTACTGGTGACAAGGATCCATTTACATTTTTCTATCTTATTCAGTGCATTAATGTTTCATTGTTGATATGCTTACATCTTTATATCTTTGTGTTTATATGAAATAAATGTCTTTTTATACATTGTGGAAGCTCGGTTTGCATGGTGTGTATATGTAATCCAAGTTACTGTTGAAGCTGATGCAGATCCTGTATTTGGATGAAGTCTGTTATTTTCCTCCAGAAAAGAGTTTAATTCTCTGTAAACACTCCCATTAAATTGTGCCTTTTTTTTGCTCTTCTACTGCTAGAGCTGCAAGCTGTTTGTAACTGTAAATATTATTATTCCATTTATTCTGTTATGATCTGTATTTATTCATTTATTAAGTTTATTGGGTTTCTTATTGAAGAAACTTGTGGCACTAAATCAGATCGGTCCTATCTCGCCATGGCACTTTTCTGGCATCTTATGGCAGCACAGGCACTTCTGACGCAGGACGATGAATATTAATATGGAACCTATTGTTTTCCTTTCGGTCTCAGCATCCTGGATAAATGCTTTGCGTTTCCATATCTTTTGAACCTCCTAGTCTGGCAGGCGTTTTGTTAGTATGACATGTGTAATGTCAACAATCCAGCTTTAAAATTGCACCTATTTGTGTGTTTTTTAAAAAAATATATATATTTTCTGGTAATGTCCTGGAAGCCCTTAGTTATAGGTTATTAACTGAAGGAGATTATATTCCTTGAAAGAATAATAAAATCCCTTTGCTACATTTTATCTGGGGTTCTACAACGGTCACAGCCTGGGATCGAGAATCTCAGTATTTTCATTTTTGATGTTGTAAGTTTGTAAATAAATGAAAAACAAAACAAGATACTCTCGTGTCAGCGCTTTGCAAATCCATGGGCCAAGTACCCAGGTTTCTAGAATTTCACCTCCTGGATTTGTTCCACACAAATCTTTAGTCAGAAGTTTGACAGGCCCATAATAACATCTTCTAGGTTTGATATAAATACGATACAATAAACAAGATGTCCCGGCGTTACGGTTTAGAAGGTATGTGACGATTATAAATTCTAATTTGTTTATTTAGAAATCATTATGCTAAGAAGAATATACTGATACACTGAGTTAAAGTTCAAGGAAGGCATTTTCAGCCCATTATAATTACTACCCTCTATTTTTATAAAGATTCTTTCAAACATTAGTAGGTCTGGATGGGAATGATAAAACAGATACATATTTTAAGTGTTCATGCAGTATTGCTCTACAAGTTGGCATAAGAGCAGAGTTCAAAGTTGTGGTGCTTTTGCCACAGTAAATTAGAATTTATGGACTTTTCACTCTTTTTAGTGTTGGCTCCAGCTCCTCATCATGTAATGGTCACCATGCCCTGCTGAGCTATCAACGTATCATAATGACCTTGGTGTATTACTACAGGACATGGGCACACACTGTGCCCATTATATGCCATTCCTAGGCAAAACCACCCTTTTTGTTGTAGATGTCGTCAATTCTTAAAAGTTCTTCAGCTTGTCCTGAACTAACCTGCCCTTTTTACTTGGAAAATTTAAGTTGTGTTATAAAGCTGTCTGTAATATGAATTTAAAAAAGAAGGAATAGAAGAAGCTTTTTTTAAAATTGCTGCTGTGCATAACAATTGTATGGTGGTAACTATTCATTGGTTCTTCGAAAAATCGTGTTGTTCATAATTCATAAGTTATTGTCGTGTATAGTTTTATGTGTGTTGTGCAACTGCTTGATCATGGTATATGTGGCGGTATTCCCTGTAACAAATACAGGGAAATCCTTATTTCCTGCATCCACATGAAATATCATTTTGGCATGGGTGCTTCACAGTTTATTTGGCATAGTTCTATGCCAATAATAGAATTTAATGCCAAAGACTGTCTGACCGGAGAGAGCAGGAGAACCCTCTTTCATGATGGTCACCCTAAACAAAATACAAATGTGTATTGGTACTAACAAATGTTGTTTTAGGCTTGCGTAGTAATATTTTTGTTGCTGTGCTACAAGGGAGAGTGTGGGAACGAGCATGAGAGAGCAGGAGTGAGCATTAGAGAGGCAGTGTGTAAGTTTGGGAGAGTGGGTGAGTGAGTGATTAGTGGGTGAATGAATTTGGGAGCGTTTGTAAGTAAGCAGGGTAGAATGGGTGAGTTTGAGTATCGGAGAGTGAATAGGACAAGTGAGTATGAGAGCGCGTGGGAAAAGCGAGTATGAGAGAGCATAGGTAAGTGAGTGTTTGACAGTATCTGAGGGAGCGTGGGAAAGTGGGTAACCATGTAAGTATTGGAAAGTACATGAGTGAATATTGGAGAATGTGAGTATGGGAGAGTGTTTGAATGAGTACAAGAGAGTGTGAGCAAATTTGTATTGGAGAGTGCGAATGAGTATAGGAGAGTTTGAGCGTGGGAGTGTGGCCGAGTGTGAGCATGTGAGTGTGGTGGAGTGTGAGCATGTGAGTGTGGTGGAGTGTGAGCATGTGAGTGTGAGCATGTGAGTGTGGCGGAGTGTGAGCACGTGAGTGTGGCGGAGTGTGAGCATGTGAGTGTGGCAGACTGTAAGCACGTGAGTATGGCGGAGTGTGAGCGTGGGAGTGTGAGCATGTGAGTGTGGCGGAGTGTAAGCACGTGAGTATGGCAGAGTGTGGGAGTGTGAGCATATGAGTGTGGCGGAGTGTAAGCACGTGAGTATGGCAGAGTGTGGGAGTGTGAGCATGTGAGTGTGGCGGAGTGTGAGCACGTGAGTATGGCGGAGTGTGAGCATGTGAGTGTGGCGGAGTGTAAGCACGTGAGTATGGCAGAGTGGGAGTGTGAGCATGTGAGTGTGGCAGAGTGTGAGCACGTGAGTATGGCGGAGTGTGAGCGTGTGAGTGTGGCGGAGTGTAAGCACGTGAGTATGGCAGAGTGGGAGTGTGAGCATGTGAGTGTGGCGGAGTGTGAGCACGTGAGTGTGGCGGAGTGTGAGCATGTGAGTGTGGCAGACTGTAAGCACGTGAGTATGGCGGAGTGTGAGCGTGGGAGTGTGAGCATGTGAGTGTGGTGGAGTGTAAGCACGTGAGTATGGCAGAGTGTGGGAGTGTGAGCATGTGAGTGTGGCGGAGTGTAAGCACGTGAGTATGGCAGAGTGGGAGTGTGAGCATGTGAGTGTGGCGGAGTGTGAGCACGTGAGTATGGCGGAGTGTGAGCATGTGAGTGTGGCGGAGTGTAAGCACGTGAGTATGGCAGAGTGTGTGAGCACGTGAGTATGGCGGAGTGTGGCGGAGTGTAAGCAAGTGAGTATGGCAGAGTGGGAGTGTGAGCATGTGAGTGTGGCGGAGTGTGAGCACATGAGTATGACAGAGTTTGAGCACATAAGTCTGGGAGAGTGTGAGCAAGTGTTACTGCAGATTGTGTAGGCAGCTCCTGTAGATAGTAATAGTTTTTAAATGAATATGATTTTGTTACATACTTTATGATTTATCTTTGTTAGGGCGGAATACATGGCAAAAAAGCTACAGCGAAAAAAGACAAAACAAGAAATACAGCATGGATTACATTTTTTTCATTAAAGAAAAAAGTCATACAGTGTATTGATAAGTTGGAAACGGAGATGGTAGATACGCAGTGCGCCACTTAAACCATTGGAAGATGAAAGAGGAATGATTTTACTCCACAAAGGCACATTAGTTGTAAAGAGCTAGGGAAGGCAGCGTGAGCTAATTGGAGTGTTTGTTTTCATCTCGCAATGCGTGTGTGTTTTTAAAGTCTTTATTGCCTCAAGTTAATTGATGGAATTTCTACTTTTCAGAGAACCAACCCTGCTAATATGAGAAAAGAGGGGGAGAAATTTCACAAGCAGAACTGGCTTCTGATATGAGACACCATTCATAACTGTTCATTGTGGAAACATTTCTGTTTGTTTTTATATTTGGAAAAATATTCACGCTCTTTCTTTTGTACTTGCAATAAATGAAGCCGAGAATTTATTTTCCAAATTGAAGCATCGTAACACAGGAATGAATGCAGTATATGAGTCCAATGCATTCATCGTAAAACACGCGAGGGACTGAACAGGTGCTGTCACGACTTAAGAGTTTCATAGACATCGAATACAGAATAAATGACAATACATTGCATTGGAATGTTGCAGATTTCTTTCTAGTTGCCATGTCTTGCTATGTCCTAGTGGTATCTTATGCATGTTCGTATGAAATAGATGCCCATGCCATATCCCTTGTACATGTGCAAGAAAGTCAATTGATTCAACAAACCTCAATTTTACTCCTTCATACTTGCATAATATGTCCTGAGGAGAAAGAAAAGGAGTTGACTCTTTCTATCCAACATCTCTCCACCGCTCACCAATCAAATACAGTGACAGGGCGTCTTCTCAGCTGCCTACTGAATGTTTAGTACCCAAAGTGCACAAGACAACTTTTGTGTGTTTATTGCAGGTCATTGTGTTTTGGTTTCAATCTAAGTGACTAAAAATAAACCTATGATGTAGAGAAGGGTTGTCCAACTCAGGCTCTCAGATGTTGCTGGCCTACAATTCCCAGAATTCTTTGAATGTAATAGATGGCTAGAGGATAATTGGAGTTGTAGTTCAGAAACACCTGGCTGGGGTGGCTGGTGTTTGACAGCCCTGATGTAGAGCCTAAGCAGTTTCTAATTAAACACACTTTTCTAAAAATGAAGGAATCCCCACTGAAGTGTAGGGATTTGACAGGAGCCATATGTTGAATTCCATGGTGATTGAGTTTGTCTTTGCTTCACATAGCCTATATTCCTTATTGACTTATTTTTAAATGTTAGCATAATTTAGAATAGGGATTTAATAGTTGAGCAGGGGATCCCGAGACCCCACCATACTGCTGATCACGCATGATGTATGTTTTCATCATCATGGCCCTAACTATGGGACTAATGGACAGATTGGTTGGGTACAACATAAAAAAAATACAAACAAGCCAGTGTGTAGGAGGTAGGGGATAAACTTTTTTAATGAAATAAGACAGGTTTCTGGTTTGATATTCAACAAAGCTCCACACCCAAAAAACAAAATGGGATATGATGCCTGATACCGTCCCCTAACCGTTGATTAGCTAACATTCCTTATTAATCCGTTGTTGTTTTTCTAGATTTCCCCAGACAAAACCTCTCTAAGGTGGAGGTTGTTTATGGGAATTCCCTTTCTTTGTAGTACCACTTTTTTCTAGTAGCAGAATGTCTCCAGTAAGAGACTTAAAAGTCCTCAGATTTTTCTCATTTCAGATCTCTTACGTTCAGTCTTCCTTGTCATTATGTTTTTGTTTCTCATTGTTCTTTGTCCTCTGCTTTCCATCCTGCTTCTCCGTCCTCCCATCCGTATTTGCTTCTCGTCTCTTCCAGTGTTTTAGCGGATTCAGGCCTTTAAACCAGTTATCTTTTCCCATTTGAATTTGTACTCTCTATTCACCCACAGTCTCCTAACCTATATCTTCATGTCTGTACAGCCCTCTTTCAAACCTTCATAGTCCCCCATTCATGTATGTTCTATGCACTCGCTGTCAGATAAAGCCAATGACATTCCTTAATTCTCTTTCTATAGCTTCACATTATGCCCTTAGCTACTTCCTTCCCATGGATTATTCTCCCCTTTTGTCTAATGTATCAGATATGTATTTTTTGTTTCTTCATGGTGATCCTTCTATTCCCTGTCCTCAATTACCACTTGCATTTCTCTCCATTTGTGTCTGTCTTCTTGTTCCTAACTCCATGCTCTTCCTAGTTTTCCATCATTCATGGCCTCCCCATTTGTCCAGCCTCTGTGTTAGTTTTTTACTTCTTCATTTTCATCATTATTTCTTATTCTCACATTCACCTCCTCAACCCATTCACATGACCATTCAGTATTAGCTTCAGTTCTTGTTCCATCAGAATAACAATACAATTCATGAGACTTCCTTTTCAAGCTTGGAGGTCTCCATTTGCGTCTAGAAGTTGAGTCTTTGCTGCCAAAATTTTAATCTTCATATGATGGTGTGTGATGTTGGTGTCATAGTGATGTTATGGAGCATCAGAGCCAGGCTGTGTGTCCTTTACAATGGACTCCATGTAGATACTTTATGAGTTCCCCCACAAATGTTCCTGACTTCCAGAAGTAGTTTTATCTGCTTTGGCTTATCATTACTGCTCTTCACAATTTGTGAATTGGATGGGAGTTATGTTTTGTTTTTTTCTTAAAAAAGCTCAAGGTGGTTAATTGTTGCCAGGATGTGTGGTACACCTTGGATGTTCATCACCTTTTTCTTCATTGCCATTTGACTTGGTCGATCTCTTGTTTTTCATGATGTACAAGATAATAATTCTCCTATCAGACAGACAAATCGAGTCGATTCTTCCTAGGTTTGGCTGATTTGTTTCTCCATCAAATCTCTGACACCTGCTACTAAAATGTTTAGGTTATTTTTTGCAAAGCATTTTTTGGCTTCTCAGATGTGTAGGCTCCTAATCTGATTGTTGTGTCCTCACTAAATTTAAATTTGGCAAAGTAGCTAGCACAATGAGTATATGCAATTACACTTCATTATGTGTGTGGTAAGCTGAGCTTCTCAGCCTGCGTATACCCCTACATCCATTCACACGATAAGAATTATTCATTAAGTGGTAAATTGTTGGAGAATTGAAATGGGATTGCGAATGTGTAGTCGGAATGACTGATTTTAATATTTTTCCAGCTACACTACTCCTTCAGCTCAATTATTGTGGTGTAACATTTCACTTCACAAATGCTTTGCTCAGTTAATAACCACTAAGTGGGTTATTCAAAGAGCACCGAATTGCACTGAATGGTGAATTTCACCGTGCAGTGCAATTTCGTGGCAGTTTGGCTATTTAGAGAGCTGTCAATTTGCCAAATACTGGCGAATTGACTGAAATATGGTGCAGATCGTCGCAATTTGGCGATCTTCGGCGGTAGTGAATTTGTAGTGAATCTATTTAGTTAACGCTGAACTGCACCGAAGACTCAATGAAATGCCCTGATTTTCGGTGGTTCAGATGAATCCCACAGGATTCAATATAAAAAATATTATTGTTTATTTTTTTCAGTAAAAAGCGTTGTTATTTTTTGTATTTTTCTTGATTTGTTTACGTGCAATTTTTGATTTTCCTTTTTTAAGCCTTTTTTGTTGAAATTCTGTAACAGATGTTTTTTATTATTTTTTATAAGACCTATTTTGATTATTTTCAGGCATTTTTATTGTTATAAACACCTTTTAAAAAATAGCAGAGTTCAGTTTTCTTTTTTCTGCAGTTTGGCGGTTTTCGTTGGTGTTCAGCGGACTGATCAGAGGTTGGCACGGCGTTCAGTGGTCTTCAGTGGCTCCATGTTCGGCGCACTTCGGGGACCCTGCGGTGAATTCCCTGCAGGATTGGCAAACTGGATTTGCTGAATCGCACTATAGTGCGCCAAACTAAATTTCAGTGCTCTTTGAATAACCCTCTAAGTGTTATCTTTTTCAATCGTTTGCATAAAACTTTGCCCATTGTTTCCTTTTAATCGGCTTTCCCATGTGGCTTGAGTTTGCAATTCCGATCTCTACAGACCTAATCAATAAATCTCTCCACAGGTTTACTTTACCGCGCATCAAATAAAACATGGCAATATCGCTAATTAGCCTGTTACGTTTGGGAGTGCTGTCCCCTTTTTTTTATGGTTAGCTAGGAGTTCGGCAGTGCTGTATGATATGACTTGCCACGTTGGAGTCCATGGATCAGCGTCCTACCGTGCTTCTTGCATACGAGTGAGCTAAGACACACGGCACTGGCGGAGATGAAATGAGTCCCCACAAGTAAGGATTCAAAATCAATAAACCTTTAAAAATAACAAGTGTTGCTACAACACTTGTTTACGTGACACCAGCACATATTTAGAGGTGCATAACACACTTAATAACCTATTTTCCCCTTTGTTATCGCAGCTTTTTTTTTTCATTACTCGAGCAGCGAGTGAGTTAGAGAATATACAACACAGACGCGCCAGGCCTCTAGATATGACAGTTCCATAAATTGCTGTCACATTGTTGCCTCAAACTGAGCATGCAACAAACAAGCTCATTGGTAAATGAAAATATACTGAAGAAAAATCACTAATTAAGCTGTGACTTGTTATCGAGCTTTAATGTTTTGCTGTCACTTCGATAACATCTTTGGAAAACTGACGTTTCAATGCCAGTATTACGCGCTCAATTTGTGTCATTCACAGCCTGGGTTTATTACCTGCATGTGAGTAATCAACACGAACAAAAAAAAGAATATATACTTTCTCAATTTCCCCAACGATGTGAAGTAATTGAGCACCCACCTTGGAGACTGTTAAAAATGAGATAAAGGGATAGAAAAATCTGGGTTTACTTGATGGAACCAGCAGTGGCGTCTCAGGTTGCTGATCTTTGAGCCTGCCTTTCCTTTTGTCTTTATTTACTAAAACCAAGAAATGTGGCAAACTGACAGAATAATCCAATATTTTATGTCGTAAAAGCAGAAATGGAAACAGACCTAAGTCTGAGGATTTCATCGGCTTGTGTATCAGTACTCATTAATTTCCAATTTGGTGACTTTATCCACTTTAGACAACAACCAAGGACTGCTACGGTAATTGTCTTCTAAGGCATGCAGACCATCATCACCGGGGGTCACATGAGCGCACTAAGTACGTCTGTGTGACCCCTCCTCCTGTCGTAGGGCTATGACGACTTGACGGAGAGGGTCACACTGTGTAACGTGCGTAATAGTATTGCACGTTACACCGGATGTGTTGAAACCCTCCCCGTCGAGACGTTACGACAGATATTCGACGGGGCTACAAGACGCGTTCCTCCACAGGAGGCTTGTGCTTTGTGGGGCTGAGCGCACTGGCCACAAGGGCGGCCGATTGGAGAAAAAGCCCATCTTTAGGGATGTTTCCTCCATACTTTTCTGTGCTCGTGTGACCACAGCCTAAGTGTACAAGTAAATTTTTCTGGTGTTCTGTTAACTATCCCCAAGCCTTACAGCATCTGTTTAGAGTTCTGTACAGTCCTGGAAGTTGCTCAGCCAACCAGTAGCCAACAATTCTTTTTCCATTGGTGCCTGAACATATCCCAGAGCAGTAATCTGTCATTCATCCCTAGCAGCGGTTACATTTATTGTATCCAATGAATGGACCTACTGAATAACAGTAGGAATGGAACTAGAGAAGGTACATGTGTACCTGATGGTTCAATCCCTTCTCAGAGGGACTCAAATAACAAGTACTCAAACAGACAAGGAAGTCGCCCTCATGACTGATATTGTTATTGCTGGGACCAGGTTTATAGTTGCACTGAATTATCAATTCAACAGTCTAGTGTCATGCCATCCTACCCAATAATAAATGCAACTAAACATCAAAACATGTATACTTTGCAGCATTGTGGTGATGACTAAGCATCTGTCTTTTGTGTAAAAAGCGTCTAGGGGCCCTATTCTACGTTTGCCGCTAAAATGGAGACGGGGCCTGCAGATCTTCCTTACCGTTTCTGTTTTAGCACAGCTATTCAGGGGTGGGCACTTTGTTAGCACCGGGCGAAGAGCAGGGCAGCCTGATGCCGCAAATATTGGCTTCTGGAGTCCATAGGACTTCATCGGAATACTAGGAACTATTTTTTTCACACCGCTCTCTCCTCCGTGGGATCAGAGGTGAGTATGGATTTTTAGGGGTGGTTAGGTTAGTGTATTAAGTGATTTTGCAAAGCAAAATCACCTAAACCCAGCATTGAAGAGACCGTATATCTCCGTGAAATGTCGTCTCACGGATGGTAGCACAAAACTACTTTGGAATAGCTTGTGCTTCCATTCGTAGGTGCAAATTAACATCTTCTATACAAAGTAAAGGAGATGTTAATTTTACAATAAGGCGGCACAGGGAATGGCAACAATCGAGCTGCAAGTCCAGGTTGTGGTCAGAGTGGCATATCGATTCACTGTGATAACTACAGGAGACGTTCTGTGTAATGTCTCCTGTAGTTAACTTATTGACAAATGTGGAATAGGGTCCCAGATATTTTTGGGATACTCAGATACACCCATCATTTTCTCATCCAATCTGTTAATTTTACACATTGTCATATTATTTATTTAATTTTGTTTTGAGGAAACAGTCTACAAATTCACTATTCTTCCAGCACCGTTGTTGTGGAAGTCTGTCCAATCTGAATTTCTCTGGTCACTTTTTCATATTTCTTGGTTTAGTGAATCAATACTTGCAGTAACAATGTGCAGTTTAATTTACTTTTTTATTTCATATATTAATTGTTTGGAAGAGCTTTTTGGCGTCATTTTGTCATTTTCTTTTTATGTAAATGTCTGTCCGCTTGCGGCTCTGGGTAATATTCAGTACATATTTCCGGATCATTTCAGTAATGTTGCTGACAGCTTGTGAAGCCTTCGCTCCGGGTTATTAACATGACTTCTCAGAGAGCCCTATTAAAGCTGAGCCCTTCCATTATCATAAAAGGTACGCATCATGTGACCGTGCACGCCAGCGTATATAAAGGGAGTACGGTTTAAGTGCCGGTGCTAAACCACCTGTCTGTGCAATGCTGATGGGAAAGTGGATTGGAAAATAATACTTCAATTCCTTACCATTTGCAGAAAGTATGTGGAGTCGCACCATATAATTGATTTCTTATACAGAGTTAGATGCATTTTACTTTATTTCCAGGATGTGGAAATTAAGGGGATTGCGTGGTTTAATCCAATTTCCTTTTTTTCCACACTTTGCCTTTTTTGAGTGTCACCCTATTGTACAATAGTGAGTCGTTTCAAAGGTCCAAGCGCAATGTAAATTGGATGTGAACCTTATGAGCGTGCTTATTTTGTCTTTTTTGTAGCAATTTGTATTCCACCTATATTGTGCTAGGTTAGCTGCTATCCTATGTATACATTTTCTTGAAATCCCTATAGAAGAAAATGCCCCCTTCCTGTCAATCAAGCTTTGATTTGGTTTCTCTGAGCAGAGACTTGTGTGAACAAGCCGACCTAGAGGTTTTCCTACTTTTGGAAGCCAGTCAGGGAATGCAGACAAGCTTTGCCAGGTCCATTTCATAATGTTGGATGATATTTTTCAATAATACCTTGCAAACTGTAGTTCGGCCTATTCGGACTTGAGCATAATTGATAATCTAGCATGAAAATGCCATTGCAGGTCACTTTCCTGATAATGAACAATAATGAATTGATTGTTCTAGCCTATAATTATTATTTTTTGGGAAAGTATTTTACCAGGAAGGATACATTGAGATTTCTCTCATTTTCAAGTATGTCCTGGGTGGCAAGTATGTACCGTTAGGTGTAGGGTTGCACCGATACCGATACTGGTATCGGTGCCGATACCGGGTACTGCAGGAGTACTTGGTACTCGTGCAGTACCCCCGATATTTTCCCCGATACCGGAAGCCCGCATTGAGCCGGCTTGCCAGCATCGAGGGGCTGGGACGGCTGTCCGAATGCTCTATCGGCATTCGGACAGGCCCTGCAGCTGCTCTCCGCATTGTTTTATACTTACCTTCCTGGGCGACGCCGGGAGAGTCTTCACGCGTGCGCTCGTTGGAAGGCCCCCAGCCGCGATCACGTGGTCCCACGTGGTCGCGGCTGGGGCCTTTCAACGAGCGCACGCGCGGAAACTTTCCCCGCGTCGCTCAGGAAGGTAAGTATAAAACAATGCTGAGAGCAGCTGCAGGGCCTGTCCGAATGCCGATAGAGCATTCGGACAGGCACCTGGCACTCTCCGCATTGTCTTATACTTACCTTCCTGGGCGACACAGTAAAGTTTCCGCGCGTGCGCTCGTTGGAAGGCCCCAGCCGTGACCACTTGGGACCACATGATCGCGGCTGGGGGCCTTCCAACGAGCGCACGCGCGAAGACTTTCCCGACGTCGCCCAGGAAGGTGAGTATAAAACAATGCGGAGAGTGCCAGGTGAGCTGGGGGTCATTATCCACGAGCTGGGAGTCATTATCCACGAGCTGGGGGGGCATTATCCATGAGCTGGGGGGCATTATCCATGAGCTGAGGCATTGTCCATGAGCTGGGGGGCATTATCCATGAGCTGGGGGGCATTATCCATGAGCTGGGGGGCAAATCCATGAGCTGGGGGCATTATCTATGAGCTGGGGGGCAAATCCATGAGCTGGGGGGCATTATCCATGAGCTGGGGGGCATTATCCATGAGCTGGGGGGCATATCCATGAGCTGGGGGCATTATCCATGATCTGGGGGGCATAATCCATGAGCTGGGGCCATAATCCATGAGCTGGGGGGGGGAAATCCATGAGCTGGTGCATATCCATGAGCTGGGGCATAATCCATGAAAGCTGGGGGGCATATCCATGAGCTGGGGGGCATATCCATGTGAGCTGGGGGCATTTTTATATGAGGTCTGTTCTTATTGAAAGCGGTCACATGACTTAAAATAAAAGTATCGGTACTCGGTATCGGTGAGTACTTGAACAAAAGTATCGGTACTCGTACTCGGTCTTAAAAAAGTGGTATCGTTACATCCCTAGTTAGGTGTCTTGCCCAAGGATACTTACTGGAGAGGTGCTCTTGCCGGGATTCGGACCTATGACTCCACCGTCTCCACAGTTATAGAGCAGTGATGTTACCTCTACTTCACCCAGCTGGTATAATGAGAAATAATCTGAATATTTTCATTAGACTATGTGTATGACAATTGAAATTTTTGAAGAATTTAATCGTTGATTAATATTAGATAGTTTGCCCATGTTGGGTGTCGGAACTTGGGAACACACTTGACACATACCATCCACCTAGAGATTGTTGCAAAACACATACACCCTTTCGTGGCAGTGGTATTCCTTGAAGGCAGTGGCCTCTTTCAGGAGGAAAATTGCAACCTACAAAAATTGTTCAGGAATCATTTGAAGAACATGACAGTGTTGCCTTGGGGTTCAAATTCCCTAGATCTCAATCCTGAGGGATTTTCTAGAACAACAAATCCAATCCAAGGGGGCCTAACCTCACATATTGCAGGATTTATAGGAACTGCTGCTAATGTCTTGGTGCCAGATACCTGCAGGACATGTTCACAGGTCTTGTGGAGTCCATGCCTCACAGCTGTTTTAGCGGCGTGAGGGGGAAACTACACAATATTAGAAAGGTGGTTTTAATATTGTGGCTGATCAGTGTATATAATGTATTTTTTTATTATCATTCATTGGACCTCATATGTGAATTTCAGACATTTTCGTTCAGTAGTTTGTTTGCACACAGCGTTTCACTTTTCAAACATTCAAGCGTACTGAGAAAAGGGGGGGGGGTGAGGATCCTGAGGACGAGCAACAGCATTAGTGGCCTGCTCTACGGTGGGTGCCCGCTCAGGTCTCACAAGGTTTTAGCTTGTATGTGCCATTACAGGGATGAATGCTCCATATGCAAATCAGCCTGCTCTCACCCAAAAAGGGTGGCCAGTGCTGAATGCCAAGGACGTCATCCCTGCATGAGAGGTGCAGCAACCCCTGACGATCGTTTCAGCCTTCTTGGGCCTCGTCAGGAGGGTATAGCTGACACCCATCTAGGCACATCAAGCAAGGGGTCCACGTCTGGATGACCCTGTATACTTATAGTGTACTGTTTTTTTTTCTCTCCTCCTTCGTCTGCGGTGTCGGGTTTTTCCGGCAGCTGCTCTGCGTTGTGATCGGCTTCTGCTCGGGTTTCTCCGGCGTATTCGGCGGGTTAATCCAGATGTTTTGCGGTGAGTTTTCGGCGGGTATTCGGTGGCTTTTCCCTGCACTACGACGGTCCTGTGGTGCTTGCTGAATACACCGCAGGGTCGCCGAAATGGGATCGCCAAATCGTACCGAATTGAAGAGAACGAAAAGTCACTGAACGTGCGGTGACTTTTCGATTCTCTTTGAATAACCTTGTAGGTCAAAATAGCCAAACCAGAAAAATTCTCCCATTTATCTCACTTTCCAAATCAGCTATTTTGACCTAGAATTTTCCCTTCTCCAGTCATTCTCCTGCTTTTCACCTCTCTCTGAATAACCCTGATAGTAAAGATAAAATGAGGATAGTTACATTATTGGGGCCCCAATTTTGACTAAATGTGGCAGTCAACTCTTAGGCTAGGGTCAGACGAGCGCAGTGCGAACGCGCGTGCAGGCGCACTTAATCACGGCCGCACTAGCAGCAAGTGCCAGGCAATGACGGCCAATATACGAAGTACGGTCGCACAAAAGTCCGGCTGCGCAACGCAAGTGGAAAACGAACGCATTTTTTCGAGAACGTTAAACTGCTAGTACTGACGTACAGAGTGCGCTGCGCCCGCTAGCGGCGTGTGTGCGTGAATTGGAGATGTCAGACACTGCTAATGTCCGGCCAACATAACGTCCAGATGCACAAAGTGTTTTATTGATGATCCGTACAAAATCACGGATGCAAATGCGCATCGTATGACCACTATCGCGTACTCCATGAAAAAATGCGTCCATTCGTTCGAACGCACTTTTTCACAGACAACGCGAAAATGCGTTCGTCTGACCCTAGCCTTATAGCAAACAATTCTAGTGACCAGATATTGTATTTTTCAATCCCATAAATCGGAAATTTCCACATATTCAAAACTTTAGACAAAAATGAATTGATCTTATTGGCTCCTTCACGTCTCCAGTAACAAAACATTTCTGAGTTTAAAGGGACACTCTACTCATCCTGACCGCTTTATTGATTTAAAGTGGTCAAGATGTGAGGAGTGCCCCCCCCATGCCCCCTTCTGCCCTGATCTGGAGAAAATGCTGGATGAAGTGGAGGACTTTCTTTCACCTCGCCCAGTGTCATCAGCAGCATGGAATTTTGAATTTCCCGGCTGCCGGTCATTAGATCGTTAACTAGTGATGTCAGCACACAGAGAGCGTTCTGACGTCACCCTCTTTGGAATAGCCCGCTGTAATAAGTGGTCTGAGAAGCAGCAATGGATGGGACCAGTGCGTGCATACCTGCATCACTCTGCGAAGGTGCTATGGAACCTGCGTACAGAAGGTGTGCAAGTCTGTAGTGGTGCACAATTTGCGGTTTCTGCACTACGCAGGTTGTGTAGGAGTACAAAATGCATTAGAAAGTTTCAGGGACAACTGGGTTCAGGATCTCTGAGTCAGACATTAGGACCTGCGTGCGGCGAGGGACAAAAGTTGAGTAAAATCACCTAAAACAAAAAAAAAATATATAAAACAATTATTGGCCAGAGGCTGTCACCAGCATGGTAAAAAAGTAAAATAATGAGGCTGAAAGATTCAGAAAATTTTTAGGCTCGATCTCTGGTCCGCTGCCTCCTGTAATGCTTTGCTGCCTAGAGAAACTCCTCCTCTACCAGCCCTCAGCATGATCGCAAGGACAGACAGAACATTGGCGACATGTCCCACCCTGCAATGACGAGGCTGTAACTCCGCCCTCCATGACAGCGAGCCAGATGTGTGTAGGAAGCGTTACTTGCTCGGCGCTCCCCTCCCTACCAGAGCCGCTGCAATTCGCATTATGTAAGAACTGTGTATTATTTATTTATTTATCATGCCTTAAAGCGAATCTGCAGTTTAGGAGATGGTGGATGGGTGGGCAGGCAGGCGTGACTGTTAATACCAATGCCGCCATGTTTCTTATGGTATGGGCGTTACTCATGTCGAACTCGCAATGTGCAACTCAATCTGGTACCCTAAAGTGAATTTCTTATTGCCAATAGCTGCCAACTAGCCCAGAATTCTGCAGACAGTCCCTAGTTTTCATGCCCTGGTGTTTTCTATACACTCACCTGCCACTTTATTAGGTACACCTTGCTAGCACCAGGTTAGACTCCCTTTTGTCTTCAGAACTGCCTTAATTCTTTGTGGCATAGATTCAGCAAGGTGTTGGAAACATTCCTCAGAGATTTCGGTCCATATTGTCATGACAGATTTGTCGGCTGCACATCCATGATGTGAATCTCCTGGTCAACCACAACCCAAAAATGCTATATTGGATTGAGATCTGGTGACTGACTTTTTTGGCTTGTTTTTTAATTTAGATTCATTTAAATTCATGAGATTATTTGAAAAAAGTGTAATTTAATTCATTTATGTAAATAAAAAACGATTTTGGGGGGGGGGGGGAAATGCCAGTTTCGGTTTTCGGCAAAGGGCACCCAGAATTTTCGATTTCGGTTTCAGACCAAAATTTTCATTTTGGTGCACCACTACTTCAAACAATACTCAATGTCAAACAGAAGCCGCCAAGGCCAGCAAGGTATTGGCATGCATTAAAAGGGGAATTCGCTCTCGGGATGAAAAAAATCAATGTTAAGACCACACCTTGAATATGCTGTGGAATTTTGGGCACCTGTTTTAAGAAAGGATATTATAGCGCTAGAAAAAGAGACGGACGACTAAATTAATAAGGGAATGGAAGGTCTAAGTTATGAGAAAAGGCTAACAATTTCAAACCTGTTTAGTTTAGAGAAACGGCGCCTTAGAGGGGATCTGATAACTTTTTATAAATATGTATAGGGCCATTATAAACCATTGTCTGGAAACCTATTCATTAACAGGACTATACACAGGACACAAGGTCACCCATTGAGGGCCATATTACATAGTTGGTGCTAACTTAACCAGAGCAGTTGTAAACTGAAAACCTCCATAGGCTATAATGGCTCTGGTAAGTTTACAACAGCTCTGGATAAGTTAGCACCAACTATGTAATATGGCCCTTTGACTGGACGAAAGGAAATCCAGTCTAAAGCGTAGGGTTATTTTACAGTGAGAACAATAAAGCTGTAGAATTCTCTGCCTGTTGAGGTGGTTGGGTCAGAGTCTGTCAGACTTTTAAACAACGACTGGATGACTTCCTACAAAAACAGAATATTCAGGGTCGTAATATTTAATGTGGGTAAAAGCTGCTCGATCCAAGGAGAAATCTGACGCCATTCTGGGGTCAAGAAGGAATTTTTCCCCAGTATGTTGCATAATTTTTCTTCTGTCTCGCTTACATCTCTTTTTTTCTGTCCTTATTTTTCCTCCCTTGCTCTTTCCTTATTCTCACACTCTCTTATTTTTTCCACTCTCCCCCCTTTCGCTTTCTCTCTTGCTTTCTGACTCTATATTTATGCAGCACACCTCTGCTAGCGGCCCCATGCAGAATTGATCCTGGTTTCCCTATATCACCAGAGCTCTTCATTTAACCTGATCGATCCCCCCTAATACATGCTGTAAATATTGAGGTGGTGTAAATATTTCATGATATTGTTTTCCTGCTCAGATAATGAAGCCCCAGGAAGGGGAAACGTCTGAAATGGTTTTATATTTAGTTTCCAGATACAGTCTTTTTTTTTTTTTAATCCCCTTTTTATTTGTCTGCACAAAATTGGGGCTAGTTTCACATCTGGATTGTCTTTAGGATTGACATGTGCTGCTGACACTCAGAGTGGATAGTATAAAGAGCTGTATCACTGTGTAGGGCTCAGGGGCGTCCTGTGATTAGAGTTGGAAGTGAGTCTTGACTTTTTCAGTCTCTGTCTAAAACAAGGAGCTGTCTGGAAAAATCTGATTGAGGTTAACAAGTTCACAGTCTGAAAAAGCCAACTCGCAGCCAAGTTACTGAAATGTGTGTTTGTGCATGTATGAACTTTATTCATGTACATAGCGTTCACTATCGAATAGAGCCCTATAACGTTAGCATTTAGATATGTAAGCATTAACGCCATGATAATCGACTTTAACGCATGCCCCCATATTACATTCCTGATGCTAAACCCATGAAAAATCTGTTAGCGCATCGGTGATTGCACTACCTTCCGCGAGCTTGCTGTACTTTGTGCTCCCCATGTTAAGCATAGGATGCGCAATCAGTAATTAGGTTTAGGATAAGTAAGGTATTACAAAGTCCTAAGGCTAATTACAGCACCGATGTGCTAAACAAAATATTAGCGACACCTAAAAGCCGGTGCTAACTGATTCCGCTTTTGCAAAATCGTGTGGCACCCCCTAAAAACCCCTAATAAATCTGATAATCACCTCTCATCATGCGGCGAGAACGGTGGCCTGATCCATCGATTCTCTTGGCTGCGAGCAGAGTGAGTCTGGGGACAGACAGGTCCCGGTCTTCCTCAGAGGCGTGCACGATCTCACAGGAGCGAGATAGCGGAGGGCCCGCAGCCTGGCAGCGCAACCCTCCATAGAGTCCTATAGACTCCAGCAGGTGATACTCGCAGCAGCGCTTACACGAGTATCCCAGCTAAGGCTGCAACTAACGATTATTCTCATAATCGATTAGTTGGCCAATTATTATTTCGATTAATCGATTCATCGGAAAAAGAAAAAAAATGTTTACTTAAAAGGAATTTTATGTAAAAAAATAATAAGCAATTTGTGTAGTGTATGTAACTTTCGTACGTATATAGACAAATTGCGTATCTTGTGTATTTTTCACACAAGGTATGCGAGTGCTTGGTCAGAGGGATGGGTTGATGCTGCGTGCGCAGCTTAAGCTCATGTTTGCTTTCTCAAATGAACTCTGCTACAGGCACTTGGTCATAGATGATGATGTCAGCATAAAATCGGGGTTAATAAGCTAAAGTGGTCAGGGTGCGTAGAGTGTCCCTTTTAAATAATTTCGTGAACAAACTTGAGTGGGAGGAGGGACTGGAGGTGGAAGGGAGTGACTTTGCTCAAGTGACTTGATCTGAGTGTGAGAGGGAGTGGGTATGGACAAAAGACCGGATCTGAGTGTGGGAGTGAGTTTGGGGAAAGGGACCAGACCAAAGGGAGGGAATGGCTGTTCCCGACCAAAGAGGGTGTGGCAGGGAGGGTGGAATGGTGTCACAGGACTCCAGCTTCAAGTAAGGATTAAACACAGGCATACAGCTCCTTCGCCCAGTGGCAGTATCCTATTGTTTGTGTTATAGTTCTGCTACTGTTGTAAACGGAATAAAAACAAACTGGTTGTGTCTGACATAACCCTAGAACTAAATCATACCTAGTAAAGCAGCGGCGCTTCTTCTCCAATCAGCTCCGAAGCTGAGGTTATTTACGTTGAACTCAGTCTGACTCTAAACAGTGTGTGCTGTACACAGGACGATTAATCGACACTGATTAATCGATAATGGAAATAGTTGACAACTATTTTAATCATCGATTAGTTGTCGATTAATCGATTAGTTGTTTCAGCCCTAATCCCAGCTGTTATCATTGCGTTTCGGGGCAAAGGTGCCTTGGTAACTCCTGCCTTAGAATCTAACGCTAAAATGAGCACGCTACGGAAAAACCTGCAGGTTTTCCCCATCAGCATGCCCATTTTAGCGCTACTTAGGGAATAGGGCTTTATGTGTGTAGCCTAGTCCTAGCACTGGTCCAACAGTAATGCAGCAGCATGGCATTTAAGCAAAGTGGTAGAAGGAAATTGACTACTGATAATGGACTTTATTGTTTGCATCTGTATTTGTAAGGTATTTACAAATAAGACACGTTTATGTGATCGCTGCAAAACACCTTTTACCAGCTTTTTTTTTCTGTCAGATTTGCATTAATGATCTACACCAAGTCTATGCCATGTCTAGGAGTTCCTTGGTATAATCTCAACTCATTCCTTGCCCAAGTGCCAAAGACATTTGTATTAAGTAGTATGCTTTTGTTAAAAGCACCCTAACTACTGCTTATTGTAGGGAATTTGGGATCAGAGGATACCATGCCATGAGTGATTATCGCACCACAAACTAGACAACACAGATATAGAGAACATAAAGGGAAACTCTATACCAGGGCTATCAAACACGGACCCCCAGATGTTTCTGAACTACAACTCCCATGATTCCCTGGTCATCTATTGCTTTGAAAGTATTCTGGGAATTGTAGGCATCAACATCTGGAGTCTGGGAGTTTGACAGCCCTTCTCTACTCATATCTGAGTGGTCACACTGAGAAAGATCTCTGAGGGCTAATAAACCTATCCAAACGCATGGGTATAATCCTGCCCAGTATCTCAGCTGGGGAAGTGCTGAGCTCAGGTTTCAGGTAATGGAGACCTTTGGGAACTAACCTTATCCAATGGTATGAAAACCTTCCTGCACTGAGAGCCACTGGATTGGCTGGAATGCCCATGCCTCCTGCAGTCATGTGACATGCTGAGCTAAGCATGTAATATTGTACCGGCTGGGTGGAGTAGAGGTAACATCACTGCTCTGCATGGAGAGAGCCTGTGGAGACATGGTTTCGATCCCGACGAGCACCTCTCCAGTAAGTGTCCTTGGGCAAGACACCTAACGGTACATACTCGCCACCCAGGACATACTTGAAAACGAGAGAAATCTCAATGTATCCTTCCTGGTAAAATCCTTTCTAAAAAAAATATGCTGCAAAGATCAGAGGGAAACCTGGATTTAGGGGTTTTTTCCTCCAAAGGAAACTAATAGATTAAAATGGGGAGGAAGGGTGGAGGGGGTCAGCAGGGGCTAATGCTTAATCCCTCCATTTTCTACCCCTCCTGTTATAACCCTAGGGTATCCCTTCAAGACAGGGAGGAGAGGGATATAGATAGATATTAAACCAGGATATAGATTTAAACCAGAAGGTTATGAATGAAACCCTTGTGATATTAAATGGTTATGTTTTTGCAATTATCCTTCCACGTGACGCTTTTTGCCTGTGAGTCACTGGAATAAGAAGATAACAAATAAGACTATATTTGCAGTGCTTATAAGTTTCCGTTAGCAGCAGTCGCACGTGCTGTCCACCCTATCCTTTCTCTGTTCTCTGAATCATATTCTCTGTTGAGTTCCTTCTATTTATAGACTTACCCCTAAAGACTAACTTCCCCAGGGGTTCCTGTCCTACGTAGGCAGCTCGACCCAAGGGAACTTTAGGGCACCGCAACCATTTATTTTTCCTTGGTTACAAAAGTCTTTAATAGCCTTGTATTTTATAAAGTAATCCCCTGATAGAGTTTGTTGCTCAATCAATCGAGTTCCTTTTTTTTTTTTTGCAGATTGTAAATGTTATATGCGCATGTGTGGTTTACTGAACAGACAGGGCAACAATCTCTCCCTTCAAGCTCCAAGCATCTACCTGTGCTTGATCATACAGCACCATACGGAATTTCCACCTGTCCTTGCTTGGACCGGATGTGATGTAGAGATGCTTTTCCGAGGCTTTTAGGAGCAGGATGTTGTGGAAAACGAAAGTAACTGAGGGGGTCTGTCTGTCACAGCTCTCGGGATATTTCTCAGGATGTGGCTTGCTTCCGTGAGCTGACTTGAATCGGCAAAACAGAGAACATTTTGGCTTTTAAACCTTGCCTGGAATTGCTCGATAGTAAGTAACATCAGCCGTTAAGGTACGGGTAGAGATAGGAAGATAACTTAGGGGCCAAGTACACATTTTAGGAACCAGGCAAAAGTCTTCATGTGTTGATTTTTTTTGAATAATCAAAATTAAGTAGCCAAAAGTAAAATTCAGTGAGTGTTTGGCTGCCTGGCCCCCCTGAATGTGTCAAGGGATTAACTACCCATAAACCTTGTTTTCCGCAAAGCGTCAGAGGCGAGAGTGACCTTAAATTTAGTGAAGTAACATTGTAATTAAGTTTGAAAATAAGTCTAACCTCATTGTATTTATGCGGATGCAACTTTGTGGTCCTGATAAGAATATGTGGCTACTAAATACTCTGAAATTTGCCAGACATGTTTTCCTGTTCAGAAAATGTCAAATGTGACTGACTGTACCTTTTTGCTTAAGTTCCTACCATCCCTTCCCTTTTCTAGTACTTGCCTCAAATTGAAATATGTTTCATAAAAATATATTTTTTTAATTTTTGAGAAAGTATTTTACCTGGAAGGATACATTGAGATTTCTCTTGTTTTCAAGTATGTCCTGGGTGGCGAGTATGTACTGTTGGGTCCCTCTCTGGTGAGTGCAAAAGGACACTTGCTGGAGAGGTGCTCTTGCTGGGATTTAAACCCGTGTCTCCACGGTTCAGAACAGTGGTGTTACGTCTACTCCACCTAGACGGTACCATTTATTGCATGTTAATTTAGCAACAGCATCTCATGAGTTTCCTTGCTTTACATTTTCTGCTACTGAACATGTCTCCGTCAGTAAATGGTCTTTTTTTTATTGACATTTTAAGGTTATTTTAGGTCAGAACAGGGTGCCTCGGATATCTTCATAGTATGAGCAGCTTACCGGTACTCTTTATATAGCCTTTTCCCTATGGCACTGGACTCTTGGGAGAGCTGGGCTTTGATTAGCAGCCATTAGTGTGACTGGGCAGCACACGTACACTATGGATGCAAGAAAGCATTTCCTGTGTCTATTGGACATGTAAATGTTGTAGACCATGTCAACACAGTTGGCGACTTTCAATATATTGACAAGCAGTTCATCCATCTTTTTTTAGTTGAAATACAGTATAAGACCTCTTGGCTTGTAGACATGTGCAATTCGGAAATGGTCTGAAATATCGCCAATTCTGATCAATACGAATTGCCGATGTCTGATGCAAATCGGGTTTCAATTAAAAATTGAAATCCAAGTTTTCCTGATTATAATTGGTCAGGTCCGAATATAATCAGAAAAATTTGGATTTATTCAGAATAGTCAACAAATGAAAATAAAAGGGCGACCCTAACCCCAGCCCTAACCAAACATTACACTTTACACTACCATTAATCATATGACACCGACAGACTCAAGCCCTAATCCTAGTTCTAACGTAACCCTAGCCACAACCCTAATCATATGACATACAAAAGCTGTAACCCTAGCTCTAGCCCTAACCTAACCCTAACTCTAATCATTTGACAAAAGCTCTAACCCTAACCAAACCAACCCCTAGCTCTAACCCTAGCCCTGACCCTGATTTATATGACACACAAACTCTAATCCTAACTCTAGCCCTAACCTAGCCCTGAGCCTAACCATATGACACACAGATACTCTAACTCCCTAGATCTAAACTAACTCTAGTCCTAACCCTAAGCTAGCCCTTATTGTAGCCCCCCCCAACAATAATGTTTTTACCTTTTATACATAAAGGTTGCAAATATTGGAAACGACTGACTATATATATATATATATATATATAATTATCAGACATCTACAATATTTTGAATCGACTGACTCTGATTATTTATTAATCTGATATTTTTGGATTCCGAAACAAATCAAACCGCGATGAATTTATCAGCGCTGCACATGTCAATTGGCTTGCATGCTTTAATGTCTCTTGATTGCATAATAAAGTTATTCTTTTTGGCACAGATTGGAGGATGTTTTTCTACATCCGTGCAAAGAATACGAATTTACATAGCTCATCCTGGTGGGCAGAACTCCCAGAAACGTCATGTTGTAAAACAAAGTTTGTTTACGTCTTTACTGCTCAGTTTCTTGGCGAAATATAAATGTACCATGCTAGTAATTAAAAATTAATACAATGTCTCTGCAATTGTTGTATTGTTCTAAGTTATTTTTTCTGTGAGCATTTACTGTCTGCTATTAAAGTTGTAATTCATAGCCTACTTGAGATTTAAGAGACAGAACTTTGCTGTCTACATTTATGTAAATTTTTTCACTTTCTTTGAGTCAAATTCATCTTGGATATCATATCATACACACATTTGGCAGAGGGCAACACTAGTGAAAGTCATTGCATCCTTGGTGACACAAGGCTTAAAGGGACATACATTCTTTGCTAATGTGCTTTTAAAAATGTGCAATGCCTTTTGAATGAGTCAGTAGTGTCATTCAGCAGTCATAAAAAGCAAGTAAATGTGATATTTTTTTCATATTTACCTGCTTTTCTTTCTTGGTGTTTTCTACACCCACTTCAGAAGGCACTTTAAGCTAGCCAAGCAGTGTGTATAACTAGGTATAGATTAAAACACTGCACTGAGCATGTGCAACTGAGTTGCTGCACCCCCCCTCCTGCACTGTGAGGTGAGGGGAGGGCGGGGCTGAGTACCATTCCAATCTGTAACTCTTTCACTCTCAGCTACTGCAGAGACAGGGAAGGAAAGGAATCAATACACACAGGGTGAAAGAGACACAGCAGAGAGAGGGAAGGACAGAACTTGGGACACACAGGGAGAAAATGAAACAGCAGAGAGAGGTACAGCAAATTAAGCACAGAGAAAGAGCAAGAAAAGGTAAAGAGAGAAAGACAACAAGATAAAGCAGAGAAAGCACAGGGAAAGGTGCAGTAAGAGAGAGCACACACAAGAGACAGCACAAGAAAGAGTGAGAGAGTGAGTGACCTCTGAGGGAGTTTGAGTGAGACAGTGTGTGTGAGTCTATGTGTGAGCGAGTGGGTGAGTGAGTCAGCAGGTGAGCATGTGAGCGTGAGTGAGTCTTGCTTTCACATTTGCAGGAATAGCTAATATTCAGTTAATCAGTTTCCCCAGTCTGAGGTACTGAACGTGCAGAGGGTTTCACATGCACAGATTGTGCTAGTTCATGTGGAGTAGTGAACAGGGAGGAGGCGGGGAATATACAGGAAGTGGTAGCTGAAGAAACACCCCTAGCTGAGGGGCGTGGCCAGAGAAGATGAAATGACAAGAGTTTAAAGCAAGAAAATAAACATTTTTTACACATTTTTAAAACTTTTATTGATTTGTTCTAGTTTGTCTATAGCTATAAAAATATTTAGATGTCAAATAATGTTTTTTCTAGACATGTATATCCCTTTAAATGAGCTGAATCCTAGGTTATCAGAAGCTACCTATCTGTAATAGACATTTCCAAGGTTTATTATCTTAATCTACTTAAGCAGTTGTGTTCTATTGTATATGGGGAACTAATTCGGGAAAACCAGAGAGGGCAGAGGGAGAAGGCCCATCAGTCCCCATCATTAAATTAGGCATGGAATTGCATATTATAAATTTAAATTTAGCTTTAATACCATGGAAAGAGCTGAGGATGGTACGACATAGACATGACTCTCTAAATCATTGTGACTTTTCAGAACTGGTGTCATAGTTTTATTATTCCCCTGGTTACATGATGTGTGTTTGGGAAATTTAACATGTACCTCTGTACTGAGCTCAGTACACTATGAACATGTGTTGTGCCTTGTGTGGTCACACTGTACTGAGCTCAGTACACTATGAACACGTGTTGTGCCTTGTGTGGTCACACTGTACTGAGCTCAGTACACTATGAACATGTATTGTGCCTTGTGTGGTTACACTGTACTGAGCTCCGTGCGCTGTCCCTTCTTTACTGGTGTGACTATTTCCACATCCCCTTGTCCAGTGTTTGTCCTGTAGAAGCCAGACATTAATTCTACACCATTCAGGGAAATCTCAACAGGGAAACCTCTGCTTCTCAATGCACCCGTTATAACAAACATCGGACTGAAAGGTGAGAGTAGGTTAACCAGGAAGCCATGTGCTCAGGAAAAGAGATGGCACTCCAAAAACTGCAAAAGGAAGAAACACAGAGACTAAAATGAAATTATTATCAGTTTTTGAGTTGTTTTACCTTTAATGGCTGCACAGCTGAAAAAAACAAAAGAAAACAACACATGTTTTCGTATTCAGTCTGATACTCATTAGGTGATTTGCTTTTACTCCTTTTAAGAATATTAAAAAGTAAACTTTCTTTGTTTATTGTTTACGTTGCTATTCATTGACGACATACCTGCTCTGAACTTGTAGGACATCAATGAAGAAAACCCCCACCACCAACAGCCAATAATCAGAAAAGTCTCTAAACTTCCCCCCTCTGGCCATTAATTTCTTTGCCTCGGTACAGCTGCTCCTATACACTCTATGACATCGTTTGTACGATAACTGTGGTTGATTATACACCGCTTCCCGCTGCTCCCCAACAGCAATAGCCTTGATGTCTGCTCGTCTATTATTACAGCAATTAGTCCATGTGCATGGAAGAGCCGGCTTGTTCACTCTGGCCAATTAGAGGTCTTGTTCCATTGTGTCTCTAATGCAGAAATTCACATCCTGCGTGACTTACAGATACAAAACTTAACCCTTTTAGGTGCTAATTAAATTTCCAAGTTTGTAGATGAGCAGTGCTGGGTGCGGAGATTTGTGTTTCTCTACCACTAGTGTCTGGCTTTTGTCCTGTAAACGTCTAGACTAGGAAAAGAAAAGAAGTTGGAGAACTATTATCATGTAGACAAAGTAGTGGAGGAGATGGATCATCATTGTGGTTCGTCATCCAACAGTGTTCATTTAATGAAATGGTAAAATACACACAAATTAGTTATTCAATCTTATCTTTTACTGTGCATTGGCGGTTTTGGCAAACTTTAAAGCCTTGCGACAGTTATTTAGGGTTAAAAAGGACTCAAGTCCTTTGCGGCTTCAGATTTCTGTTCACTATTATTGCCAGTGATCCAAAATAAGGTGAAAAATACCTATTTCAAATAAGTTCTAATAAGACTGAGCATCATTTGAAGTGGACAATAAAGTCCTTCCTCGGATGCCAGTCTCTGGTCTAATCTGTGGAGAAATCAGGTAAGTTACGTGCGCGCTTAAATAAATCACACAGACAATGAATGGGTCTATGCAGCCTCTCTGGACGAAATCAGTGATCTCTCTGTTTAATGATAGGTTTCGATACATGTTTTATAGTAGTTCTATACGTAAGCAGGTGGGAGTCAACTTAACATTTTGATTGACTTCAGCATAAAATTGTGGACATACAGTTTATTTTATTAAACAAATAAAAATCAAACATCAGCTATTTCCAAAGGTCAAGGTATCATTCATCATCGGCATAGTCAGCAGTGTTCTCTGCATCCTGGGTGATCTTGTGATGTCTTGTAATGTCCTGTAACAGGATGCAAAATGGGTCCTTCATCCTGCTTGTGGTCAATTGTTTTTGCAGAGACACCTGCTTGTGGTTCATTATTTCTGCAGAGACAGTGAAATTACGCAAGATACATTGTGGTTTTATCTGAAAAGACAGTTATATTAATTTCTTCTTAAAGACATAGCAAACTTAACTTAAATGAGCATTTTTCTAGGCCTTTGAATATTATGCAAGCAGATACATATTCTTGTCCACAACACATTGAACGCTTAGGCCTGAAAAACCTAGGGCGTCAAGGCTAGTCTTCGCTGGCATAATTGGTCTCTAAAGGGTCAAAGATATGTATGAGACCGCCATATGAAATGTGTGGAAACATGCAGTGGATTGTATGGACAATTCAAGTCATTTTTTTCCCTCCAAGCTCTATTACGTCGACTTTAAAAAAAAAAAGAAAACAATTCATTTGAAATTAAACCAGGGATAAATTAATAAATAAAACTCCTGTTTATATTTAAATCCTGCTACATATCTTGTGCTTTCAGTATTCTTTTGCTTATTTTCTTCGATCCAACAAAATCATTTTGACCCCTGTCCCAGTTATTTTGCCTTTGGAGATTATGCCAGATCTATGTTGGGTTGATTTCATTATGAGCTCAATGTCATCATAATCTGAATGGAAGCGGTGAAATGACAATTGTATAGTAATTGTAGAAATCTACTTTCTGCCCTGGAGTCTTTGAATATATTTTGTTCTATATCTTGTCAATCATAATGACAATGTTATTATTATTATTGTATGTAGCTACAACATGTTCTGCAACACAACAATTTACTGATAAAAATGTGGAAGAAATAGACTATAATGGCAAACAAAATTTAGCAAGACTGAAACAAGAGGTGTGGAAGACGCTGCTCATATGAGCACAGTCTATCATTGCATTGTTTAAAAATGAAGGCAATAAACATGGATATAAAGAAATTCTGAACATACAGGATTATCCATACCTCATACTTATTCACATGTCACACACTTTTTATTTATTTATTGCTGTTGATAGGTTGGTTACATTACATTCAGAAAGTATTCAGAACTTTCAATTATTTAAACGTTATTATTGTTGCATACTAATGCTTAAATTATTTTAAAAAAGTTCATAATCTTCACTCAATGCTCCATAATGACAGTGCAAAAAAAACCTGATTTATGACAACATTGGAAATGTGTTAAAAAGAAAAACAGAACTATTAGATTGCCTCCTACATAATTTTAAATGGAAGACGTTTAGATCTACCAAGACTCTTCCTAGAGCTCGCACCTTGGCCAAATTGAGTAATCGTGAGGAGAGGAGGCAGTAGTAAGATAACTACTAGTAAGATACCTTGATAAAGGCGAATCCTCGCCGAAACGTTGGGAACCTTGCCTCTGCATCTGGGAGTTGGTTTGCACTGATCCAAATTATGATTTTAGCTGCTTCTGTTTATTTAGCACTTTGTTAACTGGTGCTTTTTGCTGTTAGGTATTTTTTGTGCATGTGGTCTTGTGGCTACTTTTTGGAGCCTGGAAGTGTAGAGTGTTGCTTCTAATATCAGTTTGGCCGCTCTGATATACTGTATATAGATATACTTATATTATTTGTGTTGTTAAAACAATATCACAATGTACAGATGTTATTTGTTTACTTATTTTCTTTGCTCTGTTGTCATTGGACATCCTATTTACCCACTGCACACAGACCCCCACACACAGGCCAGCCATCAGAAATTTTGGGGCCCCTTACTGACCCTCACAATGGGCCCCCCCATGATCCCGTCTTCCCATAATAAATACAATATTTAGTGTGAATCGTGATCACATTACAGAGTGGTAGTCCCAATATCTTGAAATCACACATATTGCTCGCACATTTGACATAAAAAAGTACCAATCTGGTTCAAATAATTTAAGACAGAATGAAATTGTGATTAAAAAATAATATGAATCAAGATCGTATTACAGAGGGTTGCTCCCAATACCTTTAAAAATCACATAAAATGTGTATTAGTGCAAACAATGTAGCATAAAAGTATAATTAGATAATTCCACTGGTTAAGCATCACAGAGCACCACAGCAATAGAACTCTCACTGTAAAGGCAGGGAGTATGAACGTACACAGGATCCACAGCAATAGACCTCTAATGATAAAGGCAGGGAGTGTGAACGTATACAGGAATTCTGTGTACGTTCACTCACTGCCTTTACCGTTAAACTAAAATATTGCTGTGGCTCCTGTGACCCCACTCTTAGTTCTCATGTTCATTTCATTCCCCCCTCCTCTCCTTTAGTTTCACCCCCTCTTCTCTTTGAACCCCCCTCCATTTTAAATTCATCCCCCTCCTGTTTTAATTCCCCCCCCATTTTAAATTAATCTCCTCTCCTTATGGTTTAATTTCACCCCCCCCTCATTTTAAATTAATCTCCCCCCTCTATTTTAAATGAATCTCCTCTCATTCTGGTTTAATTTCACCCACCCCTTCTGTTTAAAAATTCACCCACCTTCTGTTTAAAAATTCACCCCGTTTTAATTTAACCCCCCCTTCAGTTTTCAAATTCACCCCCCTTCTGGTTAAAAATGCACCCTCCTTCTGTTTAAAAATTCCCCCCCTGATTTAATGTAACCCCACTTCTGTTTTAAATTCACCCCCCTTCTGGTTAAAAATTCACCCCCCTTCTGTTTTAATTTAACACCCCCCCCTCCCTTCTGTTTTAATTTAACCCCCCCTTCTGTTTTAAATTCTCCCCCTTCTGGTTAAAAATTCACCCTCCTTCTGTTTAAAAATTCACCCCCTGATTTAATGTAACCCACCTTCTGTTTTAAATTCACCCCCCTTCTGGTTAAAAATTCTCCCTCCTTTTGTTTAAAAATTCACCCCCTGATTTAATGTAACCCCTCTTCTGTTTTAAATTCACCCCCCCTTCTGGTTAAAAATTCACCCCCCCCCTCTGTTTTAATTTAACCCCCCCTCCCTACTGTTTTTAATTCACCCCCCCCCTTCTGGTTAAAAACTCACCCCCCCTTCTGTTTTAAATTCACCGCCTGTTTTAATTTAACCCCCCCTTCTGGTTTAAATTCACCCCCCTTCTGATTTAATTTCACCCCTCCCCCTTCTGGTTAAAAATTCACCCCCCTTGTTTTAAATTCATAGCCTTGTTTAAATTCACCCCCTCCTCTCTTTTCATTTCACCCCACCTCTGTTTTAAACCCCCCCCCCTTCCCAGTATTACCTGGCCTGGATGGGACTTTCCTCCGCCGCTCCACGTGCATCTTGCAGCGCCGGGAGGAAGTGACGTTATAAGACCACTTCCTCCAGCGCCGCAGAGTACACGTGCGGCGGCGCTACTCGGGAGGAAGGCAGGGCCAGGATCGGGGCATGACGCTGCCTGCTGCAGACATTTGGTGCGCCCCCTCTGACATCATCAGAGGGGGCCCGTCGGCTGCCGCCGGCCGCCATCTTGGAAGTCTCTGCTTGTCCAGGCCCAGGTAGGCGGCAGTACCTCATCTGAGGCCTGCGGCCTAAAGTAAAGATTGCTGCCGCCGGCGGGCCCCCCCAGTCCCCGGGCCCCTTACCATAGCATGGGCTGTAATGCCCTGATGGCGGCCCTGCCCACACACACACACACACACCTCATATATAAATACATACACCAGGGCTGGATATATTTACATTAAATGTTGGAGACAGGAGGAAAACATTGAAGCCAACTAGATGTTTTTAGATGCCAAAGACTGCTTTTAGATTGGTGTAAAATAAACTGGAAATTTAGGAGCCAGGAGTAAAATTCTAGGAGCCAGTGGCTACCAGGCTCCTGGGTTTGTCAAGCCCTGACATAGATGCTTTCTAAGGCCGGTTGCACACGAGACGTTTTTTAGAGCGCATTAACGCGCGTCTCAGCATATAATTACGCATAACGCGAAGACCACACGCATAACGCGCGCTACACATAACGCGCGCTGAAGCCGTCCGTCTTGAAAGCACAAAGGCTGTTGTGCTAGGATTGACGTGACGTTGGGTGTCAAATGCAGTGCGCATGCGCACTTGAGCGCAGGAGGATCGCGCAGCACCGTCGACGCGCATCCTAGGTGATGATGCGCTGAGGGGGGGGGGCAGGTGGACGCCGGTGAGTTAGCGGTTTCTTTAACGCACGTACTGTGCGTTAAAGAAAACGTCTCGTGTGCCCCCGGCCTTAAATGCCATCTGTTCATCAGTGTCTGTCATGCTTTATAATATACCACACTGGTTTCTCAGCAAAATAAACCAGATTTCTATTTATATATTTAAATCTATTTTTAGCCTTAGACCAAAGGATGATTTCTTTGTAATGCAGCGCTTGACAAATTTGCTTTGAATCTAGGAGCCAGCTATAAAAGTTATGAGCTAATTTTTGCTTCAGACTAACAAATCTTTACTTTCAACAACTAAAGATACACAATACCATTTTTTTTTTGAGTATGAATACCAATATTCTTTTTGCCAGGTACTCACGATACCTTTATTTAATGTCATGTGACTCTTTCCGATAAATAAAGTTTACGCTGAAAGCCTGTCCTATTTATGATATTATTGAAATGTATGGCCAGACACCCTTTTATTCACTTTTACCCACACAGACACACACTGACACACAACAGTTCTCATATATAAATATATACCTAGGGATGGATATATTTTCATTAAGTGTAGGAGACAGGAAAAAAACCATTGAAGCCAACTAGATGTTTAGATGCCAGGCAAAGACTGCTTTTAGATTGGTGTAAAATAACCTGGAAATTTAGGAACCTGGAGTAAAATTCGAGGAGCCAGTGGCGACCAGGCCCCTGGATTTGTCAAGCCCTGTTGTAATGACACATTAAGTTTATGTACAGCACAGGACAAACCCTTTGGATGTCTCATGTTTGATGTATGATGAGAGGTTGTCATGTTTGTATGTGAGAAGACAATATCTGTATTGTAATTTTTTAATTATTTTAAAAAAGTTTTTAATTTTGTAATTTCCATCCAATGTTAACAATATTCCTAATGTCTGTGTTTTTCAGTGGAAGATTCAGAAGACTTTGGCCTGAACTGGGAGTCTCCCCTGTGCCAAACAGGTACCAAACTCTCTTCATACAAAAAATTCATAAAGAATATCTATAGATAATGGCAACATAAGACTTGATGAGTATTGCAGAGGAAAGTACTGTAGCTTTTTATAAATCTTGTGGACAATCCCATCCTGCGTCCTTTCAGTAGATGTAGGCTGCTGCTTCTAGAATCATTATCTTGCCTTATGATGCTTTAAAGCCCTTAGGTTAAAAAAGAATGATATATTGCATGTAATAATTCTGGCTATGGACTGCCTCTCCATCCTGGTGGGTAGCTAAAATGTATAATGATAATTTGAAACATTTCATGAAGAAAGAACATTCTTTGAAAATCTAGATCAACAACTGTTCTTGTTTATCCGTCTAATGGTGAAACCATAATTATCATTTATTGCAAACAGAACACAGTAAAAACAACGCACTTCTGTAGATTCATATCCCAGCCCTGCTTAGCAGGAATTTTTTTTGTGTTTTTTTATATTTTGTAAAACAGTCATTTTCTGCAGCCTGAATGAATATATATATATATATATATTTATTTATACACAAATAATGGGGCATGCAAACCGCATCCTCTCCTTTCCCTCTCTAACCTTTCCTTTTCTTTTTCTCTCCTTTCCCCTTTCCTTTGTTTCTCTCTCCTCTTCCTCTTTCTATTATTTCTATCTCCTCTTCCTCTTTCCATTATTTCTATATTCTCTTCCGCTTTCCATTATTTCTATCTCCTCTTCCTCTTTCCATTATTTCTATATTCTCTTCCGCTTTCCATTATTTCTATCTCCTCTTCCTCTTTCCATTATTTCTATATTCTCTTCCGCTTTCCATTATTTCTATCTCCTCTTCCTCTTTCCATTATTTCTATCTACTCTTCCTCTTTCCATTATTTCTATCTCCTCTTCCTCTTTCCATTATTTCTATCTCCTCTTCCTCTTTCCATTAGTTCTATCTCCTCTTCCTCTTTCCTTTATATCTTTTTTCTTCTCCTTTCTTTCTTGAAAAACATTGCTTAAAGATCAGATGAGGTCAGTTGTTTCAGAACACAAGGCTAAGCAATTTAACTGCAGCAAATTTCTTTTTGTGTTTTTATTGTATATATTTTAATTTTATGTATCTAATCTTTTTCTATATCTATTCTTTCTTTCTTCATCTCTCTCTCTCCTTTCTTCCTTCCTTTCTCTCCTTTCCCATTTACTTTATTTTTCTCTACTTTCCTCCCTTCCACACTTCAGTTACAAGTATTTATAAATCACCAACATGTTCCGTAGCGCTGTACGATGGGAGAGACAGAATTACAAATATACATACACATTACACACACAGAACAGTAGGAGAGAGGATCCCTTTCGAGAGCAGAAGATTTCCTCCTTTTTCTCCTCTCTCCATTCTTCCTTCCATTCTCTTTCCTTTCTCCTTCTCTTTATTCCTTCCGACTCGTCCCATTTGACCTCTTGGCATACATTATTTAATATATTTTTGGGCTTTTATTTCCTTTGTCACAGTTTGCTATTTAGTGATCTTTTAAATATCTGTAGTATCAAACTGTGAGTGCTGAGATGTCTCTCTGCTGCTTTAAATGGCTGCAGCAAGGGCAGTTATTCCAGAAAGGGTAAATGTGCCAAATCTGGAGGTTGTGATCCGGAATTGGCATATTCAGGCTTAAACCGAAAGGGGAGGAAAAAAGGAGATTTCTTGGAGCTAATGCAGCTGTTTGTTTGAAAATGAACAAGCGTGAAAACAGTGATTAAAGATCAGACGGGGTCAGATATTTCAGAACACGAGGCTAAGCGATTTAACTGCAGCACATTTGTTTTTGTATTTTTATCATATATTTATTTTTACCTATTTGATCTTTTTTCCTTCATTTTTTTTTTTTTTCGCCATAGAAATATTTTCTGCTCAATGCCTGTCTGAGAGACAATCCCCTCTGTGTAGGAGTTAACTGAGCATGTAAACTGAGCTCTTACTCTGTCTTGCGTGACCCCCGTTTAGAAGATTGGAGTCGAGCAGCTCCCCCTATGAAGCTGAGATACTGAATTCTTTTAACTAAAAGAAAAGTCAATCTACCATCTACCATATGCAGGTTTATTTTTAGCGCAGGAAGTTTCCTGTGCGCTCACACAGCTGTGGATACCTTCTTGCAGAGAGTGTCATTTCTTTGTTTTTTGTATGTCTTGTTACTTGCAGCAGCTGTTTACATTTTTGTTTTAATTATGGTTGCGCAAGTATAGTTACGTAATAATTATTAATACCAAGGGGGTTAAGTCAGGAATTTGGTGGAGTAAAGGCCTTAAAGTGACATTAAACCCTCGTTTTTTTTTTTTATCATAAACCAATACTGTAATGTGTGCCTTACTGTAATCAATGGTTGTTTTCCTTCTCTTTTGCTGTTCTTCCTTTTAAATCCGTATCTCTTCTCATACTGGGGGAGAACTTCCTTTTGCAGCTGGCTGCCACTTCCTGTAATACTGGCTCAGGTTGCAAACCTATAAACAGACACCATGTATCCATTCCAGAGACAAGGCAGTCTGCTGAAACAGGAAGTTCTCCCCTAGCATGAGATTACAGTAAATCACACATTACAGTATTGTTTTATGTTAAAAAATCTGAGGGTTTAATGTCACTTTAAGTCTTGTGTTTTCACTAGCGCAACTCTGTTGACATTTGGAATCAATTTCTCTTAAATTTTAATTTTTGTGAGCAAACTCCAATTGACATACTTGAAAATAAAGTTTTTGATAATGCAAATAAGGCTACAGATAGGGGCGTGGTTTGGACGCAAGGCAAGATGGCCGCTTGATTCTGCAGCTCTGCACCCGGGCGCACCAAATAAGCATTTTCGATTGTCCGCACGGCATCCCGCGGGACAAAAAAAACGAGCCGCTGCCTCCTTGAGTCACCCTCATACCCCGGCGCTGACCGGGAGCTCCCCGATGCGACACTATCTCCGCGGGTCACAGGCTGTTCCCTCACAAGGCCGCAAAACCAAGATGGCGGCAGCCGGGGACCGCATGGCTGAATCGGAGGATGATCTGCAAGATAGTCGGACTTCCTCTCTGAGCGACATACCTACTGCGGAGGTAAGGGAGACCCTGCGCCATCTACCCACTAAGAGGGACCTGGAATCTCTTTTCTCACGCATGGAGGCAAAATTTGATGCAAAATTCGCTGAATTGGGGGCTGATGTGCGGCAACTGGGAGGCAGAGTACAAGATTTGGAAGAGGATAGAGACGCTTCCATGGCCCACCTTGACAGATTGCAGACCCAACTAAACGAACAGTCCCAATATGTTACTGACCTACGCCGCTCAGTAGATGACTTAGATAACAGAGGGCGCCGCAACAATGTTCGAATTAGAGGTGTCCCTGAACCGGAAGACATGGAAGATATACCCCTCATTTTATAGATTTTATTTAATGCGCTCCTTGAACGCCCACCTGATACGCCGATATTGCTTGATAGAGCACATAGAGTGCTGCGCCCACGGGGAGCCCCATCAACACCCCCAAGAGATATCATCTGCCGCATACATCATTTCCCGCTCAAGGAAGAGATCATGCAAGAAACGATCAATCACACATGATGGACACGCGGTTGAAGTCTACCAAGACCTCTCCAGATTCACTTTGCAAGCCCGGAGACACCTTAAGCCGATCACGGATGTCCTCAGAGCTCGACACATTAGATACAGGTGGGGCTACCCTTTTGCTCTTACTGTACGTAGGGATAATCAGCTCATGACTATCATGGAACCTGGAGACGTGCCTGAATTTATTCGCGCCTTGGACCTACCGCAGGTGGAAGTTGCAAATTGGCATGGAGGTGACTTCCTGGATTTCCCCCCTCCCAAGCCCCAAAGGCAAAAGTGGCAAGCAGTCCGTAGACAGAAACACCGCCATCCCCTCAGGGATGAGGCAACAAACCCAGGACTCCACTCGACCTTTGGCCCGACGAGGCAGGACCCTTGAGAGGTTCCCCCCCTCTTTTTTCCTATTTCCCCTTCTATTTTGTTGGCTAAAGTGACCGGCTGGTCCATCTCGACACCTCCATCCTGAGGACGGAGGCCCAAAGCCCTTGGGACCGTCCACATTTCTCTTTTTATTGCAATAAGCTACTGGACGACGGGACGAGTCCTGAGGTTATGTCCGACTGCTGAAGACGACACTCGAAGGTTACGCTTACTTTATATTTGCCCGGGTGCGGCAGAATTAGGAGGCTGATAACCTACTTTAACTGTAGTGCTTTATTTCGTTCATTATACACTTACTAAGGTTTCCATGTTAAGTATTTTACTTGTGTTCTACACCATCCCCCCTGCGGTGTTTGAATTTATCCAGTATGCCTGGAACGGCTGTTCCTTATTCTCATCTTGCTGGCTTGGCCCCATATGGGTCTGTACCCTATTCGGGTACCCACACCGATCTTTGCTATGTGTTTTGCACTGTAAGGTGCGGTTTATGATTTTACTTCTGTCTGTATTTTTGTTTTTATTATTGTATGTCTATTTGGGTCAATGCAACCTGTACATCTTGTTCATGTCAGAACCGCTCGTGTTGAGCCCGCGCAGGGGAGTGCATTCTCTCCAACACTACTATTTTTTTAGGGACACATTTTTAGATTATGGCTAAGATACGACTTATATCCCTGAATGTCAGGGGACTGAACCACCCGGCTAAACGGCGGATCGCTATGGCTGATCTTCGTAAACAAAAATGCGATTTTGCCTTCTTACAAGAAACTCACTTTCGGTCAGATAATGCTCCAACTTTGCGCTCAAATTACTTTACCCAGGGCTTCTATAGTAACTTTGAGGCGTCAAAATCTAGAGGGGTGTCCGTCCTGGTGGCCTCACACATTCCTTTCACATGCACCTCCCAGATTGAAGACCCACAGGGCCGTTTCATCTTTATAAAGGGGCATATTGGGTCTAGATTGGTCACGCTGGCAAATATATACCTCCCCAACACTCATCAGTGCACTGCGCTCAGTAGAATTTTGAATAAACTCGCTAAGTTTGCTGAAGGCCTTCTATTATGTGGAGGAGATTTCAACATCTCCCGCTCCTCATCTTCTCCGCTCCTTTAACGCGATTGGCGAAGAGACTAGTTTCCCCACAGAAGCTCTCCGAGCTACAATCTCGCTTATACCGAAACCTGGTAAAGACCCTTTATTATGTTCTAACTACCGCCCCATCTCTCTAATAAATAATGACATAAAGCTTATGGCAAAGATGCTGGCCCGGAGACTTAACCCCATACTCCCCTCTATGATCCATCCCGACCAAGTGGGATTTGTTCCTCTTAGAGGTGCTCGGGACAACACTCTGAGAGCCATAAATCTTCTCCACATATCCCGGGTCAACTCTACCCCTATGCTCTTTCTCTCGGTCGACGCCGAAAAGGCGTTCGACCGAGTAGATTGGTCATTTTTAATAACGGTTCTAGCAAAACTGGGTTTGGGGCCTCGCTGGCTAGCCTGGGTATCAGCACTCTACAGTAATCCGACAGCCCTCCTCCGAGTAAATGGCACTCTCTCCAGTTCCATATCGGTCCGGAACGGGACGCGTCAGGGATGTCCACTCTCCCCGATACTGTTTATCATTACGCTAGAACCTTTTCTGCAGAGTAGGGCTGTGCAATATTGACAAAATAATCATATTGCGATTTCTTGAATGAATATTGCGATTGCGATTTTATTTGCGATTTAGCCAATTGTTTTTGCTTTTTCAAACATGCTACATACATTCTAAATGAATTCAGTATTCAGCACATGGATACTGCCCCAGCACATGGAAATACTGCCCCAGCACATGTAAATACTGCCCCAGCACATGGATATACTGCCCCAGCACATGGATATACTGCCCCAGCACATGGAAATACTGCCCCAGCACATGGAAATACTGCCCCAGCACATGGAATTACTGCCCAAGCACATGGAATTACTGCCCCAGCTCACCTCTGTGCGCCACGTGTTCGGCTCCCTGTTAACTTCCGGCGGCATGGAGCTTGAGCGCTCGCCTGGGGGAACCATGTGACGAGCCGCGAGAACGCGGCTCGTCACGTGGTTCCCCCTGCGAGCGCCCAAAGCACCATGCTGCTGGAAGTTAACAGGGAGCCAAAAATTGCAGCCTTATGCGATTTAGAAATTGCAGGGTCAGAAATCGCGATTCGATTGCGATTGCAATTAATTGCACAGCCCTACTGCAGAGATTGCGGGACAATGAGTGCATTCAAGGATACAATGCCCCCCTCCATGAATATAAAGTATCTGCTTTTGCGGACGACGTGTTATTGACGATCGTAGATCCCCTACAATCCCTCCCTGCGTTTCTGCAGGAAGTCCGTTTATATGCCGCGGTCTCCAATTTTAAGATTAACGCTACTAAGTGCGAGGCACTTGGAGTGGACATCCCCGACGCCACTCGCATTCAGATCAGATCCCTCTTCCCCTTCTCGTGGCAATCAGAAGCTATCACATATTTAGGCCTCCGACTCCCCTCTGACCTTACTTTATTATACACTCTTAACTATGAACCTCTCTTACATAGGGTACGGAGCGACTTACAGGCATGGGACAAGCCCCACTTCTCTTGGTTTGGAAGGATTAATATAATAAAGATGTCCGTGCTACCTAAGTTCCTCTACTTATTCCAGACTCTCCCTATTCATGTTGCCCCTTCTTTCTTCAACACACTGCGCAGTCTATTTGGAAAGTTCATATGGGCTGACAAACGTCCCAGGTTGGCCTTTCACTTATTGACCCGCCCTAAACACCGGGGAGGATTGAGTGCACCTCACATGGAATACTACTATGTGGCCGCACTGCTCCTTCGTCTGTCAGACTGGTCTATGTCCCCTCCCCATAAACTGTGGGTCCCCCTCGAACAAAAATTCCTTCAAGTCCCCATTGTCTCAGCACCCTGACAAACGGCCTCTCACACCACTATATGCCCGACGTCCCACCCGACGATATCTCCGACTCTAAGGTTATGGCGCCGCTATCGCCATAGACTGGACCTATCCCCGCTCCCCTCCCCCCTTACTCCCGTAACCAGCAACCCTGACTTCCTGCCTGGCCTCCAGCCCTCATTCCTAGACATCGATTATGACGGCCCATATTTAAAGATCCAGACGTGCGCTGCTGAGGGCACACTTCTACCCCTAGAGAAATTGGTGCCACAACGGATATCGTCCCCCATGGATGCATATCGCTATCTCCAACTCAAACACTTCTGGTCCAGCCTGACAGCACAACAACCATACAGACCTACTTTATCCCCCTTTGAACGCCTCTGTACTCAAGATCCCCCTCCACCACATCTCCTTTCATTAATATATGCCCTTTTGCTGGCCGCGGAATACCCAGACCTACCCTCTTACACTACTAAGTGGGAAACTGAGACACCCCCTCCTTTGACCGAGCGTGCATGGTTAGATGTCTTCCATATCACTTTCCATTCCTCTAGAGACCTGAAAGTACAAGAGATGAATTACAAGTTGCTCTCACGATGGTACCTCACACCTAATAGATTGGCGTTGATGCACCCAGGAGTGTCCCCGGACTGTTGGAGGTGTGGGCTATCGAAGGGAACGTTCATTCATATCTGGTGGACCTGTCCGTTTATAGTACCCTACTGGGAGGTGGTGTTCACCTACGTTAAGGAAATCACCTCTTTGGAGGTCCCATTCACACCACAAGCTGCTCTCCTCCATGTGGTCCCCCTATCCCCGAATAGATATATCAAGTCTCTAGTGATTCACTTGTTTAACTCAGCAAAATCTCTGATACCCAGACACTGGAGATCGCAATCGCCACCGTCGATTTTTGAATGGATAGACCAGGTCACCAGCGTTAGGGAAATGGAAGAACTCCACCTCTCACTGGAGAACAAATACGATATTTACTTTAAAACGTGGTACTGGTGGTCTGACTTTGTTATGAAGCAACGTAAAGATAACCCGGAAGCCCTAGCCAGGTCCCTTGAACGGCGAACTATACCCCCCCATATTCCCTTTATAGATCGACCCGGCTGACTGCTATTGTGATTCTGGACATGCAGATGAGCAAGACCCTCCAATGTGAGCATATAGATCTCACGACCCAATTGTTTGTTTTTGTTTTTGGTTTACTGTCGATATGGTTTTTGTTTCCCCCCCCCTTTTTTTTTTCTCTTCTTTGTTTTTTCTTTTCTTAGAATACCTAACACTTGTTGGTATAAGCTTATTTTACTGGTTCTTTTATCTAGCTTAACATTTGCTGAGATACATGTGAAGTGTTCGACCCCTATGCTCTCCACACTGAAAGCTCAAGAGAATGTACCCCCCACAAGATTACTGAACATTAGTGGATTTGTTTATTACTTATTATTCTGTAACTGAACTGACTATGCCTTGTTATATGCATTCTTTTATATCAATAAAAATGATATTATACAAAAAAAAAGGCTACAGATAGCATGTGACGTCAGCAGAAAATAAAATTCCGGTCTGACAGTTGCTCTCAGCATTTTACCGTGCGTGTCCCTTTTTATTCCTGATTTTATTTTTTTTAATAAAAAAAAACGACTGAACCGAAATGATCACCACAAGGTATAAACTATTCTATGAGTTCAGTGCAATGGTACATAGATAATTTTTGGCGACAGAGATAATTTAAGACTTAATAAACATTAAGGGAGGTGATAGAGCAATATATATATAAAATAACTTATATATGTAACATGCAAATTGTTATATCTTTTTTGATTTGTGATGTTTTTAGATTAAAAAGGGAAAGTTTCTTTATGCGAACACATTTTAGTGTAAAATAGTATTCATCACAGGATGATTTCCTGGGGGAAGTCTGGTACCTCACCAATCACAGATCTGTGTTTTTTATTTTTTATGTAAAATACTCTGTATTTTTTTAAACTTTTAACTTGACTTTTTATTACTAATCCATAAACATTGGCAGTGCATACAAAGTGCTATCCCACAGTATCTAGCGTTGTGCTTGTACCCACATAGAAAATCACACATGAATCCTATGTACCAGGAGGCTGTATTTGTTGTGTGTTGCCAAGTGACATTGATAGGAAAATATGCTGGGTCTGGTAGCTTTGTTTATTAGACATGTGAATTTCGTATCGTCAAAATTTTGTATTCGTCCGAAATTTGTATTTTTTTTATTTTTTTCCGAAAAACGTGATATCGGCCATCTGATATTACAAATCGACGTATGATACGATGTCGATTCGAAAATGATCCGAAACGATATCAAACGATTCAAAAGTGATCCAAAACGATATCAAACAGAACGAGAATGATCCTAAATGAGAACAAAATTAACAAAAATTACCCAAAACGGAACAAAATGTTCCAAAATGAAAAAACAAAAACAGAATGAAAATGACATAAAGGGAAAAAATGGAACAAAATTATTTCAAAGAAATAAAAACAGGGATTTTTATAACATTGCAACTTATAGGATTCACCTATAGGTTTTAATGTTTAAAAAATGCCCCGTTTTTATTAAATATTTCTTAAACCGTTTATTTTTATCACTTGCAGCAATAAGCCATTTTGTTTATTTATTTTTTTGGATTTTTTTTGGGCATTTTTCAGGATTTTTTGGGTGAAATTTTAGGTTTCCTAACTTTTTTTTAAAGAAACAAGGCTTTTTTCCCCATAGGTTTCAATGTATAAAACTATTCACGTTTTTATTAAATATTTCTTAAACTGTTTTATTTTTTTCACTTGCAGCAATAAGCTATTTTGTTTATTTATTTTTTTGCCATTTTTCAGTATTTTTTGGGTGACATTTTAGGTTTCCTAACTTTTTTAAAAGTTTTCGTTCAATAGTTTCTTTGCAAACAGCGTTTCAATAATAATAATAAATTGGATCGGATCCGATAAATGAATTGGATCTGATAAATGAATCGGATCTGAAACTATGGGATCCGAAAACTGAAGTGATCTGAAAACGATATCGGATGATCTGATATTATGGATCGTTCCGAAATTACGAATCGCAGTGAAATATCGAACGACCTGAAATGAAAAATGGCCCGAAATCACCCGAAACAAAAAAAAAGGGACGAAAGATTCTGAAACGAAAAAAAAAAGGATAAAAACTGTTGTACACAAGTCTATTGTTTATTCAGAATGTAAGGGTCTAAATTGCTATTTTTATCTTTAATAAAAAGCTAGTTTGCAATATTATGCAGAATCAAGCAATAGCATTAGTTATTGCTAAAACAAATAAATGGAAAACATGTAAGCACACCCAAATCCATTTTATGCCAGGCTTTCTAGGTATCTATCTGAATCTTCAAACTGGCATTCAAATCAGAGTGATTTAACTAGTAGAGTACTAGGGTTGCACCGATACCGATACTAGTATCGGTATCGGTGCCGATACCGGGTACTGCAGGAGTACTTGGTACTCCTGCAGTACCCCCAATATTTTTTTCCGATACCGGAAGCCGGCTTGCCGGCATGCTAGGGGCTGGGGCGGCTGTCTGAATGCTCTATCGGCATTCGGACAGGCCCTGCAGCTGCTCTCCTCACTTTGTTTATACTTGCCTTCCTTTAGCGACGCCGGGAAAGTCTTCGCGCGCGCTCCTTGGAAGGTCCCCAGCCACGACCACGTGGGACCATGTGATCGCGGCTGGGGTCCTTCCAACGAGCGCACGCGCGGAAACTTTCCCGGCGTCGCTAAAGGAAGGTAAGTATAAACAAAGAGCAAAGAGGAGAGCAGCTAAAGGGCCTGTCCGAATGCCGATAGAGCATTCGGATGGGCACCTGGCACTCTCCGCTCATACTTACCTTCCTGAGCAACGCCGGGAAAGTTTCCGCGCGTGCGCTCATTGGAAGGCCCCCAGCCGCAATCACATGGTCCCAAGTGATTGCGGCTGGGGACCTTCCAAGGAGCGTACACGCGCAAAGACTTTCCCGGCCTCGCTCAGGAAGGTAAGTATGAGCGGAGAGTGCCAGGTGAGCTGGGAGGGCAAATCCATGAGCTGGGGGGGCATTATCCATGAGCTGGGGGGCATTATCCATGAGCGGAGGGGGGCAAATCCATGTGCTGGGGCATATCCATGAGCTGGGGGGCATATTCATGAGCTGGGGGGCATATCCATGAGCTGGGAGGCATTATCCACGAGTTGGGGGGCAGTATCCACGAGCTGGGGGCAGTATCCACGAGCTGGGGCAATATCCACGAGCTGGGGGCATTATCCATGAGCTGGGGGGCATTATCTATGAGCTGGGGGGCATTATCCATGAGCTGGGGGTAGTATCCATGAGCTGGGGCAATATCCATGAGCTGGGGCAATATCCATGAGCTGGGGGTCATATCCATGAGCTGGGGGGGCATTATCCATGAGCTGGGGGCATTATCCATGAGCTGGGGGCAGTATCCACGAGCTGGGGGCAGTATCCACGAGCTGGGGCAATATCCATGAGCTGGGGCAATATCCATGAGCTGGGGGCATTATCCATGAGCTGGGGGCATTATCCATGAGCTGGGGGCAGTATCCATGAGCTGGGGCAATATCTATGAGCTGGGGCAATATCCATGATCTGGGGGGCATATCCATGAGCTGGGGGGGCATTATCCATGAGCTGGGGGCATTATCCATGAGCTGGGGGGCAATATCCATGAGCTGGCGGGCATTATCCATGAGCCTGGGTAATATCCATGAGCTGGGCGGCAAATCCATGAGCTGGGGGGCAAATCCATGACCTGGGGCATATCCATGAGCTGGGGCATTATCCATGAGCTGGGGGGCATTATACATGAGCTGGGGGGCAGTATCCATGAGCTGGGGGGCATATCCATGAGCTGGGGCATATCCATGAGCTGGGGGGCATTATCCATGACCTGGGTGGCAAATCCATGAGCTGGGGGGCAAATCCATGAGCTGGGGGGCATATCTATGAGACCTGGGGGCTTTATATGAGGTCTGTTCTTATTGAAAAGTGGTCACATGACATAAAATAAAAGTATCGGTACTCGGTATCGGCGAGTACTTGAACAAAAGTATCGGTACTCGTACTTGGTCTTAAAAAAGTGGTATCGGTGCATTCCTATAGAGTACAGTAACAAGTCATTTGCATCTGACATTTATTATATTTGTCATATAAAACCCATTACAGCTTTCTGTGTAGATTCCATAGTAAAGTAGTGATGGCAATCCTCTGCTGCCTTATGACTAGAAAAGCATTACAGGACATGTAGATCTGAAAATCCAGACTGTGAAGAATAGGTCCATTTATACCAGTGTTTCTCGAACCTGTTCTCAGGCCCTTCAACCAGGCCAGATTTTGCAGCTCACCTTGCAGAAATGCATACTGAATCCTGCAATCACTGACCAGCAAATCCTATCTTCTGTGCTGTGCTTCAGATATCTGTCAAACCTGGTGTGTTAGCAGGTCCTGAGGACAGGTTTGGGAAACACTGATTTATATGTTTGTATGAACCCTTCGTAAGTTTTACTAGTGTTCGTCTACAGGCAAAATGACAAAATGACACAGCTATAAACATGAAGAGAGCTGCTATATTCACAGCAATCACTGTACCTCCTAGAAGTGGTGTTTTAGGCCCCGTTCACACCTGGACGTTTTACAGAGCGTTCCTGTGCGCTGTGAAACACCTAAACACGAAAATCCCATGATTTCCTATGGGGCCCGTTTACACCTGGGCGTTTTACAGCACGTAGGAACGCGTGTAAAACGTCCTATGCCCAAAGAAGTACAGGAGCCACTTTGGGGTGTATTGCAGTGCGTTCGCAGCCATAGACTGCAGAGTGAATGCGCTGCAACGCGCGTTCGCGTGTTTTTTACTTTTGCGCGATACGCACGTCAAAAAACGTGTGAACCCAGCCTTAAGGATACAGGAATTGAATGTAAGCAGGACGTAGTGGGCAGAAAATTTGAGAAATTACAGAAAAAAAAATATTTTGTCTCTTTTATTGTGTTAACCAGATCGCTTAATATTTCATTAGGAAATTAGGCTGGCTTTAATAGTGTGTGTTAATCTGATTTATTTTCTGATTAACTGAGATACACAAACTCGCGCAAAGAAAGCTGAAAGACCAATCTTGTTCCTCGTGAAAGCAAGAGCCGATTGGTTGTGGTCCGTATAGAATATTTACTTTACAGACTATCTACGGAAGAGGTACCAGCCAGTATCCCTGTCAGTTTTCATACTCTGAAAGTGACATTTTATTGTCAAGCAGAAAAATGAAGAATCAATGTGGTTTCACCTAAAATGTCCTTTTACAGCTTGAACACTGAAGGTTTGCTGCCCCCTCAGGAGGCCTCGTGTGTCCAAATAATTTTTTTTTGCTGTGGATATCTCCACAGACAATATTTAGAAATAAGCCCTTTTACTGCCTTCTAACCTTTACTTATGAATGACGGCCAGGCTGCAGAGTAAAATAAACAGTGACTATCCCTTATCATACTCTAGATTTATATAAAATAAATTAAATAATAAATATCCAGCTTGTTTCTAGGTGCCAGAGACAAAATACAGCACTTTAAAGAAATAATCAAATGTCTGATAGCTGGTGCCATTGGTGAATTTCTATGCTGACATATCACATCATATAGAATAAAAATGGGCAGAAAACATATACACTTTCAGATTTCCTAAATGATCATTATATTATTTACAGTTGTGTTCAAAATTATTCAACCCCCACTGAAATTGAGTGTTTTGGCCAGTTTGACATTGATTTTGATCATTCAGTCATCTTGCTTACAATTAAATCAAAGAGGCACGTGTAGGTCAGACAAATATAACATAACATTTATAATAAAATAACCACAAATGTCTTTTCTGTGCTCACATCATTATCAGTTTTATTCAACCCCCAAGTGACATTCAATCTTAGTACTTAGTACAACATCCTTTTACAGTTATAACCGCTTTTAAACGTGAAGCATAGCTTGACACAAGTGTCTTGCAGCGATCTACGGGTATCTTCGCCCATTCATCATGGGCAAAAGCCTCCAGTTAAGTCACATTCTTAGGCTTGCGCACTGCAACTGCTTTCTTTAAGTCCCACCAGAGGTTCTCAATCGGATTTAAGTCAGGTGACTGCGATGGCCACTCCAAAATGTTCCAGCCTTTAATCTGCAACCATGCTCTAGTGGACTTGGAGGTATGCTTGGGATCATTGTCCTGTTGAAAGGTCCAACGTCTCCCAAGCCTCAGGTTTTGTGACGGACTGCATCACATTGTCATCCAATATCTCCTGGTACTGAAGAGAATTCATGGTACCTTGCACACGCTGAAGCTTCCCTGTACCTGCAGAAGCAAAACAGCCCCAAAGCATGATTGACCCCCTGCCATGCTTCACAGTAGGCAAGGTGTTCTTTTCTTCATAGGCCTTGTTCTTCCTCCTCCAAACATAGCGTTGATCCATGGGCCCAAACAGTTCTAATTTTGTTTCATCAGTCCGCAGAACACTATCCCAAAACTTCTGTGGTTTGTCCACATGACTTTTGGCATACTGCAGTCGACTCTTCTTATTCTTTGGAGACAGCAAGGGGGTGCGCCTGGGAGTTCTGGCATGGAGGCCTTCATTACGCAGTGTGCGCCGTATTGTCTGAGCTGAAACTTCAGTACCCACATCTGACAAATCTTTTCTCAGTTCCTCAGCAGTCACACGGGGACTTTTCTCCACTCTACGCTTCAGGTAGCGCACAGCAGTTGAAGTCGGCATCTTCTTTCTGCCACAACCAGGTAGCGTTTCAACAGTGCCCTTTGCCTTGAATTTGCGAATGATGCTTCCTATGGTCTCTCTTGGTATGCTTGGTATGTTTAACATCTTTGCAATCTTCTTATAGCCATTGCCCTTCCTGTGAAGAGTAATCACCTCTTCTCTTGTCTTCCTGGACCATTCTCTTGACTTCACCATGTTTGTAACCACACCAGTAAATGTCTAGAAGGAGCTGAGTATCACAGTCATTTTAAAGCTGCCTAATTGGTGCTTATTATGCTTTATTACTGCTCCGTGACATCCACAGGTGTTTTCAATACCTGATTGAAAACACTTGAATGAACCTCTGTTCTTCAGAGTGGTAGTCTTTAAGGGGTTGAATAATTGTGTCAATGAAGAATTCGCAAAAGAAACATTTACTACTGTATTACAAAACCAATTGATGTCATTTTAGTTGCATATGGTTCTTTAAAAAGTCCTTGTAGGATTTCATTCTGAATACAATTACAAATGTACACTAAATTCCCTAAAACCCTTTACAGCATTGGGGGTTGAATAATTTTGAACACAACTGTATACACTGTCAGGGTTGGAAATATAAAAAAAAACCGATTTGTAGCTGAACGAAGAATTGCTTGGACCAGGAATGGCCAACGTTTTGATCGAAATGGCGACATTTGAAATAAAAGGGGTTTTAAATATTTTATGTTTCGAAAATTTAGGCTCCAAATTTTCAATTTTATTGGACGCTTCATAGTGTGCTTAAATTTCTTTACTTTTTACATTTTGCAACAAAGCTGAAGTGTGTTTATGAAAATTTTTTCATAAAGTGTGATAAGATGTAAAATGATTCAGCAAAATTGTCTATGGAACAATGAGATGGAATCGGAAGGCGTATAAGCGACATGGTGTGTCAATTCAACACTTTTTTTCCTTTTATATTTCTTCAGATTATCTTTATGTTCTCTTTTTATTTTTCCTTTCACTATTATTATTATTATTTTACTACACTAATAATACACTATTATTTTTCCAATTTATAAAATTCTGATATTTCTATTTATTATGTCTATGTATATTTACACTGTAAATTCTATGAATCTTTTGTTTGGGTAAATAAGTCTATTGAAACCTTATTTGGCACTCTAAATAATATAATAATTATTCTTGTTATTCTATTATTTTTATAAAGCAGATAATTAATCTGTAGTATAGTCTGTATCGGCCTCCCATTTTAAGGAATTCGATTTTTATAAATAATAATTAAATCTGCTTTATATTCGATTATCATGTACTGTTAAAGAAAGACAAAACCAAAATTCACACATAGGATTCATTATCATTTTTTTAATTGTAATACATTTTCCTTTTTTTTCCTCTCTAATTCATGCTGTGCCCCTTCCATCCCTAAAGGGAAAGATTTTTTTATCTGTGAAATTTCTTATTTCCGGCGGTCGACAGAAATAATGTTCGCAGAAGCAGATCATTCTCTTGCGGAGAACAAGTTTACCTGCCTTGAAACTAATTATGCCTGGGAAGCCTTTTTAATTAGATAATGGCAATAATGAAGCAGCGATTAGATTTCCCCATAAAGTAGTGGAAAATCTGAGTCTGTCCAATGTCCCGGCAAATAGAAAACCTGGGAGCATTTTAATAAGGAGCCTGTCTCTCTGTTTGCATAGAATCTGGATGACGTATCTATTATTTGTTGGATATTATATCATCCTCAGAGCATGAGATTGTCAGCTGAACCGCTTTGTTGTTCAGAACATAAGGCTGGCCGTCCACTGGATCCGTAGTCGGACGACTGACTTTTTCGCCAGACTATGGACGACGTCGGTCGTCTGACCAGTTACCGACTAGGGTCGTCCACTGCCAGCGCCCATGGACGACCAATGTCGGCCGTCATCTGACAGTGATATACGACCGGTATTGTCCACTGCGTGCGATCTGTCGTGCGACCACGGACGATCCAGATCAAAATGAGACAGGGGTGGAGTGCAGAGGCTGCCAAAACCAGAATGAACTGGTTTTGTATATAAAACCAGCACATCCTTTATGTATTTTGAAACACTCAGTCCTTTGTGTGAGAGAGGGAGAATGGACTTTTCATGCATTGCCCATCAGCATATAAGTGAAACATGGCCAATTTGGTAATCCTAGCGTCTACATATTTGTTAAGTCAGTAAGCAGGTGGGAAGGCAGAACATGTTAAGAATCTGCCGGCTTCACCTGCCACTTCCTTTGACTGTTCCAGATCAAAATCAATCATATCACTCACCTGATCAGTTTGTCCACATCCATCTTCTCTCCAGGGATCTGTCAGATGTCTGCGATTTTCCCTTCAAATGGAAGGCGTCGCACATCTGATGCCATCTTTCTCCGACGTTGGCCGCAATGGACTATGGTCCATTCACCTGCATGTTGTGGTATCGGTTGGACGACGAGACACGATATCGGATGATCGCACCATTGCACAAATACGGATCCAGTGGACAGCCAGCCTAAAGTGTACTGTATCCTACATGACTTACTTTAAACCTATAATAAATAAGTTTTGAGGTGCGCACTCTCCTTTCTCAAACTTCAGCCAATGAGGTTCTACACGAACCAAGGTGGCCATGCTCCCGATATTTCCAGAGGTATAGATAGGCAGATGACCTTGCACTCAAGCAAAAGTATAAGTAGTTTTGTATTTGGACACCATCACCCACAGCTGCATGTAGAAGCCATTACGACAGCTTGTAAAAGCCTTTTTGATGGAGCCAAAACATTGTACATTATGGTGTCCGAATAAAACGCTCCTTATTACACCTAAGCTTGGATGCCCTGTCCTCTGCTTATCTATATATCGTAATGCACACCTATAGCTGATATTAGATACTAAATTTACATGTACTGTCTTTTTCCATGAGTTGACTTATTATAGATTATATTTGGCCATTTTAATTTCTGTTCTTTTTCCATGACGGGTGGTAGTACTTGGAAATTGTGGGTTACAAAGCAGTTACTAAGGAGGATAAATGTATATATTATTTAATTCAATAACTTACATCCTTTGTAATTTTGTATATTTTTAAAATAATTTTAGCACTGAAACAATACTATTTTTGAAGCACTTATTAAATGGAACATATATACCCAAATATTTCTGTGTCCGTAAATAATTGAAAGGTAAATGATACAAACATATGCATATTTATACTATATATGAATAAATTAAAACATATATTTTTGAAATTGCATGTTGCGCATATCTCAGGATTTTGTAATATTTTACAACTAGAAGTTAATTAAACATTTTATTCCTGGTTTTTCGTATATGTAGAAACTTCAGGATTAGCTGCAGGGACTTATAAAAAGAAGACTAATTCAGGCTATCTAATTTATTGCTGTAAAGCCTCTTTCAGTCTGATGCAGACAGATCCATCACAGTATGCTGGCCAGATAGAGCAGAGCGGGGAGCGGGAGATGATCTCCCTGTGGAACAGGAGCCACATGAGGTTCCAAGAGATGCTCATGAAAGTTTTGGAGTGAGCAGGGGATCACTGGCTCTTTTTATGGAAAGAGAAGTGCTGGGAGCCAAAGGCAACATCGAGCAGGCTGCAAGCAAGCATTGATGAGTCGAAGCAGATTTATTTCCGGGTAGGGAAACGTACGTACAAGGCCGAAGTATCTTTCATCTCTCCTGTTTTTGCCACACAGCAATGTGAAGGGTATTTGTGAAAATACTTACGGAATGGGAATCCAAATTTCTGTTAGTCATTCCTCCTGTGTTAGTGAGGTTGGCTAACAAGGGGCTCTATTCCCTAGTGAACTCTAACTGTAGCGTTTGGATGAGTAAGCGTTAACACTAGGATAAGTGACTTTAACGCACACCCCCAATATTGCAACCCTAAACCCATGAAAAATCCGTTAGCGTATCGATGATTGTGCAAGCTTACTATGCTTTGCACATCCTATACTTAAAATGGGGAGTGCAATCAGCTATTGGTGTTAAGATAATTAAGGTATTACAAAGTCCTAGTGCTAATTACTGCACTGATTCGCAAACCAAAAATTTTGTGACACGTAAAAGCTGGTCCCAATTGATTGCGCATTTGCAAAATAATTTAGCAACCCCTAAAAACTCCCGAAATAAATCCAATACTCACCTTTCATCTCGTGTCAAATGGTGGCTCGATGGGTCTCTTCTCCTGATCACAAGCAGAGTGAGACTGGGGACAAATAGTTCCCAGTCTCCCTCCGTGATCCCTCTGCAGCGCTGAGCGATCTCGCGACCTGGCAGCGCAACCCTCCAAGGAGTCCTATGGATTCCAGGAGGTAATACTTGCAGCGGCGCAGAAGCGCTACCGCGAGTATTCCTGAAGGTAGTGCTGCGTTTTTCAGGCAAGCTGCCGTGGTAGCACCTGCCTCGGAACCTAACACTGAAATTGGGGATGCTAATGTGAAAACCTGCAGGCGCAGGTTTTTCCCAATAGCATCCCCATTTTAGTGTTAGGTACGGTATCGGGCCCAAGGTTAGCAATTGCAGGGATCTTAAATTATAATGGAGTATGAATGAAGAATATTCAATTTTACAACAATTTCAAATAATTTTGATGCCTTCCTAAGACTCCACATTTTTTTAAGTTTGTTTACCTGTTGAGTCCCTGTTCCTCAATCCATCAATAGCAAAGTATTATCTATTCCAGGGCTGCTAATCTCACGGCCCCTAGATGTTGATGCCTACAATCGCAGAATTCCTTCAATGCAATAGATGGCCAGGGAATCATGTTGTAGTTCAGAAACATCGGGGGTGGGGGCAGAGTTTGACAGCCTTGTCCTATACTGCATATTTTCTATAGTATGTCTGTTACATTTATTTTGTAGAAGCTAGTTTTCCACCAAAGAGAGAAGCTTATATAGTGGTCTGTGAGAAGCTAATAGTCTGTAGTCTTCAGTGTTGGTTAGGCTGAGGTTGACCCGTCAGCTGTCAACCTCTAGAGACTACAACATGCAAGCGTAAACAAATGCTATAAGATGTTTTATGTATTTCTTTCAATATTAAACATAAGTAGTAGTATTGGGGACAGTAAACTGAAAACCTTTAATATTAAGCGAACAAAAAGGAAAACACAAAGATTCCACAACAGATATTTTGTTATGCTGAACATTTTAATAAAGTCCTGACCCATTTTTTCCCCTGCTGTTTGAGTGTAGGCTATTAAACTCTGCCCCGCGACATTGTATCTGAACAACCAATTGCACCAAATTACAATTGGAAACTGCAGGGTTCATCTTACTTTCTACAAAGTGCATCCCAAAATTACCCATCCAATTGTTGTTCAGAGAGCCATGGTGTTTGGGTCTGAGAAAATTAAAGCCCCGATTTAAATTGGGTGAGTTGTAGAATGGCTTTCGGTGCTCCTGATTCTAACTGGTTAATGAATTAACATCAGTCGGAATCCACAATATAAATTGTAATTTCACATTAACAAAGAGCAGGACAAGGTACATCTAATAAAATGGTGTTGGGGGCTTTAATGTTAACCAGATTAATCTGGAGAAGAAAGGTTCTGGTCAATGGTCTGATCGGCTTTGTGCGTCTTCGCACAGTGGGGGGACAGTCACGGCGCGACTCTCTCCTGCTGGGACCAAAACACTGGGTCCATTTACTTTGCAATGATGTTGAGCGATTGCCACTACAAAGAATTGAAATGGCTACACTAAACGTATTATTTGCTTTTTTTTGTAGTTTTAACAGTTTTGTATCTTTTTTATAAGTTTGTATCATTTTAGTATAGACTGTTTTTGTTTTACTAACAAGTATAATATTCGTTCACTCCGAGCCTTTGTCACGTCATTAGATACTGCACTATTGTAATTCAATGTGCAGTTTATTAGTATGGCGTGTTTTAATGACTCTCACTGATATTTACAATTTACCCACACAGCGTAACCCATATTCTGACTGAGAATATAGGTGTCTATGAACTCGCATTTAAATCTCATGTGAAATAAATAAATATTCCCCATTTATACATTTGGGTTGATTTTGTGCGTCTTATTTGAGTGGTATAGTAAAGTATGCCAAATAAACACAGTACAATCAAAATAATTCATTATTTATTCATATTGATTGTATAATAATAACATTCCACCTCTGCTGGGTGGCTGTTCTATGTAGGTACTGAAGTATGGGGTAGGGTGTCAGTTTACCATGAATGTTTTCTAGCATTAAAACGTCATCATTGTCCTGCATTAGCACATCTGCATTTCTCTGAAACTCTGGGCTGCGCTTTGATGTTCACACATGCCCATCTGGTTTCCAAATGGGACCTTGTTAGGACCCGTCATTCTTATCCCTCACCACTTTTTGAGAGATCCTATGTATTATCTCTTTGGAAGGAGATGTAGATATAAATGCTGCATAATAAAAAATGCACAAAATTCTAATATAATCACCCTCCTCTCTATAAGAATAGGGACAGAACAGTAATCATCTATATGTGTCCATGCTGGGCTATGGTAAAGTGACGGTTTCCTGCTTATGTTCTATAGTCGCATGATCAGAAACTTACACCATTTATTACAGGTCAAGCAGAAGCCGGGTTGTCATTTGTTGGCTACTATAGCACAGTGGCACTTGCTCATTTGTGGTTTAGTTATTTGAAAAAACTGATAATTCTCTTGATTATCAACAGTCACAATTCTTATTCAGCACAATGAAATATACTGGTATGAGCAACTGTAACCAGGTAAACATGGTTATAGATTCGGTGGTTCTTTGGATTGGATTTGTGCTTCAGCTGAAACTGCAATGACTGCTGGAGTTTTGCCTCTATCTTTGAGGCAGTCGATCAGTGGCTCCTGTTTGAATTTCCTGGGAAATGATTTAGGTGCAAGGAGATTAAATAATTACATGAAAGAGCAATTTGTGAGCTCGTTATGCTTTTCAATGTTAAGTATTTGATTAGCTGCATTTGCGGTAGTTGCAGATCGTCCTTGGGCATCTAGCTACTTCCTGCAGCTACACTGTCTGGCCACTTTATTAGGTGCACCCACCTAGTAGTGTGTTAAACCTCCTGTAGCCTTTAAAACAACCTGATTTAATCGAGGCATGGATTCAACAAGGTATTGAAAGTGTTGTTGAGGTATTGTGCACCATGCAGACATGAGTGTGTCAAGCAGTTCCTGAACATTTGACAAAGTTGTAGGCGTGGAGTGATTATTCCGTGTCAGGTTATCCAACAAATGTTCAATCAGATTCAGATCCGGGAAATGGATGGGCCACTGCAGCAAAGAAAAGTCATCGTCATGTTCCGGAACCATCCCATAGCGATGCAGGCTTTTTGCAACAGCACATTATCCTGCTGGAAGTAACCATCTGCCTGAGATAAACTAAACTGTCAACATGAATGGATGCACTTGGTCAGAAACAATGTTTACGTACGCTCAGGCATCCAGACATGAATCCTGGGTTATCAATGGGCCCGACGTGTGACAGAAAAACATTACTCACACACTGACACTGCCCCCACTGACTTGCACGATTATCGTTAGAGACGGACAGACACGACGGGTCCATGGAGTCATGTTGTTTGTGCCACATTCTGAGTATGGCATCAACACGGTGCACCAGGAACTTCGACTCATTAGACTAAGTGACCTTTTTCCAGTCTATGATGGTCCAGTGCTGGTGATGCTGTGCCCACAGAAGGTGTGCTCTCCTGTTCAACTCTGATAACAATGTTACGTGATGTGACCGTCTGAATTTGTATTTCATCCGCAACAAGGTGGGCCTAGGTGTGTGTTGCAAGATGGTTTTCTGAGCACCAAGGTTGAATGCTTACCAGTGGCTTGACTGTTAGCTTGCACAAGTCTAACCATCCTCCTCCGACCTCTCTGATCAATGAGCGATTTTCTTCCACACGGGTGCCACTGACTCAAAGTTTTTTGTTCCTTGCGCCATTCTTGATATACCCTTGAGATTTTTGTACAAGAAAATCTCAGGAGAACTTCTGTCTTTGAGACACTTTGTCCAGCACGTCTTGCACCTATGATCATGCCACGCTCAAAGTCTGTTAGATCTTTGCCCTTTCCATTATCTCTGTGCCTTTTATTTTAAACTGATAACGGAACGTTGCTCTGTTGTTTTTATACTCAAAACTGCGCCACGTTACGTGCAACAGAGTAGAACAAACCATTTATGCGCAAAGCTAGGGTGTACCTAATAAAGTAGCCAGACAGTGTGAATGCTTGTGCTGAAAGAAAGAAGTGAAGATGCCTCAGGATTAAAAGGTTTTACCTTTAAGAATAAAAAAAAGTGTGTGCGGGAGGGGGGGGGGGCTCAGCATAAGTTAATATTAAACCTAAACCATATGTACTCATCCTCTTCCCCAGGTGTGTTCCAACTGACAGACTTTGACAGTTGAAGAGAGGTGCTTAGGATTCTTTGCAGTTTTTACATTTTGGGTTATTTCGCACTGCCTGGTGCTGATCGCTGGTCCTTGCGTTTCTGATGGAACATTCCATAATGTGAACCTGTCATCACAAGCAACTTGACCTGTAAATATCTTACTATGTCATAAATATGTGATCTGTGTGATCAGCTACATATGTCATTTCTTATCGATATTGCATCAACTCTAGTGATGAAGCTGCCATTATGCTGCCATGTACCTGCACTCCTCTGACCTGTTCAAATTCCCTTCTCTTTCTCCAAACTGACGCTCCTCGGAAAATGCGTTCAATAGCACGGCACATTCTTTCACGGTAGTTTCATTGCCAGCACTTCTTAATGCCCTGGTTGGCCATCGTGGGGAGTAAAATGGCCTGACAGAAGGATTCATCAGCTTCCGACTGTTACTCAGTCTTCAGCCTTCTTTTGGATTCCAAATTCATTGATTTAGGGGAACAACAGTGTATTTCTTTCAGCAGATTTAGCATTTTTTTTTAACAATCTTAGAACAGAATTTGAAAATCGTTTGTTTGATTTAAATGACCCTGGCTATGAAACCTGTTCACTTAAACAGTCAGTCTACATCAAGCATTGATAGGGACAGAAATATTTCATGTCAGGGCTGCTTGTCAGCTATTTTATTTCACTTGTACTTGGCTAATAGTGAATAGTGTAGACATGGCGGGATCAGACAAGAGCTAACCTGAAATAACCTTTTATAACCAATTTTCCTTAAAAAAAAAGGAAAATAAACTGTCTATGTTTAGTGGATAGACCCCACTTTGGGTGTTTTTGTGCCTTGGATGACTTAATGGGGTTAATGGTTACAAATAGTGCTCTGTATTTTCTGACCATGTGAACCAGCCTAGAGGGACCTCATTTTTTTCTGGGTCAGCGAGCCTTTGGGTACTGCCTCGTCTTAATGTCAGGTGGCAGCTTTTGTTTTGCAGGCTAATGCTTTACTTCCCAATTTATAACTAAGCCCGGGGACAGAGACCCTGGCCAATAGTTTGATTTATGATTTTGATCTCCATATGTGCCTTGTCTGTGTTAGTTTAAACAAAACTAATCGTACTTTACTTGCGCTTACGAATGACTATGAAAGAAAAGCATTGATTTTTATTGTTGGAGATCCAAGGAAACAAGTCAATGTCTCGTCCTCATTCACAGGAATGTCTTACTGAAACATTCAGACTAGCTATTATAATGACAAAATATTTAAACTATGTATTTAATGTGTAAGGCATGTTATTTATCTCTATATACCAGTGATCTTCAACCATTGACATACTGATAAGGAGCAAGAAATTGTCAAGGCACATTAACAAGTTTTTAATAATAATTAAAAATAATAAATCAATTTATATTATCCAAAAGTCCAGCAACATCTTTCAAAATAAAGCAGCAAAAGGAGAGTTGCTAGGCCTGTATGCAATATAGAAAATCCAACAGATGGCCGCACTCAATCAAAAAATAAAATAACAAAATTTATTAACGTATACTTAAAAATCAAGTCCCGACGTTTCAGCTCTCTTAGGAGCCATTATCAACCTTGCAAAGGGTCTTGAATGGGTTAATAACCGCTGTACTCCTGAAGGGGGTAAGAAATGTATAAAGCTGCTGTTGTTCTCTGTGATTTGTGATATGTGGTGTGCTCTCCTTCTGGTTTGTTGTATTATTTTACTTGAGATGCACCCACACTAAGCTTGGTTGAGGTTTAGTGCTCCCCCCCGATATATTTTGTGTGTATATATACACACACACTATACGGACAGGAGTATTGGGACACACCTCTTTATTTTTGAATTGGGATGTTTCAATCAGATCCATTGCCACAGGTGTATAAAGTAAAGCACCTAGTCATGCACATGGGCGTCCGCAGGATGGGGCAAGGGGGGCGCTCGCCCCCCCCCCCGGAACTGCCCATCACTCACAGCACAGCCTGCAGCACATTTCATTGCAGAGCCCCGTTCAATACCTCAGCAGCTGCTGAATTGCTGCAGCAGTGTCATTGAACGCTTTGGATGCAAATTTTGAATCCAAAATGGCCGACGATTTTTTAATTAAAGATTCAGATTGTTTTTCATATCACTCGGTCAAAATATGATAAAGAAAAGCAGTCAGCACAATTCCGTTTTGTATGCACACACCACAAATGATAGTGTTTATTGGATAAACATTATGTTTACTTCTGAAACAAAATATAAATTGAACTGTAATACCGTATTTTTCGCTCCATAAGACGCACTTTTCTCCCCCAAAAAGTGGGGGGAAAAGTGGGTGCGTCTTATGGAGCGAATGCCCCACGATATGCCTCAGCTCACCTGCCGCCGCCGCGTTCGGCTCCCTCTGAGCGTGCGTCCGGCGGCAAGGAGCTTGGGCACTCGCCTGGGGGAGCCACGTGACCGCGATCTCGCGAGATCGCGGTCACGTGGCTCCCCCAGGCGAGTGCCCTTAGCTCCCTGCCGCCGGACGCACGCTCAGAGGGAGACGAACGCGGCGGCGGCAGGTGAGCTGAGGCATATCCATGAGCTGCTGGGGCATATCCATGAGCTGCTGGGGCATATCCATGTGTGAGCTGGGGCATTTCCATGAGCTGGGGCATATCCATGAGCTGGGGCATATCCATGAGCTGGGGCAGTATATCCATGAGCTGGGGCAAATCCATGTGTGAGCTGGGGCATTATCCATGAGCTGGGGCATATCCATGAGCTGGGGCATATCCATGTGTGAGCTGGGGCATATCCATGTGTGAGCTGGGGCAAATCCATGTGTGAGCTGGGGCAATATCCATGTGTGAGCTGGGGCAAATCCATGTGTGAGCTGGGGCATATCCATGAGCTGGGGCATTATCCATGTGTGAGCTGGGGCATATCCATGTGTGAGCTGGGGCATATCCATGTGTGAGCTGGGGCATATCCATGAGCTGGGGCAAATCCATGTGTGAGCTGGGGCATTATCCATGTGTGAGCTGGGGGACAGTATCCATGAGCTGGGGCATTATCCATGAGCTGGGGGACAGTATCCATGAGCTGGGGCATTATCCATGAGCTGGGGGACAGTATCCATGAGCTGGGGGCAGTATATCCATGAGAGGAGCTGGGGCAGTATATCCATGAGAGGAGCTGGGGCAATATCCATTATTACACTATTTGATTCAGAATATTTATTTTCCTGTTTTCCTCCTCTAAAAACTAGGTGCGTCTTATGGTCAGGTGCGTCTTATGGAGCGAAAAATACGGTATATGTCTATATGCAGGGGTAAATAATAAATACATATTTTGTGCTTTGGTGAACAAAAACCTCAAAATTAACATTGCTGTACGGAATTGTTACTTGCTTCGTGGCGGCGGCCATCTTGCTGTACGGAATTGTTACTTGCTTCATGGCGGCAGCCATCTTTAATACGTCACACTCAGCTACTCGCAGCATCTCCTCGGGTCGCTGCAAGTGCTAAGTTAGCAGTGCTGAGTGCTGAGTGGCTGAACGGCGTTCAATGGAAAGTTGCTAACTTCCATTTGCAGCGGCTGAGGTATTGAACGCGCCTCTGGTTAACGCAATGATTTGCTGCAGGCTCCTCCCAGTCTACCAGTGGCAGCTCTCTAAGGCCGGCTGCACACTAGACGTTTTTGTAACGCACTAACGCGCGTTAAAAAAAAAATCATCGTACTCGACACTCGTCTACCCCCCCTTGCGTTATCTTCCATAGGAGGATAGCGGAGCACCGTCGACGCGAATCCTAGCGCATCGCCATTCTAGAACGCTAGGATTCACGTCGACGGTGCTCCGCTATCCTCCTATGGAAGATAACGCAAGGGGCGTGGACGAGCGTCGGGTACGATGTTTTTTTTTTTTTAACGCGCGTTAGTGCGTTACAAAAAACGTCTACTCTAGTCTAGTGTGCACCCGGCCTAAGGCCTCATGGCCGCCTAGCCCCTCCTACCAACAGACTGGCCCTATGATGGAGCGAGCAGGGCCCTCTTGGAAATTTGCGGGGGAAATCATTCAGCAGCAGGGCAGGCAGCATGTGGCTCTTAGGAGGCTGCTCAGGCACTGCTTACAGAGGATGCTGCTGTGCTTCTCCCTCCTCCGCTGCTGATTTCCACTGCTCCAGACCGCCTCCAGGAAGAGAGCTACCTTGCACCAGTAAGTGGAGGTAAAATAGCCAAGGAGGGGGGGGGGGCAGTGATCTGCTAAACATGGCTGAGTGCTGTGGCAGATCGCCTGGAATCCCAAGGACAGAGAATCGCAGCAGCAGCAGCAGCAGCAGCAGCTGCTGCTGCTGCTACTGGGTCACAGACAGTGCAGAGCCTTCACTGATTTACTGCCTCTTTCCCTGTGGTGGGGGCTCCCTGTCCCATGCAAAGATAAGGAAATCTGCAGGGTGAGCTGAGAGGGGCTTAACATTCAGCTCTGACAGGTACTGTGTCTGCACTTAACCCTTCCCTTCCTTGCCTTCCTTGCCCCCCTATAATAAGGGATTATTAAATGGTTAATTCCTTCAAAACACATTGAGGGTCAGGAGTTTCCACCCCCCCTCGCTTTACACTGGTCACATATTTTGTATATATATATTTATTTATTTATTTATATTATCCACTGTGAATATCCCACACTTTCAGACACTGAAGCACCTGTACTAGAACATCTGATGCTTTAATTGATGGTCTGTACAGCGTACAACACCACAGTATAGTAACACCCCTGGGTGTTTGTCTCCTGCTCAGTACCGCAGACTGTCAGCTTTATAGTCAAAGTTTTAATTTATTACTAAACTTTCATCAGGATCTGTGGAGCCGACAGTCTGCTGTACTGGAAATGAGACAGAGGATTTCTGCATAATGTGAGTATATTGCTATATCCACAGCACATTTGGTGACGCTGCCCGTTCGCCACTTTGTTTTTTTTTAACCAAAAACAATGTTCTGCTTCACTTTTCTAATGTCCCTCATTTTAAGAACGTCTCCATTCAGGGTGTGCAGGGGTCTTTTTAAGGGCTCCTCCATATATTCAGGGTGTGTTTTTAGGGGCTCCTCCATATATTAAGGGTGTGTGGGTGTCTTTTTAGGGGTTCTTCCATATATTCAGGGTGTGCGGGTGTCTTTTTAGGGGCTCCTCAATATATTCAGGGTGTGTGGGTGACTTTTTAGGGACTCCTTCATATATTCACGGTGTGTGGGTGTCTTTTTTTAGGGGCTCCTCAATATATTCAGGGTGTGTGGGTGTCTTTTTAGGGGCTCCTCCATATATTCACGGTGTGTGGGTGTCTTTTTACGGGCTCCTCAATATATTCAGGGTGTGTGGGTGTCTCTTTAGGGGCTCCTCCATATATTCACGTGTGTGGGTGTCTTTTTAGGGGCTCCTCCATATATTCACTGTGTGGGTGTCTTTTTAGGGGCTCCTCCATATATTCACTGTGTGGGTGTCTTTTTAGGGGTTCCTCCTTATATTCAGGGTGTTAGGGTGTCTTTTTAGAGGTTCCTCCATATATTCACAGTGTGCGGGTGTCTTTTTAGGGGCTCCTCAATATATTCAGGGTGTGTGGGTGTCTTTTTAGGGGCTCCTCCATATATTCACGGTGTGTGGGTGTCTTTTTAGGGCCTCCTCAATATATTCAGGGTGTGTGCGTGTCTTTTTAGGGGCTCCTCCATATATTCACGGTGTGGGTGTCTTTTTAGGGCCTCCTCAATATATTCAGGGTGTGCGGGTGTCTTTTTAGGGGCTCCTCCATATATTCACAGTGTGTGGGTGTCTTTTTAAGGGCTCCTCCATATATTCAGGGTGTGTGGGTGTCTTTTTAGGGGCTCCTCCATATATTCAGAGTGTGTGGGTGTCTTTTTAAGGGCTCCTTCATATATTCAGAGTGTGTGGGTGTCGTCTTAAAGGCTCCTCCATATATTCACGGTGTGTGGGTGTCTTTTTAGGGGTTTCTCCATATATTCAGGGTGTTAGGGTGTCTTTTTAGGGGTTCCTCCATATATTCAGGGTGTTAGGGTGTCTTTTTAGAGGTTCCTCCATATATTCACAGTGTGCGGGTGTCTTTTTAGGGGTTCCTCCATATATTCAGGGTGTTAGGGTGTCTTTTTAGAGGTTCCTCCATATATTCACAGTGTGCGGGTGTCTTTTTAGGGGTTCCTCCATATATTCACAGTGTGCGGGTGTCTTTTTAGGGGCTCCTCCATATATTCACAGTGTGCGGGTGTCTTTTTAGGGGCTCCTCCATATATTCACAGTGTGTGGGTGTCTTTTTAGGGACTCCTTCATATATTCACGGTGTGTGGGTTTCTTTTTAGGGGCTCCTCTATATATTCACGGTGTGTGGGTGTATTTTTAGGGGCTCCTCCATATATTCACGGTGTGTGGGTGTCTTTTTAGGGGCTCCTCAATATATTCAGGGTGTGGGTGTCTTTAGGGGCTCCTCCATATATTTAGGTGTGCGGGTATATATTATAGGGCAGAATATGGATGTCATTAAAATTTTGCCCCCCCCCCGGAAAATTTTCTGCGGATGGTCATGCAGTCTGCATTTACAAATATTTGTGAAAAAATGTAATTCTGAAGAGCTCAGTGAATTCACGTGTGGTACTGTGATAGAATGCCAACTTTGCAACAAATCAGCCCATGAAATTTAGTCTCTGCTAGATATTCCACAGTCAACTATAGGCGGTATTAATGGAAAGCAGGGGTGTTTAGGAACAGCAGCAACTCAGCCAACAAAGCAGAAGACCGCATAAAGTCACAAAGCGGGGTCACCAAGTGCTGAGGAGCATGATGTGTAAATGACACCAGCGCTTTCCTGATTCCATAACTGAAGACTTCCAAACTTCCACTAGTATTAATATCCACACCAAAACTGTGCAGCAAGAGCTTCGTGAGAGGGAATTCCACAGCCGAGGAGCTGCATATAAGGGTCACATTACCAAGTACGATGTCAGGTTTTGGATGAAGTGATGTAACGCACACTGTCACTGTACTTTGGAGAAATGAAGGAGTGACGAATCATGCTTCTCTGTTTGGCAGTCTAATAGGTGGTTCTGGGTTTGGCGGATGCCAGGTGAATGTTGCCTGACTGCATTATGCCAACCGTAAAGTTTGGTAGAGGAGGGATAGTGGTATGGGGCTGTTTTTCAGGAGTTAGGCTAGACCCCTTACTTCCAGCGAAGGGAAATCTCATTGCTTCAGTATACCAAAACGTTTTGGACAATGCTGTTTCCTCAAACGGTTTGGGACCAGTTTAGGGAAGGCCATTTTCTATTCCAGCATGTCTACCCCAGTGCAAAAAGCAAAGTCTATAAAGACATGGTTGGATGAGTTTGGTGTGGAAGAATTTGACTGGCCGCACAGAGCCCTGAACTGAACCCCATCACCATCACCCCATCTGGAACAGAAACTGTGAGCCAAGCCTTCTCCTCCGCCATCAGTACCTGACCTCACAAATGCTCTACTGGATGAATGGGCACAAGTTCCTACAGAAACACTCCAAAATCGTGTGGAAATCTTTCCCAGAAGAGTGGAAGCTGTTATAGCTACAAATACCAACTCTATATTACTGTCTATGTATTTCAAATACAATGTCATAAAAGTCCCTGTTGGTATAATGGTCAGGTGCCGTAATACATTTGTACATATACAGGTCTATTCATTAAAAGGTGAAACTCAGGAGAATTGGCAAGAGACAATCTAGACCAAATAGCTGATTTGGAAAGTGAGATAAATGGGAGAATTTTTCTGGTTTGGCTATTTTGACCTAGATTTTTCACTTCTCCAGTCATTCTCTTTATTGAATAGACCTGAAATTGTCTTTTATCATGTAGAAAATGAGTATTAATATGTTAAAGGGATACCCTATGTAGGTACTGTGTAATCTGAGTGGTCATAGTGACCTGTGTGCCTTCTGCACCCTCAGGGTTAATGGGGGGCGGTGTCCAAAAAGTCAAATTCATCCGCCGAATGCAGAGTAGTCCCACTTAGAACCTAAATTCAGTTTGCGTATGTGGATATTGGGACTTTTTTTATAGCCCATGGATCCCTATGTGATCAGAGCCTCCTTGCAGTCACTTGATTCCCACTCAATACTATACAGAAATAGGATATAGGTGGTGATAATTTTTGGAAATCTCTGTACGGTACAGATAGAAAGTGTTATTGTAATTTTTTTATACAGGCTTTATACCACAATCAGATATTATTTTTATATACTATTGGTATTTTTTTGAAGCTGCGTTGCTAATAATCTCATGATGATCACTACAGAACCCCCCCATAAGCTGGATATCTGACCATATTTACTATCTATCACATATACTGTATTTTGCTTAAGGTCCTTGGCAGTGATAGGGTTAATCAAACACCCCCACAATCACCTACTAGGTTTTTCTTGTGCACATCCCATGCACACGCATATATAACTGACTGCTTACACATCTAATTAGCCACTCATAAAATTAATTAACCACACATTCATATCCTCTACACACACGTGCAATAAATTATACATGGAAAGACATTTGGCATTATATTTATCCTCCTTCTCCTCCATCATATAGATGAAATCCATCAGCACAGGAATGAAGATAGAGAGATCAACATCAACTAGGTCAATCACTGACAAGGAAGGAGAACTGCCTTTATTATCTGTCAACAGTAGTGACCTCATATTGCTTGTCAAGATAACTATGCAGGAGATAATGGGGAGCCTTGTATGTTCTCCTCTGACTCCCTGAATCTGTCAGTGACTGCATGCTTTATTGACGTAGGAAACATTTACTTTGTCTAGTGGAGAGACTATAGGGGTTATTTAGAGAGAGCTGATCTGGCCCCGAAATGTCACCGAACAGGGAATTTCCCCGTAGGGTGCCATTTCGGGTCCATTCGGCTATTCAGAGAGTGGGCAGTTTTGCCAAATTTTACCTCTTCGACGGCAGTGAAATACCCCATAGAGAAGCAATGGTTAACCTATTCAGAAAACACTGAAGTTGCCGAAGTGCCCTGCTGTTCGGTGTTTTCATTCGGCAGGTTTATTCAGACGAACCCCATAGGCTTCAATGTTATATATTCCCGTTTTTATACAATATCTAATAAACCGTTTATTATTTTAATCTGTAGTAAAAAGTCTCTTATTGATCTTTAAGGATCTCTTAGGCATTTTCCATCAAAATTTTTTTTCCCATTTTTTCTGTAACTTATCATTCATTACATAGAAACATAGAAAAATGTCGGCAGATAAGAACCTTTCGGCCCATCTAGTCTGCCCAATTACATGGATACTTTACCTGGATTTATCTTTTGTTTAGGATAGCCTTATGCCTATCCCATGCTTGCTTAAATTCAATTACTGTTTTGGCCTCTACCACTTCAACTGGAAGACTGTTCCATGTATCCACCACCCTCTTAGTAAAATAATGCTTCCTGATGTTACTTTTAAACCTTTGCTCCTCTAATCTAAGACTATGTCCTCTTGTTTTGCTACTTTGTTTCCTTTTAAATATACTCCCTTCCTCTACCTTGTGGATTCCCTTTACGTATTTAAATGTTTCTATCATATCTCCTCTGTCTCGTCTTTTTTCCAAGCTATACATGTTAAGATCATTAAGCCTTTCCTGGTAACTTTTCTCCTTCAAGCCGTACACCATTTTAGTAGCCCTTCTCTGAACTCTCTCTAAGATGTCTATATCCTTCTGGAGATACGGTCTCCAGTACTGCACACAGTACTCCAAGTGAGGTCTCACCAGTGCTCTGTACAGTGGCATGAGCACTTCCCTTTTCCTACTGCTAATACCTCTCCCTACACAACCAAGCATTCTGCCAGCATTTCCTGCTGCTCTATTACATTGACTACTTACCCTTAGATCCTCTGAAATAATAACCCCTAAATCCCTTTCCTCAGATGTTGAGGTTAGGACTGTATCAAATATTCTATATTCAGCCCTTGGGTTTTTACGTCCCAGGTGCATTATCTTGCACTTATCCACATTAAAACTCAATTGCCACAGCTCCGACCATTTTTTTAGTTTACCTAAATAATTTGTCATTTGGCTGATCCCTCCAGGAACGTCAACCCTGTTGCAAATCTTTGCGTCATCAGCAAAAAGACATACTTTTCCATTAATACCTTCTGCAATATCACTAATAAAAATATTAAAGAGAATGGGTCCAAGTACTGACCCCTGAGGTACCCCACTGGTAACAAGACCTTGCGCCGAATAAACTCCATTTACCACAACCCTCTGTTGCCTGTCACTCAGCCACTGCCTAATCCATTCAACAATATTGGAATCCAAGCTCAAAGATTGCAATTTATTGATAAGCCTTCTATGCGGAACAGTATCAAAAGCCTTCCTGAAATCTAAATAAGCAATGTCTACTGCACCACCTGTGTCTATTATTTTTGTTACCCAATCAAAAAAATCAATAAGATTAGTTTGACATGATCTCCCTGAGGTAAACCCATGTTGTTTCTGATCCTCTAATCTATGTGTTTTTAGATGTTCAACAATCCTTTCCTTTAACATGGTTTCCATTAATTTCCCCACTACTGACGTAAGACTAACTGGCCTATAGTTCCCCCGATTCCTCCCTACTACCCTTCTTGTAAATGGGCACAACATTTGCTAATTTCCAGTAATTGGACCTTATATGTGAATGAGCGTTTAAATTTTGACACTTTCAATAGTTTTTTTGTGTTTTTTACCCATTCATCAGCTTATCGGCTTTTTCCGGTGGCTGGTCTGCGCTGTGATCGGTGGCTTGGCGTCTTTTTCCGTTGTGTTCGGTGTGTTTTTTGCCGTGGTTCCAGTGAGTTTTTGGTGGGATTTCGGCAGGTGAACGGCGGTGGGTTTTCCCTACACTCCGGGGACCCTGCGGTGAATGCTGTATTCACCGCAGGGTAGGGAACTATGATTCCCCAAAGTGCAGGGAACGGGAGAGGACCGAAATGTTGGCAACATTTCAGTGCTCTCTGAATAACCCCCCTATGTTTCTGAAATCTGCTGGGTGTTACATATTATACTGTCACGGTCTCTCTGGACCAAAACAAGTTGGACTCAGTTGACTTGGAAATTCTCCAGTTATAGATATCAGTTTTTTTTTTGCTGTCATATATAATTGAAAAAAATGAATTAATTCCCCTGTTAATGTTTATCTGTACCTCATGTGACTGTGACATGCTGCATGGGGAGGGCCAGCTCTGTGCAGAGCGCATCCTCCAGGACAGCACTTCCCTCAGTCTGAGCGCATGATTGACTGTCAGTGCTCCGTCACCACTGAGGGCCTGTCGTGCGTAGCTGTGTGACGGCCCAGCTTTAGCTCTACCTACACATACTCACCACAGAGTCTGTCGAGGTGAATTCAAACTGAGATATCTTGTCACGGGATGAAATATTGCATTAATCTTTAAGAACAATGTTGTATACTCCCTCTGGAATATCGCAGATAAAGTGTGTACAGGTACACTTTAAATAAAACACAGGAACAAGCAAGTTTGATTCATACAAATTCTACCTTATGTGTAAAGTACTTCTAAGGGCCGGTACTGACGTGATTACCGGCGCCCGGCGCAGCATTGTGATGCTGCAACGGGGCTGGTCACACGCGCGCCTCCCCCGACATTCCTTCTGCTCTCCAATGACGCTCGTCTGACCCTGGCCTAAAGGTTATGAGCCAGAAATAACATTCTAAGAGCATGTGGTTACTGAATTTGCCACTTGACCAGTGTCCCTTCTTTGTGCCCCTGGATTGGTCATTTTGGCCATATTAAAAGAAGTTTTCCATCAACCATGGTACCTTTTTAACACCGTGTTGACCTATTCTCGCGATTTAACTGTTAATGATAGCACCATTTATGCATTTAAGTTCTTATGGATGTCAGAAGGAGTTTTGTTTCGTTTCGTTATCATTTCTTTTTCTTTGCAAAGAATAAAGCTTTGACCAAACACTTTTTCCCCATCACTGACAACTTTTTGCGCACTTCGCCTATATTAGCCAGCTAATGCCTTTTTAATGTGCCGTTTATTGTAATGTGCTTTATCTTAATTGTCTTTTGTATAAAATGCTTAAGCACAAAAGTGAGGAGTTTTGGGTCAGACGGAAGAAAAAAAACATCTACTTTTTCAGCGCTAATTATTATTTCTCATTCCTTTATCGCCTACAAACGAGTGCACATAGGGAAATGCTTCCCCAAAAGTGCACATCAACTAAATTAGGGTTAATTAGACGCTCTCCCGTATAGCGGATGCTTCATCAGCAAGAGAACAGCAAACAAATAAATCTAATTTCCCATCTACGAAACTGTTCGCAAGCTTAATTACTATAACAACAACATTTTTTTCTTTTCATTAGAGGGAGAGGGGTCATTATTAACACAGTGTATTGTGCCTGCTACCGCGAGCAGCCTGCTCCCACCTTTCACAGGTGCCCCCGGAGACCCTTGAAAAAGAGAGCTCTACGTTCATCATGTGCTGACGAGCCCAATTAAAACACTTTGATATTTTGTGTTTCGAAAAGCTTCTCCAATGTTTGCTCAAAACACAGGAATCTAATTAGATTAATTAAACGGATATTATGGTAATGTTCATCTCCCTTTAACCACCTAATTGCCACGTGCGGCATTTACACCGGCTTTCAGGAACAACAGGGCTTTGTGCGTGTTCACTGGGAATCTTTCTGTCATGATCTACCTACAGGATTTACATAGAAAACCTAAAGGTCAGATGTGTATCTATGTATACGTATTAGAAGGACAGGTTTACTGACCAGTGATGTTTTGTTTCATTGTATAGAGATGAATTTAGAATATTAGGAGGGATGTCCTCCGTTACATTACCATTTTGAAGAGCACAAATTCACACCTTGTAATCTATATATAAAGTCAGGTTATTCACTAACTGGAAAGATGTATGAAATAGTCAAATTTTAAGCAATAATAGGTGAATTAGAAGTTTTCTTCACTTTTCACAATTTTTCAATTTGACTACCTGTAGATACTCGAGTATAGCGCGACCCGAATATAACTCGATGGATAGAGATTTATTATGGAAATGAGAGAATACTCAAGACTCGAATATAACGCGAGGAGCAAAATTTTACTGTACCGGTAAACAATTAAGATCCTTTCAGGTTCTCTTAACACAGTCAGGCTGCCCCATAGGCCATGGTGTTTTGCTCTAGAATGATTGTAGTTGTTACTAAGTATGAAGACGCCGGCCACCTGTCCTTTACTAGCGATTAGATGGCCAGCAAAGTTGAACGAGGTGAAAAATTGGCTTAATCCAAGCGTGCCCTCTGGCCGTGATGGATCCCACCTCTCCCGAATCTGGGAGTTCCTGAAGTGTTTGCAAGCATCAGGGAGCCCACATTCACTTCAGTGAGACTACCGGAGCTCCTGGGAGACTTGCAGGGTTATCCAAAGAGATCCGAATTGCTTGAGAAAGGTAACCGAACGCTGAAAATCTGTGTTCGGTTACCTTTCCTGGCCATTCGGCTATCCAGAGAGCAGGCAATTCACCAATCCTGGCGAATTGCCTGCACATACGGTGCCTGTTCGGTGCCTGTTCGAGGGCAGTGAAAACCCCATAAAAAAGCACTGCTTCGGCTATTCAGAGAACACAAACCAGCAGTGAAAGGTTCCCCTAATGTCCTGCCATTCGGTGGTTTAATTCAGCAAATTTATTCAGGAGAATCCCATAGGCTTCAATGTTAAAAATATTCCCGTTTTAATTCAATACCTAATAAACCATTCATTATAAAATTCTGCAGCAAAAAGTCCCTTTATTTATAGATTTTTTCGGATACTTTAAGCATTTTTTTTTTAACCACTTCCATGCGGAGGACGCGCTCAGCGCGTCCTCCGCATGGCTCCTGCTGTGCGGAGGACGCGCTGAGCGCGTCCTCCCTTTGGGGTCAGCGTTCGGCCGGGTTCCGGCCGATCGCTGGCCCCCCCGGTGCGGGCTGACATCCTCGATGTCAGCCCAGCATCCGGAACCGCTGCCGATGAAATTAGGTGTCATCGCGGCAGCGCGATGACACCTAATTCAGGCGCCCCCCCCCGCATGTGCGGAGGAGGCGCCTGAAAGGGAGGGGGGAGGTCCTTCGGACCTCTCTCCCTCCCGATCGGCGGCGTTGCGGGGGTTAACCCAGGCACCATTTGGAAGGGCACAGCCTGCCCTTCCAAATGGTGCCTGGCATTAACCCCTGGGGAGCTGGATCGCGAATCGGCGCTGAAAAGCGCCGGTTCGTGATCCTTTCCCGGAGCTGGCCGACATCTTGGATGTCGGCCAAGCCTCCGGGAACTCCCCCTGAGGACTGGCGTCATCGTGCATAGCACGATGACGCCAGTCCTAGAGTTAACCCCTAACTGCCACCAACGGTGGAGATAGGGAGTTCCAATGAACTCCCTATCTCCCGATCCGTGGCAGCTAGGGGTTAAAGTTTGGTATGGTTGTATTGGCCAGAGCATGGCCGTTCCAACGATACCAAACACTACAGTGAAAAAAGTTTTTAAAAAATAAATAAAAATAAAAATATATTTAAAAAAAAATTATAAAAAAAAAAGAAACATTTTTTTTTCTTTTTTTTGGTTCGTTAATGCAGCAATATTGTTCCCATTTCAATTATAATGTGAACAATGATGCTGCACTAACGATTTTTGTATGCGGTGCGTTTGTTAAAAATCGTGTAATTTTCCCCAAAAAAAAATGTAACGAGACCCCATCTCAAATTTTTTGAACAAGCGCACCCCATACAAAATATAACCGCAATTGCTCGCATGTTAAAATGTGAAAAAAAACACTTTACACGTTGTAAATTTTTGAAAATACATATTTTATTGCATTTTTTGTTATAATATACAGACATGACATAACGTATACATATAATAATGACATATTATGAATCTACCGAGTCTGACGGAAAGAACGATATATAATATGTCTGGGTCATATACTAAAATAAGCCTTCAAAACACGTTTAAACATGATGAGCAAAACTGGTAAAAATGACCTCAGCACAGAGGCGGGAAATGCCTCAGCAGTGAAAGGGTTAAAAGTCCGATTTTTTTTTTTTTTTAAAGTTTACTTATTTTTTCTGTAACAGCCCTTTTTATTATCATTCCCTGGACCTCCTGTGTAAATTTCAGACATTTTCGCTCAGTAGTTTCTTTGCAAACAGCGTTTCATTTTCACAGATTCATACGTACAAACGGTTTTGCTAATTTATTCACTGCCTCCTCTGCGTCTCGGCATCTGTGTGATTCGGCTCCTGTTCGGCTGCTTCGCTGCGTGTGATCAGCTCCTGCTCGGGTTTTTCGAAGGTTAATCCAGATGTTTTTGCTTGTTTTCGGCGTGCATTCGGTGGGTTTTGCGGTTAGTTTTCGTCAGGTTTGCGGTAGCTTTTCCCTGCAATTCGGGGACACTGTGGAACCGAATTGAAGAGACCGAAAAGTCACCGAACGTGCGGTGACTTTTCGAATCTCTTTGAATAACCCTGCTGGTATTTTTTTTTTTTTTTTTTACACGTGATGCAGATGTCTCGAATATAACATGACCCCTCCAATTTTATTTTTTTTAATTCTTTATTTTAAGAATTGCACAATCAGAGAAAGACATATGCAGATTACACACAGTAGCGTATCTAAATCACGAAGGTGCAACTCCGTACTTTTTCAGTATATTAACCCCTTAGTGACCGGGCGGTTTTACACAAATCCGTCCTTTAGTGACCGCTGCTGTTTTTACGTTTCTGCGCTGTTAGTGTTTAGGTCAAATTTTCCTCTTACTCGTTTATTCAACCCACACATATTATACACCTTTTTTCCCGCCATTAAATGGACTTTCTAGAAATACCATTATTTCCGTCATATCCAATAATTTACTATAAAAAAAAATATGAAATATGATGAAAAAATTGTAAAAACACACTTTTTCGTAATTTAATCCCCAAAATCTACAACCACCAATAAAGATCCCGGCTAAATAGTTTCAAAATTTTATCCCGAGAATAGAAATACCCAATTTTTACATGTTTTTGCCTTTTAACCCTTTCACTGCTGAGCCAGTTCACCTATGTGCGCTGCGCTCATTCTGACCATTTTGTGCTAATTATTTTGAGATGTCAGCCTAGGTCCTATTTAATTAAACCCCCCCCCCCAGACAAAAAAAACTTTAAAAAAACAACACATTTTTCTATTTTATTTAATTTTTTTTTATTATTATTATTATTTTTTTTTAAACCAAACCTTGTCATGATCAGGCCTTTCAAATGATGTCAAATATGACCATCTAGCTGCCATGGATCGGGAGATAGGGGGATCCTACATGGCAGCTAGATGGTTAACTGGCCCACTGACATCCTCACACATATGGTGAGGTTGTCAGTGGGTGGGGGGGACCTGGAGGCTTGGCTGACATCCAAGATGTCAGCCCCCCTCCAGGTTCGAATCGCGTTTTTGGCGCCAATTTGCGCCGAAACGTGATTCGGTGGTGAAACGGTTAATGCCATACACCCCCCCACAGTCCTAATGCCAGACTCTCCCCTTTTCAGCGGTGCAAAAAGCATCTCCCTAGCTTCAATGGTTGGGGAGATAGAGGGCTCCGAAGGAGCCCCCCTCCCCTCCATTGATTTGCATGGGGACGCCTGCTGATGACGTCACCACGCAGTGTGGCGACATCATCAGCCTCGCCTGCCCATGTAAATCACATGGGCAGGCTTCCTCCCTGCCAGATCGCCGAGGGATCCAGCGAGGGAGGTGAGTATCGGGCGGGAGGGGGATTAGGCGCCGCTGACGTACCCTGTACTTCCGCGGGTCTAAGGGAGACCCGTGGACATGACGTACAGGGTACGTCAGCGGTCCTTAAGGGGTTAACAATAACCCGACGATATCGGGAGAAAAAATTTAAAATAAAAAGACACAAAAAACACAAAAAGTAAAAAAACCATAGCGACTAAAGAAAAACAAAAATTAAAAAACACATAAACCATCCAATACTGGGGTGAGGTGTTGGAGTGTTAAAGCGAGGTCAATCGGCGAGAAAGGGGCCACCTTAGAGAGTAGGAATAACCAATACCACAGTAAAATCAAGAAGGTCTGTACTCAGTCCATAACGACCACGTCTTCGAAAAAGAGTGCGCCGTGTCCCTAACCTTGTCTGTAAGGTCGTCCATGAGATAGGCGTCGTCAATTTTGTCAGCCACAACATCCCAAGACGGCAAAGAGCTCTGACTCCATACAGCCACCAAGGCTCACCTGGCCGCTAAAGCCATTCTATTAAACAATCGTTGCTCTGCGGAGGACATATTAGGGAGGGGCCGAGATAGGAGAAGAGCCCAAGGATCTCAGGGTAGGGGACGCTGAAAAACATCCTGAAGTTTACCATGAACCAACTTCCAAAAACTTTTCACAACCGGGCATTCCCACCACATATGTATGTACCTTTCTCACCACAGTCACGCCAGCAAAAATCACTGGGGGATACTCCCATACGATGCAAAGACACTGGGGTTACGTACCATCGCATTAATATTTTGTATGCCTGTTCTTGGTGTGTCACACAGATGGATGAACGGGCCGTGTGTTCCCAGATATCCTCCCATTCATCACCCGGTAGGGGGTCATGTAAGTCTGTTTCCCATTTACTACAATAGGTAAGAGGTCCACATTCCCCAGGTCTAGAGCAGAGTAGAAAGTAAAGTTGTGAGATAAGGCCTTTAGGACAGCCACCTACATCACAGAGACGTTCAAAAATCGTGAGGGGGGCAGTCGAGACCGTCTTTAGTTCCGTAGATAAAACATAGTGTCGAAGTTGCATATATCTAAAAAAGTGAAACGGGGTCAGACTCGCCCGCTCCTGCAGCATTTGAAACGTGATCAGTTGGCCCTGTACAAACAAGTCGCGGTAACGATGCGACCCCTCAAATTTTAAGGTAAATTTTTGTCACCAAAATCTAGCGGTATACTCGAGTATCTACAGTATTTGACCTAAAATTAACTATGCAGGCCCAAACAGAGGGTTAATTGTTAGACACTGCTGACTTGCACCCCAGTTTTCAGGTTAGAAACTTTAAACTCATAGCGTGTCCAGAACTAACTTGCAGTCAGTCTGATGCCTGTCAATGCTTCATACATTCCCTATGCATTACTGGGTCGGCTGGTGAATGCTAGCTCTTCCAGTCGACTCTTCTTGAAACTAGGTTAGTGCAAAATAGCTTGCTGATGTAATTTTGACTTCTGGGAGCACCCAGTCCATGAGGGCTGTCCAGTGGCCACTTATTGATAGCCTATAGGGACCTCTGCTTTGACACTTTCTCGCAGTGGTCAGGGACAGCAGAGGGAGGGAAATACTCTAGCCACCCTGACCACTTAAATTATCTTAACCACATCATTGGATGTGTATGGAGCGTTGCCTGGTTCCTCCCTGCAAGCGCAGACATACCTCCTCACACATCTTCTGCCACACTCATCAACTGATCCCTTTTCTCCCCCAGCTGATACCTTGGATACCACTGACATTATGGCAACTTCCTTAACTCCGGCATTCTTTAGACCCCTATACCTCCACTTCTATAAGTCCTAGTAGAACGTCGACGGAGGTTTCATTTCCAGTGATACCAAACATGACTGTGTTGGAGGAGGGAACTGAAGTGGTCTGTGGAGGAGCGCTGGGTCATGGCCCTTATGTCTGCTGGCCTAGACAAAATCCTTTTGGGGAACATTCACTTTATGGAAGATTACTGTAAGCTTAGATGTAGATGTGAAAGTGCTCATATTAAACCCCATTTCTGATATAAAATTGTCCCCAAAGAGAAGCCCCTTAGCCATATGGACTGAGAAACCTGGCTTGGGTTGACCATGAAAAGAATGTTTTTCTTGGCCTGCATATTCAAGGACCCATTTCCTTCTCAGACATTCTTGGTCAGGATAATGCCCTTCGGATTGCCATTGTACTTTTACTAGTGCTGAAAGTAGCGGTGGAACAATACTAATTGGAGAATAGCTGTAATTTACACATTTTTGAGAAGAATTCTGGTGGAACCATTGTTCACCACTGTTAATCTTGTTTGCAGCAACTTTCTCTGCCATTATAGAATTTTAACAAATATGAACTTTGGTGCCACAATAGCGGCTAGTGATAAACCCCTTGTATGGTATAGACATGTTTTACTCTGTGCCGTGTTACACAGAGATGCATAAGGTTCCTTTATGTTTCAGTGGCTAGAAAAGGATTGTATTGAAGCAATACTTTTTGCCTCTTTCACAGTCTTTCTTTCATCAAACCGATAATAATGGGGTCTCAGAACATTAGGAGTTCACAGGACAGTAATGATACACAATTTTCATGTTGCAGGGATTGTCCTGTCCTACTGCTCATTGGCGCACCACTGCGGATAGATCAATTTTATTAAGTTGTAAGTCACTGGAAGAAAACACCATTAACGGGCAAACAAAGCAACTCTTTCTGCTTTTTTGTGACATTACGATTGCAGTTCTTTTTCTAGAAGACTGAGCAGAAATACTTTGTCCAAAACTATGTGAAATTCAGCTCCATTTATTCACTACTTCCGTAATACGGGGTTGGCAAACTGATGTCTCACAAGCAGCTATTGAAAAACCACTACTATGATCTTCAGACAGAAAGGGGGCCAAGCACTTTTTTGGGTATGTGCAAAATTTGCAAGGGGACTACAGACTGAAATGGCATCTCCAGTTTGGAAAAAATGCTTAGGGGTTATTCAGAGAGCATACATATATAAATAGAAATCTGGTCTATTCTGCTGAAATGTCAGTGTGGTATAAAGCATTATAGACAGTGATGCACAGACAGCGTTATGGAAGCATCAATGTCCTTACTAAAGATAAAGACATGAAAATATGGTAACCTAAGGAAACTAAAATGCTCACATTACCAACATTAAAATCAGACATTTAAAGGGTTATTCACATCAATGTCCTTACTAAAGATAAAGACATGAAAATATGGTAACCTAAGGAAACTAAAATGCTCACATTACCAACATTAAAATCAGACATTTAAAGGGTTATTCACAGAGCACCAAAATGTCGCCGACATTTCGGTGCTTTCTCGTTCCCCGCACTTCAGGAAATCAAATTTCCCCCCATCCTGTGGTGAATTCAGCATTCACCGCAGGGTCCCTAAAGTGGAGGGAACAGACCCGAAAACCTGCCGCAAACCCGCCGGAACCTCTGGAAAAAACACACCGAACATGTTGGAAAAAGCAGACGAGCTCCCGTAACCAGCCTCCAGAAAAAGCCAACGAACTGGGTAAAAAGGAAAAAAAAGGTTTGAAAGTGTCAAAATTAAAATGCTGTTTGCAAAATACTACTTAAAGGAACACTCCAACAAAAAAATCACCCCCCGTTTTTTTTTCCTAACCTATCCCTATTCCCTTAATAAAACCTTCTTTTTTTTTTCTTTTCTTGTAACTGCAATACTTACCTTAAAATCCTCTGGTTTCCAGCGGCGTTTTTTTTTTTTATACTCACCTCCCTCCTCTTCCTCTCCCGTCCTTCTTCTTGCTGCGTCTTGGCTTCTGGTTTACGTGAGAAGCGCGCATGCGCGCCTCTCACGTAAGCCAGCCAATCGGCAGGCTTCCTCCCGGCTCCCTCTGAGGATTAGTGTTGCGCGCAAGAGGATGCGCGCAACACTAACCCGAAGAGGGAGCCGCCAGCTTCTGCGGGGAGTAGGAGACGTCATCGCGCTGAAAGCGCGATGACATCTCCTACTCGGCAAAAGTCGGCAGAAGCGGGAAATATGATTCCCGCTCTGCTGACTGACAGCTGGGAGGGCGGAGTAAAGTTCTCCGCCTCTCTCAGCTGTTTTCAGCATTTTCAGCTGATCGGCTGAGCGGAGGGAGGGGGGACAGAGGGCGGCATACTCCGGGCATCATGACCACCTAAAATAGCTTAGGTGGTCATGTTGCTTAGAGTATCCCTTTAATGAAAATGAGGTCCTATGTAAAATAATAAAAAGGTCTGTTACAGAAAAAATAAAAACCGCTATTAAGAAAAAAAGCATAAAAAACTTGGCCTTAAAAATGGCTAAAAGATCCTAAAAAATATCTATAAATAAAAAAATCTATAAATAGTCTTTTTACTGCAGAAAACAGGTATATTTTTAACATCAATGGGATGAACGTCTATGGGGTTCATCTGAATAAACCTGCCGAATGCAAACACTGAAAAGCAGGGCAGTTCGGCAACTTTTCACTGCTGTTCGGTGTTCTCTGAATAGGTTAACCATTGCTTCTCTGGGTATTTCGCTGCCTTCGAACAGGCACTGTACTTGCTGGCAGTTTGCCAAAATTTGGCGAACTGCCTGCTCTCTGAATAGCCGAATGGACACGAAATGTCACGGTATGGGGACATTCTCTGTTCGGTGACATTTCGGGGCCCGATCGTCTCTCTCTGAATAACCCCTTTAGTATGTTAGTTCTTAAGTTACAGTTCTCAGTGATTTTCTAGCTACAATGAAAATATAAGTTGGCTCAGGTTGTCTTCAATGTTAACCCAGATGGAAGGGAACTGATACGTGGATCACGAGGGTTGACTAAAAACCTTCTGTTCTTTTCCCTTAGGTTTTCCCTTTAAATGAATGACCACCTATAAGTTTAGATCAGTGGCATCAAAGATAGAAGTCATTAGAAGCTGGACATTCACGGATCTGCTGGAATTTGGTCAAACATAATGGGTTTATTCATTATGATTATACTTGCTGGAGAAATGTACATTTAAGGCTAAAATAACTGAAATTTTTTCACAAATTCCCTAAATCATGGCCTAAATCATGCATTTACCTTCAAATTCTAAATCAGTTCACAGGTTAGTATATTACCCCTGTACGATTTGAAGACTGCAGACAATAAAATCAGGAATGGAATAGCAGCTCGAGCTGATAATATTGTGACTGCAGCCACAAACATTAACTGCTCGAGTCATTACTAACAATTGAGTTGGAGTCAGGTAATACATTGAGAATTTGCGGAGAATTGTAACGGAATTGTAGAATTTGCCAGCCTATATATACTAGGGTTGCACCGATACCGATACTAGTATCGATATCGGTGCCGATACGGGTACTGCAGGAGTACTAGGTACTCGTGCAGTACCCCGATATTTTTTTCCGATACCGGAAGCCGGCATTGAGCCGGCTTGCCGGCATCCTAGGGGCTGGGGCGGCTGTCCGAATGCTCTATCGGCATTCGGACAGGCCCTGCAGCTGCTCTCGCCACTTTGTTTATACTTACCTTCCTTTAGCGACGCCGGGAAAGTCTTTGCGCGCACGCGCTCGTTGGAAGGCCCCCAGCCGCGACCACGTGGGACCACGTGATCGTGGCTGGGGTCCTTCCAACGAGCGCACGCGCGGAACCTTTCACGGCGTCGCTCAGGAAGGTAAGTATAAACAAAGTGAGGAGCTGCAGGGCCTGTCCGAATGCCGATAGAGCATTCAGACATGCCCTGCAGCTGCTCTCCGCTCCCCGCTCATACTTACCTTCCTTTAGCGACGCCGGGAAAGTTTCCCCGCGTGCGCTCGTTGGAAGGACCCCAGCCGCGATCACATGGTCCCACGTGGTCGCGGCTGGGGACCTTCCAAGGAGCGCGCGCGCGGAGACATTCCCGGCGTCGCTAAAGGAAGGTAAGTATGAGCGGAGAGTGAGCTGGGGGGGCATTATCCATGAGCTGGGGGGGCATTATGCATGTGCTGGGGGGGCATTATCCATGTGCTGGGGGGGCATTATCCATGAGCTGGGGGCAAATCCATGAGCTGGGGGGGGCATTATCCATGAGCTGGGGGGGCATTATCCATGAGCTGGGCGGGGGGCATTATCCATGTGCTGGGGGGGCATTATCCATGAGCTGGGGCAAATCCATGAGCTGGGGGGGCATTATCCATGAGCTGGGGGGCATTATCCATGAGCTGGGCGGGGGGCATTATCCATGTGCTGGGGGGGCATTATCCATGAGCTGGGGCAAATCCATGAGCTGGGGGGCATTATCCATGAGCTGGGGGGCATTATCCATAAATTGGGGGGCAAATCCATGTGCTGGGGCATTTCCATGAGCTGGGGCATATCCATGAGCTGGGGGGGCATTATCCATGAGCTGGGCGGGGGGCATTATCCATGTGCTGGGGGGGCATTATCCATGAGCTGGGGCAAATCCATGAGCTGGGGGGGCATTATCCATGAGCTGGGGGCATTATCCATGAGCTGGGCGGGGGGCATTATCCATGTGCTGGGGGGCATTTCCATGAGCTGGGGGGCAGTATCCACGAGCTGGGGCAATATCCACGAGCTGGGGGCAATATCCACGAGCTGGGGGCATTTCCAGGAGCTAGGGCATTATCCACGAGCTGGGGCATTATCCATGAGCTGGGGCAATATCCATGAGCTGGGGCAATATCCATGAGCTGGGGCAGTATCCATGAGCTGGGGGGCAAATCCATGAGCTGGGGGGCAGTATCCATGAGCTGGGGCATTATCCATGAGCTGGGGGGCAAATCCATGAGCTGGGGCAGTATCCATGAGCTGGGGGGCAGTATCCATGAGCTGGGGGGCATATCCATGAGCTGGGGGGCATTATCCATGAGCTGGGGGGCATATCCATGAGACCTGGGGGCTTTATATGAGGTCTGTTCTTATTGGAAAGCGGTCACATGACATAAGATAAAAGTATCGGTACTCGGTATCGGTGAGTACTTGAACAAAAGTATCTGTACTCGTACTCGGTCTTAAAAAAGTGGTATCGGTGCATCCCTAATATATACACCTATACATTCAACTTGAATCCACGATGCCCTTGAGAATCCTCCTAAATTCAGTTTTACCAAGGGCCATGGCTGAAATTATATGTCAATAATATATCATTTTGTTTTAGGTATTATACTATTCATAAGTGGGCAGATATTACACCCTACTTCAGGGGTGCTCAACTCTTTATAAGTCGAATGCTACTTTGAAAATGTTGGAACACATCGTGATACACAATGTAGACCTCTCTTATACACAATACAATGGCAATGAAAGATTTGGTAAATGAGAACACTGACTTGCCTTTTCTAAATAGTATTTCAATGTTATGAAATATTTCTATAGTTGCTAACTGGAGGTAGTGCTCCAGATGACAATCAGAAATATGTGTCCACAATTTTAACTTGAAATGCTTTATAATAAATGTTAATGTGTTTCTCCACTAGGGTATGTGCTGAGGACTTCGTGGGCATCAATGTATTAATCTGATGGAAAATTTAACAAAAATTGGGAGTCAGTCATTTAGCAGGAGATCGTGGTTGGGATTTAAGTGCTAGAGGAGAAGCGTTAGAGGTTTTAAATTTTTTTTTATCTGTACTGGGAGAAGACTGTAGTGAGAACCTGCAGGGATAAGGAAAATATCGTAGGGCGGGGGGGTCCATGGCAGTGGTCGCCCTGGGCGCAATTTTCCTAGGGGTGCAAAATTTCAAAAGAAATTTGAATAACTAATATTTTCCTGCAGGGATCAGCAAGGTGTCTGCTCACAGACACTGATGTCTGTGAGAGGCCCTTGCACGGGCAGCCTCCAGTTTTGCGGTGAGTTATCACTCAGCGTCCAGAAGGAAGGACCAGGACAGAAATTTCTGGTCCTGTCCTGACTCCTCAACACTGACATGAGTCACGTGAAGCAGCGCAGCATTATCTGATGGAACACCCTGTACCACGCTTGTCAGCCCCCCTTGAAGCCCTGTGCCAGCCCCCCGCCGCTGGCAGCCCTGCAGCCGCTGAACAGGAAGGAGGGAGGGAGCTGCCCTGCAGCTCATTTAAAAGCCGGTCTCCATTAAGCCCCCTGGACAGCTCTCCCCCAGGCCACCAGCAACTTCACGCAGGTAGGCGACACTGTGTGACACCAGAGCAGCGTGACCAACACACAGTGAGGGGGCACTGCGGGTACGGGGAGAGTGTGACTGGAGGTTCAGGGATAGAATGACTGGGGATGAGGGCCTGAAATCCCCCATAAGGCGGGAGAAGACGCACTTTCTTGAGCTCTCCTGCTGACTCCTTCATTGTGTTGGATTTTAGCGTCTTCTCGTCGGCGTTGAGTACCCCATTTGATGGCTACTTTATCCTGGAGGTGGGGACCACATGTCGTGCTGGATTCCGTGACTCCAGTCTGCTGTCGTAGTCTAATTTTCTGTTGGGGCCTATCCCCGCCGGCCAATTTTGCAGCCTACTCTGACGCCTCGGCCTGGTGTGCCCTACCTACCATCCTCTATTTTGCCTTGCTTCCTCAAGCGGATGATGGACCCCAACTTCTTACCCCTTACTAAGGGGATGCTGGCTGACATTTTCGCAGAATTTAGGGACCTGTGGATCCGTGAGAGATGGGAGGCTGGATGGAGCGCGACAGTGGCCCCGGTTTTCCCGGATGTCGGGGAGCTGGTGGTGAAGCTGACGGAGCTGCGGCCCATAGGAGTCTTTGATGCGTGCGAACACGGCCCCAGTGGTTCGGAGGGGGTTACCTCTACCCCAGTCAGGCAGGCGGTTGCTGAGCGGCCTGCTACCCTAGAGGTCTTACCTGCGTCAGAGACTGGCACTGGGACAGCTGGCTGCTGTGGTTTGATGGGTCCTGCGGATATCCTGCCCTCTCTCATGCTGCGGGTGGTCTGCAGTGGTGGCGGACTGATCTCGATCTTCCGGTAGAACGGGAACGGTTCTGGCGTCGCTCGCGCCATGGATCCGCTGTCTGACCAGCTGTGTGGCTGGATCTTCCTCTCCAGTGAGACAACCCCATGGGATGGCCTGTCTTGTACCCATCTGCGCCTCCCGTTTGCTGCACTGGGAGCCCTACCGAGCCTCACACTCTTGAACGCTGGCTGAGATGGATAGTTTACTGCTGGCCAGCTTCGTGATCACTGTCTGAGTCGTTCCTCACTGCAAATAACACCCCCCCCCACGTTAATAATGGACGCTGGCTGAGTTCCCTCTACCTCCTTTCTGTCTATGCCCCTCACCTTTGATGTATTTTTCAGCTGTGAACCCCCCCGTTGATACCCTCCGCCGATACCCCCGTCATTTGTTTCCACGCACTTGAGACTCTTTATGGGGACGTTTTTGCTTTACGATTCTCTGTTGAGGTCTTTGATTCCCCCCCTCAATTGTCGGTGTTCTTCCAAGTGAACATACCTACCTGCTGACATTTGGGACTTGCTGATTGTCTGATGGTGCATCGGGACTGCCCCCCCTTTTCCTTTTTTTTTTTTTAGTATGGGACATTGGGTAGTACCCTGGGCGAGCCGCTAGGACGGCAACCTAGGCTCTGGGCGTCCTCTTGGCCCCAGGTCTCCTGGCCCTGTGGCCTCTTTCATGTCCCCCAGCCTCCTTAGGGGCGTCGGGGTGAGCCAGGAATGCCACGACTTAATGGGCAGTCCTTTACCTTCTCCCCCTTTTTTTATAATTTTTTTTCCTCTCCCCCTTATTTGGCTTTCCTGATGCCCCACTGACGGACTACGCTGCTTTTTCGTTTTTCTGACTCTACCCACCTGATGTGACTTGTTTCGCTCGCCCCTTTTTACCCCCCCTTTATTTCGACTTATTTCTTTGTATCTGACTTTGCCCAGCCCTGCGTGGCCGTTGTTTATTTGTTATGTCTTTGTGCAGCTGATAGCTGAAAAAAAGGTATCACTTCGTACTGCTATACTCGTGATTTTGGCATCTGGACTAACACGGCCTATTAGATATATCTATATATATATCTATATATATATATAAACGCGAAAGTCCTGACTGACTGACTGACTCATCAACGCCCAGCTGAAACCGTTTAACCTAGGAATGTGAAATTTTGAAGGTGCACTGTTTTTATGATGTGGGCACACACTAAGGAAGGACTTTTGGAAACTCCGCCCCTAAGGGGGTGAAAAAGGAGGTTGAATAGTTTAAACACGATACCTATAGCTCAAAAACAGAAGATGTTACAGATGTGAAAATCGGTATTTAGATTCTTCTTGAAAAATAAAAGAACACGTATTTTACCGTTTTTCAAAAATTCAACTGGGGGGGCAAAATAAAGGGGGTTGAATATTTTTAATATTTTAAACAGGATACCTATATCTTAAAAACAGAAGACGGTACAGACGTGAAAATCGGTATTTAGATTCATCTTGACAAATAAAAAAACACATATTTTATCATTTTCTGAAAATTCCTTGGGGGGGCAAAAAGGGGGGTTGAATACTTTTATAAACGCGAAAGTCCTGACTAACGGACTCATCAACGCCCAGCTGAAACCGTTTAACCTATGAATGTGAAATTTTGAAGGTGCACTGTTTTTATGATGTGGGCACCCACTAAGCAAGGATTTTTGGAAACTCCGCCCCTAGGGGGGTGAAAAAGGGGGTTGAATATTTTAAACCGGATACCTATAGCTCAAAATCAGAAGATGTTACAGACGTGAAAATCTGTATTTAGATTCGTCTTGAAAAATAAAAAAAACACGTATTTTACCATTTTCTGAAAATTCCATGGGGGGGCCAAAATGGGGGGTTAAATACATCTATATATATAAACGCGAAAGTCCTGACTGACTGACTGACTCATCAACGTCCAGCTGAAACCGTTTAACCTAGGAATGTGAAATTTTGAAGGTGCACTGTTTTTATGATTTAGGCGCCCACTAAGGAAGGATTTTTGGAAAATCCACCCATAAGGGGATGAAAAAGGGGGTTGAATATTTTAAACAGGATACCTATAGCTCAAAAACAGAAGATGCTACAGATGTGAAAATCGATATTTAGATTCGTCTTGAAAAATAAAAAAACACGTATTTTACCGTTTTTCAAAAATCCAAGTGGGGGGGCGAATAAAGGGGGTTGAATATTTTAAATATTTTATACAGGATACCTGTATCTCCAAAACAGACGATGTCCTGAAAATTGGTAGTTAAATTCGTCTTGAAAAATAAAACAACACGTATTTTACCATGTTCTGAAAATTCCTTGGGGGGGGGGGCAAAAACGGGGGTTGAATACCTTTATCAGTATACCTATATTTCAAAAACCGAAGATGTTACAGGCGTGAAATTCGATATTTACAATCTTTGTGCAAAAAAACCCCCATGTCTTACCATTTTCCGAAAATCCAGTTAAGTGGGGTGGGGGAAAGGGATGTGAATACTTTTATCAGTATACCTATATTTCAATAACCAAAGATGTTACAGGTGGGAAATTTGGCACTTACATTCTTCCTGAAAAATAAAAAAACACGTGTTTTACAATTTTCCAAAAATCTCAAGTGGGGGGGGGGGGGGAGAGAAAGGCGGGTTCTACCAAAAAAACCTCAAGTTTCTTTTAAAAAACAATTTTAACAAATCCTAAAATCCACACGAGCGAAGCCGCGGGCAAAAGCTAGTATGTATATATATATACTATATTGCCAAAAGTATTTGCTCACCTGCCTTGACTTGCATATGAACTTAAGTGACATCCCATTCCTAATCCATAGGGTTCAATATGACGTCGTCGGTCCACCCTTTGCAGCTATAACAGCTTCAACTCTGCTGGGTATGCTGTCCACAAGGTTTAGGAGTGTGTTTATGGGAATGTTTGACCATTCTTCCAGAAGCGCATTTGTGAGGTCACACACTGATGTTGGACGAGAAGGCCTGGCTTTCAGTCTCCGCTCTACTTCATCCCAAAGGTGTTCTATCGGGTTGAGGTCAGGACTCTGTGTGCAGGCCAGTCAAGTTCATCCACACCAGACTCTGTCATCCATGTCTTTATGGACCTTGCTTTGTACACTGGTGCACAGTCATGTTGGAAGAGGAAGGGGCCAGCTCCAAACTGTTCCCACAAAGTTGGGAGCATGGAATTGTTCAAAATGTCTTGGTATGCTGAAGCATTCAGAGTTCCTTTCACTGGAACTAAGGGGCTAAGCCCAGCTCCTGAAAAACAACTCCACACCATAATCCCCCCTCCACCAAACTTTACACTTGGCACAATGCAGTCAGACAAGTACCGTTCTCCTGGCAACCGCCAAACCCAGACTCGTCCATCAGATTGCCAGATAGAGAAGCCCGATTCATCACTCCAGAGAACGTTTCTCCTCTGCTCTAGAGTCCAGTGGTGGCGTGCTTTACACCACTGCATCCGACGCTTTGCATTGCACTTGGTGATGTATGGCTTGGATGCAGCTGCTCGGCCATGGAAACCCATTCCATGAAGCTCTCTGCGCACTGTTCTTGAGCAAATCTGAAGGCCACATGAAGTTTGAAGGTCTGTAGCAGAAAGATGGCGACCTCTTCACTATGCGCCACAGCATCCGCTGACCCTGCTCTGTCAGTTTACGTGGCCTACCACTTCGTGGCTGAGTTGCTGTCGTTCCCAAATACTTCCACGTTCTTATAATACAGCTAACAGTTGACTGTGGAATATTTAGGAGCGAGGAAATTTCATGACTGAATTTGTTGCACAGATGGCATCCTATCACAGTTCCACGCTGGAATTCACTGAGCTCCTGAGAGTGACCTATTCGTTCACAAATGTTTGTAAAAACAGTCTGCATGCCTAGGTGCTTGCTTTTATACACCTGTGGCCATGGAAGTGATTGGAACACCTGATTCTGATTATTTCGATGGGTGAGCGAATACTTTTGGCAATATAGTGTATATATATTTATTTATTTATAAAGGATTTTACCAGGAAGGATACATTGAGATTCCTCTCGTTTTCAAGTATGTCCTGGTTTCAAGAGCAGTTGTTACAGAAGTACAAAATAATAAAATGCAAGATATTAAAAAAATAGCACAAATATACAGATTAACAGAAAATAAATATATTCACTATGTTACATGTTTACAGGTGCATTCTGTATATAGTCACTATGTTGCATGCTTACAGGTGCATTCTGTATTGAGGTATGTTAATAGGGAGCTCTTAAGTGACTTTAGACTGGGGGAAGATTTGATGGCGCCTGGGAGGTTATTCCATAATTGTGGTGCTCGTTAGGAAAATGAGGATCGAGCCACTGTCTTTTTGTATTGTGGTATTGGAAGTAAGTTGCAGGTCCAGGATCGGAGGTTATAGGATGAGGGAACTGCTGGGGGAAGCACCCTATTCAGGTAGGGTGGTATCTTCCCAGAAAAGCCCTTAAACACCAGGTTGGAAAGGTGAAGAGTGCGTCTGGATTCCAGCGACGGCATGTTTAGCTCTTTTAACATGTCACAATGGTGGGTCATATAGTTACATTGTAGCAAAAGCGGCATAATGAGTTATACAATGTAGTAAGTTTCTGGAGGTGTGTTTGTGGGGCAGCTGCATACACTACATCTCCATATTCAATAGCCGGCATAAGCATTTGTTGTACAATTTACTTTCTTACCGCGGGGCTCAGGCAGGATTTATTCTGTACAGGGCACCTAGTTTGGGGTAAAGTTAAATATGTATATATTTACAACGGTTGTGGTGGAGGACAAAAAGCAAGATAAAAAGCCTCCACGCTATAATGGTTATGTTTATTATTGCAGAAGCCATCTGCACATCACAGCAATTCAAAGAACTGTATCCCATAGCCCCTATGCTGCATTCCCCATATGCAGCAAGGAACTCTGGGTAGGGTATGCAAATCACCTCTGTCTCACTTTTATTGCATCCTGTGTCTGTTTCTACACAGAACCCTTAAATCAATGCCATACCATACTATGTTTTTTTTTTTAGCAGAGATCAGGTTTATGCAACTGGTCAAAGCCACTCCTAGGACAGCACTGTTTCGGGTTTATTGGACCCTCATCAGCAATAAAAGTGAGACAGAGGTCATTTGCATACCCTACCCAGAGGTCCTTGCTGCATATGGGGAATTTTATATATATATATATATAAAAATAATATACCCCGCTGGCATCAGATACATGTATACCCAACAGACACCAGACCAGAGTGTGTGTGTGTCCTACCCAGACTTCCTTGCTGCATATGGGGAATGTAGCACAGGAGTTCTGGGATGCAGTTCTTTGAATTGCTGTGATGTGCAAATGGCTTCTGCAATAATAAGCATATATATATATATATAATATATATATAAAAATAATATACCCCGCTGGCATCAGATACATGTATACCCAACAGACACCAGACCAGAGTGTGTGTGTGTGTCCTACCCAGACTTCCTTGCTGCATATGGGGAATGTAGCACAGGAGTTCTGGGATGCAGTTCTTTGAATTGCTGTGATGTGCAAATGGCTTCTGCAATAATAAGCATATATATATATATATATATATATATATCTATATATATATATATATAAACGCGAAAGTCCTGACTGACTGACTCATCAACGCCCAGCTGAAACCGTTTAACCTAGGAACGTGAAATTTTGAATCTGCACTGTTTTTATGATGTAGGCACCCACTAAGGAACGATTTTTGGAAACTCCGCCCCTAGGGGGGTGAAAAAGGGGGTTGAATATTTTAAACAGGATACCTATAGCTCAAAAACAGAAGATGCTACAGATGTGAAAATCGGTATTTAGATTCGTCTTACCAGGAAAAGTTACCAGGAAAGGCTTAATGATCTTAACATGTACAGCTTGGAAAAAAGACGAGACAGAGGAGATATGATAGAAACATTTAAATACGTAAAGGGAATCCACAAGGTAGAGGAAGGGAGTATATTTAAAAGGAAACAAAGTAGCAAAACAAGAGGACATAGTCTTAGATTAGAGGGGCAAATGTTTAAAAGTAACATCAGAAAGCATTATTTTACTGAGAGGGTGGTGGATACATGGAACAGTCTTCCAGTTGAAGTGGTAGAGGCCAAAACAGTAATTGAATTTAAGCAAGCATGGGATAGGCATAAGGCTATCCTAAACAAAAGATAAATCCAGGTAAAGTATACATGTAATTGGGCAGACTAGATGGGCCAAAAGGTTCTTATCTGCCGACATTTTTCTATGTTTCTATGTCTTGAAAAATAAAAAAATATGTATTTTACCGTTTTTCAAAAATTCGACTGGGGGGGCGAAAAAAGGGGGTCGAATATTTAAAATATTTTAAACAGGATACCTATATCTTAAAAACAGAAGATGGTACAGACGTGAAAATCGGTATTTAGATTCATCTTGTCAAATAAAAAAACACGTATTTTACCATTTTCTGAAAATTCCTTGGGAGGCAAAAAGGGGGTTGAATACTTTTTTCATAAACGCGAAAGTCCTGACTGACTGACTGACTCATCAATGCTCAGCTGAAACCGTTTAACCTAGGAACGTGAAATTTTGAAGGTGCACTGTTTTTATGATGTGGGCATCCACTAAGCAAGGATTTTTGGAAATTCCGCCCCTAGGGGGGTGAAAAAGGGGGTTGAATATTTTAAACCGGATACCTATAGCTCAAAATCAGAAGATGGTACAGACGTGAAAATCTGTATTTAGATTCGTCTTGAAGAAAAAAAAAAAACACGTATTTTACCATTTTCTGAAAATTCAATAGGGGGGCCAAAATGGGGGTTAAATACATCTATATATATATAAATGCGAAAGTCCTGACTGACTGACTGACTGATCAACGCCCAGTTTAACCTAGGAATGTGAAATTTTGAAGGTGCACTGTTTTTATGATTTAGGCGCCCACTAAGGAAGGATTTTTGGAAACTCCATCCATAAGGGGGTGAAAAAGGGGGTTGAATATTTTAAACAGGATACCTATAGCTCAAAAACAGAAGATGCTACAGATGTGAAAATCGGTATTTAGATTCGTCTTGAAAAATAAAAAAACACGTATTTTACCGTTTTTCAAAAATCCAAGTGGGGGGGGGGAAAGGGGGTTGAATATTTTAACTATTTTAAACAGGATACCTGTTTCTCCAAAACAGAAGATGTTACATACGTATAAATTGGTATTTAGATTCGTCTTGAAAAATAAAACAACACTTATTTTACCATGCTCTGAAAATTCCTTGGGGGGGGGCAAAAACGGGGGTTGAATACCTTTATCAGTATACCTATATTTCAAAAACTGAAGATGTTACGGTTGTGAAATTTGGTATTTACAATCTTTGTGAAAAAACAAACATGTGTTTTGCCATTTTCCACAAATCCAATTGGGGGGGTCGGGGGAAAGGGGTCTGAATATTTTTATCATTATCCCTATATTTCAAAAACCAAAGATGTTACAGAGGTGAAATTTGGTATTTGCAATCTTCTTGAAAAATAAAAACAGGTGTTTTACCATTTTCCAAAAATTCCACGGGGGGATGAAAAAAAGGGGGGCTGAATATTTTTAAACAGGATACCTATATCTCAAAAACAGAAGATGTTACATACGTGAAAATTGGTATTTAGATTCGTCTTGAGAAACAAAAAAACACCTATTTTACCATTTTTCGAAAAATTCAGTGGGAGGGGCAAAAAGGGAGGGTTGAATACTTTAATCAGTATACCTATATTTCAAAAACCAAAGATGTTACAGGTGTGAAATTTGATATTTATAATCTTTGTGAAAAAACAAACATGTGTTTTGCCATTTTCCACAAATCCAAATAAGTGGGGGGGTCGAGGGAAAGGGGTCTGAATACTTTTATCAGTATATCTATAGTTCAAAAACCAAGATGGTGTGAAGTTTGGTAATTACAATCTTTTGAAAATAGAGAAACACGTGTTTTACCATTTTCCAAAAATCCAAGTGGGGGGGTAAAAAAAAGGGGGGTGAATACTTTTATAACAGGCTAAACTACATCTCAAAAACAGAAGATGTTACAGATGTGAAAATTGGTATTTAGATTTGTCTTGAGAAACAATAAAACACCTATTTTACCATTTTCCAAAAATTCAGTGGGAGGGGGAAAAAGGGGGGGTTGAATACTTTTATCAGTATACCTATATTTCCAAAAACCAAAGATGTTACAGGTGTGAAATCTGGCACTTACAATCTTCTTGAAAAATAAGAAAACGCATGTTTTACCATTTTCCAAGAATCCCACGTGGTGGGTGAAAAAAGGTGGTGAATACTTTTCAACAGGATACCTATATCTCAAAAACAGAAGATGTTACAGACGTGAAAATTGGTATTTAGATTCGTCTTGAAAATAAAACAACACGTATTTTACCATTCTCCAAAAATCCAGTGGGGGTGCAAAAAGGGGGGTGAATACCTTTATCACTATACCTATATTTCAAAAACCAATGATGTTACAGGTGTGAAATTCGATATTTACAATCTTCGTGCAAAAAAAACCCATGTTTTACCATTTTCCGAAAATCCAGTTAAGGGGGGTGGGGGAAAGGGATGTGAATACTTTTATCAGTATACCTATATTTCAAAAACCAAAGATGTTACAGGTGTGAAATTTGGCACTTACGTTCTTCTTGAAAAATAAAAAAACACGTGTTTTACAATTTTCCAAAAATCCCAAGTGGGGGGAAAGGGGGTTCTACCAAAAAAAACTCAAGTTTCTTTTAAAAAACAATTTTAGCAAATCCTAAAATCTACGCGAGCGAAGCCGCGGGCAAAAGCTAGTATATATATTACATACACATGCACACAAACATTTCAGACCTCAGATACAGACATGGGGTGGCTGTCAGACAGGCCCCCGTGGCTGGCCACGTGCTAAGGAGCACTGCCTGCAAAGGTTTAGTGCGGCCGCTCATTGGGAATCCCCCCAGCCATGAATCTCGCGAGATCGTGCACAGTTCGAGATCTCGCGAGATCGTGGCTGGGGGATTCCCAACTAGCGGCTGCTCTAAACCTTTGCTGGCGGCGCTCATTGGATCACGACCAGCCGCAGGGGCCTGTTGGAATGCCGTTAGAGCTAGTATCAGTATCAGTGCATCCCTATACTAAATAATTGATAATCGTGTTCACAGGTTACATTGCAGGGTCTGGCAGATCCAGTGGATCCATATGGTCAGATGGAGCATTTTTTGTTTTTGCAAATAAAAATAAATAAAATTTTTAAACTATGTCATTTTTTTTCTGTTGTTTTTTGTGTCATTTAACATGTGTCTGATTGATAAAATGTGTTATGTCTCTTTAAATCAGCTTCCTGACCTCCTGAACTGTTGCTAGGCAGAGTAAAAAAAATAAAAGGTAATCTGATTTTTGTTGTCTTCTACAGAGTTCAGAAATCTGATAAGAGCTCTATGGGAGGGCTTAATTATCACAAACCACAACTGTGTTTAAGCTCCCTGCTGCTGGCTATTTGAACTCTGATTTGTGTCAAACAAACAAGGCCAAAGCTAACATCTGAGACTTCAATGCAGATCACACAGCAGAAGCCTGCCTTAACCCCTTAATGACGGAGGATACACAGACACATTTGCTTAATGGACTAAATAGAAATTGAAAGAAAAAAAATCATGTTTACTAACACCGATGTTTTGTATACTCATAGTTATGTAGAGTGAAATGGGTAGAATCGGGGTTCAGGTAGATTTGTTTTGTAGATATTATTGTGAATAGTAGAACAATCACTTTATCCACTAAGATTTTGTTATACTGAATAATGTGTTATGTATACATTTTGTAGCTAAATTCTTGATTACACTTGTAATTATTGAATTTAGCCTCAAAATGGCTATTTTATTTGCCTCATTAACATGGTTTATTTCCTATATATGGATCATTCCCATATTTTTGAGGTTTAGTGTCATATAGAGGTTTAGTGCCATTCCTTTTATTGATTAAAAACATTCATGTTTCCAGTGTGGTGCCTCACAAGATTGAAATGCCACCAGTCGCCACTGGGCAGAGCACAAATGGCTCCCCGGGACATGGGTTGAGCACCCCTGCCCTACTTCTTTTATTAGACTTACATTTTTGGTGTAGATGCCCATTTGTACAGATTGCTCTTAGTTGTGCACAATTGTGTTAAGATCTATTTTCCCTTACAATTTATTTCATATGTAGAATGTAAGCTCCCTGAGCAGGACCCTCTACACCAGGGCTGTCAAACACAGTTCCACCATCTTTCAGATGTTGATGAACTTCTCCCTTGTTTTTCTAGTCATCTACTGCATTCGGAGAACGTACGACAACAACATTTGGGGCCTGGAATTAGACATTCCTGGTTTATTCTTCTTGTCTCTCGTTGAAAGTCGGTTTGTAGTTTTCTTAGCTAATTCCCCATTCATTATTATAAAGCACTGCAGAAACTGTTGGTGCTTTATAAATGATGATAATAACAATATTTCGATGTTACAGTTGTTCATGGACTGCCAACTCATGTCTTAATCTAATTCTTCTGTCTCTTGCTGCAAGTTGAGAAATCTTCAGCAAACATTAATGAAAGTTAACATTTTGATAGAAAGTAGGGATGCACCGATACCACTTTTTAAGACCGAGTACCGATACTTTTTTCAAGTACTCACCGATACAGAGTACCGAAACTTTTATTTTCTGTCATGTAAACGCTTTTCAATAAGAACAGACCTCATATAAAAAGGCCCCCAGATCACATGTATATACCCCCCAGTTATATATATACAGAATGCCCCAGCTCACATGTAGCTTGCCCCCAGCTCACATGTAGTTTGCCCCCAGCTCACATGGATATGTAGCTTTCCCCCAGCTCACATGGAGATTGTCCCGATATTATATTGCCCAGAGCTCACATGGCGATTGCCCCCAGCTCACATGGATATTATATTGCCCCCAGCTCACATGGCGATTGCCCCCAGCTCACATGGATATGCCCCCAGCTCTCAAGGATATTGCCCCCAGCTCTCATGGATATTGCCCCCAGCTCTCATGGATATGCCCCCAGCTCTCATGGATATTGCCCCAGCTCTCATGGATATGCCCCCAGCTCTCAAGGATATTGCCACCAACCCTCATGAATATTGCCCCCAGCTCTCATGAATATTGCCCCCAGCTCTCATGATATTGCCCCCATCTCTCATGGATATGCCCCAAGCTCTCATGGATATTGCCCCCAGCTCTCATGGATATGTCCCAGCTCTTATGGATATGCCCCAGCTCTCATGGATATTGCCCCCAGCTCTCATGGATATGTCCCAGCTCTTATGGATATGCCCCAGCTCTCATGGATATTGCCCCCAGCGCTCATGGATATTGCCCCCAGCTCTCATGGATATGCCCCAGCTCTCATGGATATTGCCCCCAGCTCTCATGGATATTGCCCCCAGCTCTCAAGGATATTGCCCCCAGCTCTCATGGATATGCCCCAGCTCTCATGGATATGCCCCAGCTCTCATACTAAATATGTTTTCCCTTTCTAGTAGTGATGCACCGATACCGATACTAGTATCGGTATCGGTGCCTATACTGCCGTTTGCACGAGTACTTGGTACTCGTGCAAATGGCCCGATACACCCCCCCCAATACCGGAAGCCAGCACTGGGCTGGCTTGCCAGTATCCGCGGGGCTGGGGAAGTTGGCTGCGTGCATGAAAAGCACTCGGCCAGCGTTCCCCTCTGGCGGGCTGCGATACTCACCCTTCGGAAGGTCCGGTCGCACAGCTGTGACACAATCACACGGCCGCCGGGCGCCTCTGTGATGCTGCCTCCAGCCGTGAGGCAGCGTCACAGAGGTGGCCACATGAAAGCATCACAGCCGTGCGACCGGACCTTCCGAAGGGTGAGTATCGCGGCCCGCCGGAGGGGAACGCTGGCTGAGTGCTTTTCATGCACGCGGCCAGTTTCCCCAGCCCCGCGGATACTGGCAAGCCGGCCCAGCGCTGGCTTCCGGTATCGGAGGGGGGGGGGTCGGGCCATTTGCACGAGTACCAAGTACTCGTGCAAACGGCAGTATCGGCACCTATACCGATACTAGTATTGGTGCATCCCTACTGGATAGGGAAAACCTATTTAGTAGAAAAACCTATGGACATTTTTGGCTTATAGGAAATATATAACATAACAGTGGATCGCCCCATTCTGCCATTATAGAAACACATCCTCAAAGAATCGGCCAGCTTTAAACATGCGGAGATGTGTTATGTATTTTTTCACATGTATTTTTTTTTATGGAATTTGGAAACTTATATATTGCATATTTTTGAATAGTTGTTTTCATTACTGTGATTTTTTTTGCATGTGTTTGAGAAGGATGTACAGTTTTTGGTGGCTTTTGTCTTCAGAAACCTAGCTTTGAATGAAACACGACAGTGCAGAGCAATGTGTGCAAAATCCAGGCCTAGAGTTGCCTGGTAACAGGAGGCCATGTCTAATGGACCACCTCCCGTATGGATGCCGTCTGCCGACTCTTGGGTAATGAAGTGGCTTCTGAGGGAATAATTTTACTGCAAATCCTCTGATTTCATTTTTTTAATACTGTGTGCAGTCATTTCCTATGGTTAGAATTTTTGCTAAATATCTATTTATCATATTCAGCGCACATACAGACCTTTTCCTCAGTGCTTCCATGCCTTGATTACATAACATATATAGAATCTATATATATGTACACATCGTCTTTATGTGTGTGTTTTAGGAATTTGTTTATTCCATGTTGAGAGTATTCATACCCGTTGTGCACATACAGTAAAATGTAATTCCTACGTCAACCAAGCGTGAATTCCCTTGGTTTGCACGCAGTAGTGTGACTTTACTTATGATTGTTTTCCTATTATCTTCCATGATAGATATTTTCAAGGTCCGTTCAGTAACTGAAGTAGGCATATACTCTCCTCTCCTTCGCTAATGTTGTTTACATGACACATTAGTGACCGTCTTTGACGACATGTATCTCTGTTGAATAAGGCAATCGACCTGCGGAAGCACTACCTAGTGCAGGGGTGAGCAACCTCAGCCCTGCAGAAGTTTTTGAACTACATTTCCCATGAGTCCCTGCCAAGATAATGAGTGGTTAACGTTCATGGGAAATGTTTTTTCAAAACATCTAGGACATTATTACAATCTTAACGCTACCGTTAGCGCTAAGATATGTCAGGTTAAGTTACTTTAACACATGCCCCCCATTACAACCCTAGCGCTAACGGGATAAAAAATCCATTATTGTATCGGTGATTGCGCTAGCTTGCGCAAGCTTACTGTACTTTGTGCTCCCTATGCTTAACATAGGGAGCGCAATCAGTAATTAGCGTTAGGATTACAAAATCCTAACGCTAATTACTGCACCACTGTGTCTAATTTAAAAGTTAACCACAGCTCAAAGCTGGTGCTAACTGATACCCCCCCTCAAAAAAATCAGATACTCCCCTCTCATCCCGCGGCACAAACGGTGGACTGATCTGCTGCCTCTGGCCAGCGGGTGCAGAGTGAGACTATAGAGAAGTAATCTGCAGATTCCCTCTGCAAATCACTTTGCAGTCCTGCACAATCTCACAAGAGCGAGATCGCGCAGAGCTCACGGCCTGGCAGCACAACGCTCCATGGGGTCCTATGGATTCCGGGAGGTGATACTCGCGGTGGCGCGGAAGCACTGCCGAGAGTATGAGGGAGGGTTAGCACTGCATTAAGGAGCAGGCTGCTGAATCATCGCCTGCCACGTAATATGGTGCTTCCATAATGTAATATGGCACCTAGAGGGCCAAACATGCTGTTTTTCGCCTAGCAGTTTTAGCCAGCTGTACTTAAATTCCTATGCCTAGTTGCCCACGTTATCTGAGGCTGGCGTCAGACGAGCGCACTAGGTGCGCCTGCACTGACGTGCCTTCTGGCATCTGTCACAGCATTGAGACGCTGTGACTGGGCCAGCCACACGCTGTTGCGAGCGCACGAATTGCACGCGGAACAGTGGACGTGCTGCGTCCGTGCAGCAGCACTCTCCGTCAAAGCGCTAGGACGTGCGTTGACGGAGCTACAAAGCATGATCCTACATAGGAGGATCGAGTCTTGCAGCGCTGAGCACACTAAGTGCACTCAGCAAGGTGACCAGACGGGCGTCGAGTGGAAGGAACTTCCACAGGTGTTCTTTTTGCTCTCCAATGATGCTCGTCTGACCCCTGCCTAAAAGTGGTATTGATTGGAAGCGTTAGTCTTGAATGTGCTGCTGAATACACTACTGATCTCAGTTATTGTCAGTCAGCTATCTTTTTCATATTGCTGTTGTAATTAAAGATGCTAACAATGGCAATACCAATACTCTGCATTCATCTAGGCTAAAGATGTAGCTTGCCCAGGAAGGGTGTAGCTTCCTTGCCGGAGCAGGGTCTTTATATAAGTTTAGACTTATGTAAGTGGTCATGGTGGCTAGAAGTCCCCCTTCTGCCAATTCTGATGCAGTTAATTAAATGGTGAGTTTTAGAGACATGAAGCCTGATATGTATAATCTGGGTAAAAAATGTCAAACTTAGTCGAATCTCATTCAATGTAGCATGATGCTTAGTGAGTGCAATAAAGTTACGGAATCTGTAAAAGAACAATGCCCACCTCTTCTGGAAGCAACCAGTGCTTGTTTTTTGTGTTAATAACTTTCAATATGTATTTAGATGATTTGATTGCATTTAATAGATTTAACCAGTATTTTTGTGCAAATTGTGATATGTGGGATATGTTCGGGTCCACTGGTTTGGACTCTATTTATTAAAGGAAATGGTTAATGTCTAGTCAACTAATAAATTACTTTTTTTATACAAGTATAAGGAAATAGACTGTAAGAAAGAAAAATCCAAAAGTAATTATAGTGTTTTCTGACGCCACTGTTACTGTATGTTCTTCCTGTGTCCGCAGGGGGCCTGGGAAGGGAGGCAGAGAGAGAAGGCCGAGGTTTGGAAGACTGTAACAGCGTGACCAGCCAGGAAGAGAGGATTGAGGAAGAGGAGCTGGAGGACGAGTCAATTTACACCTGCGATAACTGCCAGCAGGACTTTGATTCCTTGGCCGAGCTGACGGAGCACCGGACCCAGCACTGCCTCGGAGGTAATCCCGAACGAAGTTTGCAGGTCTGACAGGTGGTTAGCCAAGTAATTGGACAGTGCGGCAGCGGGGGGTCTCAAGTGAGAATAAAGAATTAATCAATGTCAATTTTTTTACCATTAATGCCATTTTTAATGCTGTGCCATAGGTAGACATCATGCACTTGCAACTTCATTTCTACCTTCCATCCTACCACCACATGTTAACCCTTTTATATTTATAAGAGCATTTCTTGCATTTGACCTGTGGTTATTACGCACATGTCTTGTTATGGTACAGGTGAAGGCAACCTTGTTACACAAACATGACATAGTAGACACAATTTACACCTAGAGCCATTGCTAAAATAAACATATAACTATTCAGTAATGATGAATGATACCTATATTTTCTTATGGCACTACAAAACGAAGAAATGAATAAACGAGAAAATGGAAATTGATGAGCAATATAACATATAGAACATTTCAGCAGAATAGATTAGGTTTTACACGTGTGTGTGTGCGCACATGTAGTCTTTATTTGCGCCTCTTCTTTAATGTTTTTATGTGTGCCGATTGCTTAAAGGATCCCCTTATTAGAGTATTTTTGTCTCCGCTATCTATTGGTCCCATACAAAAGCATTTGTATATGCTGCAATTACAACCTTAATGTTGCAAGAATCATTTGTTACAATGTTCATGTTATATCTTTCTCACACCAGTATACAGGTCGAATTGATTCTACATTAATGATCCACTTCAGAGACTTATTTCCGTTGGTTAAAGATGTACTTTGAAATCCAGTGGTTTCAGCCAGCCTTTATTAAATTTATATATCCATGTTAACAAAATGTGGTATGGATTGGAAGCCTTAATCTTGAATTTGCTGCTCAATACGGTGTTGGCAAATAAACCCAGAGAAATGTGCCAGTTCTGTTCGTAATGAGTGTGTTGCCACATTTCAATTTCAAGTAAGGAAATGGCGCTCCAGGTTTCACAAGGTTAAGCAGATTTACATCCCTGTGTCGGCTGAAACTTAAATAAACCCTTATTATGATGCATTGTTACCACCGGAGCAGTGCTGCCATTATTGTGATTTTATGACTCAGACATACATCGGTTTGCCACAATGCAGAGCAATCGGTTCAGCTGAAGTTTACAAAGTAAAATGACCCAGGAGAGAAGGCCGCTTCTCACACCTTAAATGAAGAAAAGCCATTGCCACCATTTAAGTACTGGCCCAAAACGGCCTTCTGATCAATAGTCAGAATAATTGTGCTGATAATCCGAACAGCAGCATTGAAATAAAATACAACTAATGGCTTCCAATGGGATACTAGGAGCAGGTGAATCTTTCAGCAACCCGCTAATACATCCTCTATAGAGCCACAAATATATCTACTTCACAATGTCCATAAGAAGACTCTAACCCATGGAGAAATACATTTTAGAACATTCTTATACCAAACATTTTGTTTCATGGCCTGTAGACAGAGTCCAATTAGAAAAACATAGATGAGATAATATATTGTGTTTATTTTTGCAACTATGTAATATGGTGTGATTGTGAGTCAGACCATGTAGTGGATGTTCAGGGTAATGAGAAGTTCAGGGATTTAATACCTGGAATCCTGATGGTGGAATGGTTATAGGATATTCCCCTACAATATCCTTAGACCTCACTCGGAGAAACTCTAACATTATACTTGGATGGGGCTTGAACCCTAGGTATGTCAGTACAGAACTCTCTAAACTCAGAAGAAAATAAACCGTGAAAGGCCAATGCAGTGCTCTATCATGTATGGCATGTCTTGGGATAATGAACTTTAAAGCGGGACAGTGCAGACATCTCTCATGTTGTCTCAGAAGAAATAATTCTAAAAGAGGTCAGTTAATATTGGTACCTCATGGTACCTGATTATAATTTTAGGCTGTACAGCAGTAATTCCCAAAGTGGGCAGTACCGCCCCCCCTGGGGGCAGTAGAAAGATCCACAGGGGCATTAAGGAAGAAGGGGGAGGGTGCGAGCATTTTAGATTAGATTCTTGTTTGAATTTAAAGTGTACCTATTACCAAAAATTAAGAGGCTCTATTAAATTCACGCAAAAGGGCACGCGCACCGCTATTTTTTTTGCGCGAAGCGTTAAATGTTAACGCACGAAAATCACGCTGGAATTACATTCCTCTTGCATTTTTTCATCCGTCGGGAAATTGCGCTCGTAAACCGATGTGCAAAAATGTGCGCAAAGTACCGTTGTGCGCAGAAATCAGTGAGCGCAATGTAATTTTTAACGCGAGTCCGTCAGACAAACGCATTTTTTGTGCGTACTGCGCACAACAGACGTACGTTCTGATGGAAGACAAGGTAGTGCCCGTCATTTTTGACGGATCTAGTAAAAAAAACGTACGTTCTGACGTAAGACAAGGCAGTGGCCGTCATTTTTGACGGATCTAGTAGAAAAAATGTACGTTCTGACGGAAGACAAGGTAGTTGCCGTAATTTTTTGACGGTTCTAGTAAAAATAACGTGCGCATCGACGTTTTCCGTTGTGAATCCGCAGTTTGGTACGGTCAGGTTGTTACAATTTGCTGTTACCACCAGCCTTTCAAAGACATTAAAATTATGCGCGCGAACGTTGTCCGTTAAATTTTGCGCTAAGATTGTAATACCATGCGCACACCAGCGCACAAACGCATTTGCGCTCACAATGTTAAGTATAGGATGCGTGCACTAAATTGCGCTCGCAAAGGGTTCGCACAGGGTCACTCGCGTTAGACGTTAACGTGCATTTTGTGCGCGAACATCGTAATTCGACGTTCAGCGCAAAGGGTTTTTCCCCTCGCGTTAATGCATTTTTGAGCACGCGTTAACGTTTGTGCGAAGAATTTAATAGAGCCCTAGGTGTTTACGTGTATGGGGTTACTAGGGATGTGGTCTGGAGCCAAGTGGGGCAGCAGCCCTAAAACGTTTGAGAACCACTGCTCTTCGGTCTAAATACTAAATATTTTTTTAATCAGATACTCAGGATAATTAAATTACAGGGTTAAGGTTCGACAAATATGATATAATAAGCATCAAAAGAAAATATTCTCTTTAGAAAAACACCACTACTTTCAGTTTCATGTTTTTGTGAAGGTTGAATGGCATCCCTCTGTGACTGTCGAATGTTGGGTTACTATAAAATATACAGGTCTATTCACTAAAAGGTGAAACTCAGGAGAATTGGCAGGAGAAGAGAACAATCTAGACCAAATAGCAGATTTGGAAAGTGAGATAAATGAAAACTTGGGTTTTTCACTGCTCCAGTCAATTCTCCTGAGTTTCACCTTTATTGAATAGACCTGATAGTATCCCAACACCTAGTGACTATAATTTTGGCTATTTGTAAATCTTCATTTTATTTTCAGATATAATTTTGGAAAGAGAGCTCTGGCACAAATAATTTGGGGTTATTTGCTAACTGCCAATGTTTAGCATTTGTGTAACCAATAAATGTTGGCATCTCAGATAGGGACAAGCGAAGAGTGTCAGCTTATGTCCATTGTTGTTTGTAACAACACTGAACAACAGAATTAGTGGGCAACCCTCAATTGTGACAAATGGACTCCGAATTAGAAAAACAAATTGAGTCAGATACAGAATAGGTTAAATAAAGTTTGGTGAAATATGTTTGTGCATGTGATTGTGATTCTCTGACTTTAATCACTTGTCTAATTGCTGCTCGTAATGCATAATAATGCATTATTTTAAGTAACTTGCAGTGCTTCTGTAGTCGTTCACTCATCTAGGGCCCTTGACCTTTTTTTTTTTTTGTCAAATCTGGTATCACCACTAGACGTGCATTTTGTCTCGTTCCGAATCAAAATTCTGACAAAATTTACCAGATTTGTATTTCTGAAGCATCTTCTAAATACAAATCGGTCCGAAAATACAAATCACGGCAATATAAATATAAATATAAAACAGAACTAAATGATCTGAAACGGAAAAAAAAAGCAGAACAAAATGATCTGAAACATAGTATTCATTGCCAAATGCAGCCAGGCTGAAGGAAAGAAAAAACAAACCCGCTGCCTTCAGCAAAGAAAATAAGCCTTGTTTTAAAATAAATTAGGAAACATAAAATTTCACCAAAAAAATCCAGAAAAATGCCTAAAAATTCTAAAGAATAAATAAAAAGACATTTTGCTGCAGGTGAAAAGAATGAAAGGTTGAATAAATATTTAATAAAAGCGGGGAATATTTTTTACATTGAAACCTATGGAATTCGCCTGTTTAAACCTGTCGAACTGAACCACTAAAAATCTGGGCATTTCTTTGGCATTTCGGTGGATTTCACTCGCGTTCACTGATTAGATTAATCATTACTTCTCTATGGGGAATTTCACTACCGCTGAACTGCACCAAACAATTTGGAACGAACCGAAATGCACCTGTCTATTTGTCTAGTATATTTATTGTAGTACCGGCTGTAATTTATTTTGGTTCCAACTTTATTTTATTTTAGTACAGCTGGTATCTTATTTTCTTATGTTAGTACCGGCATGTATTTTCATTTTATTGTAGTACCGGCTGGCTGCTGTCCTTGGTACTGAAATATATTTATATAGCAAGGACAGGGGGATTACGTATCGTTTTTTACCCTAATCTAAGTAATTTATTAATCCATTTCACATTCCTATAACTAATAAAAATGAAATAACTAATAAAAAGGAAATACGAATGAACCCGAAATACGATTGAACAGAAAAAACGAATGGACCTGAAAAACGAAATACCGGCCGCCCGAATTAACGAATCAGTCCAAAATACAATATAACCAATAAAAACGAATGGACACAAAAAGCGAAATAACGGCCGCCCGAATTAACGAATCAGTCCGAAATACGAATCGCCGTAACATTTCCACGACACGAAACAACCCGAAAAAAATAAAAAAACGGAATTAAATGATCCGAAATGGAAAAAAAAAAATGATCCGAAACAAAACAATTTTTTTTTGCCATGCACATGTCTAATCGCCACCATTTTTGCAGCTTTAGGATTTATCGAACATGGTTTAAGTACACATGTTTGTTTGTGGATTTCTCATCTCGGATGATTCATGTATCCCGATACGTCCAGCAGCCCAGATGGCAGAGTATGGATTTGTTGTATATATAAGATTTAGCATTCTGTATCTCCTATTCACACAAATGGGAGCACTAAACCTTAGTCTGATTTAATTGAGGCACTAAGGTTTCTACTTCCTTTTAATTGTTATGGAACTGATTTATACAGAACCTTTCTTGCTAAGTAGATTGAATTAAGTAACAAGGGAAACTGGAGGGGTGCCTGGTCTCTAGCTTGAGGACCAGACCCCAGCCTGTTACAGGCTCTGTCCCTTCTCCCAGGTAAAGCAGATCTACAGCAGCTTATCTTTCTCCACAACCCTCAGCCAGAACTTGATTGATTGCTGTATAATTTATGGTAGCTCTCTCTCCAAACACCAGACACAAATTAGTGTATAGAGGAACAAAGATCTTCAATTTATAATGGAGACCAGTTTATATATGAAATGGAGTGGTATAAAGACATAATCAACACATCGCACTGCCTATACAAGGGGGAATGAAAATTACTTCAAAAGACACTGAAATGTGATCACTATATAACAGACAAGATTAGCTCATTATCAACATCAACTCAACATCAAATCAATCTAAGGAGAAATAATCTCACAGACAGCACTAACAATATTTCTTAAAGGATTAATAAAACAATCTAAACTCTTAGGCTGGGTTCACACCAAAACCTTAGGCTGGGGGCTTCCCAACGAGCGGCCGCTCGAAGACTTTGCCGGCGGCACTCATTGGATTTGGAAGGCACGCGGTAAGCTGCAGGGGCCTGTCCGAATGCAGCTAGAGCATTCAGACAGCCACCCCATGTCTGGTCTGAGGTCTGACATGTGTGTTGTGTGTATATATATGCATATATATACATATATACACACACATATACACCCCCCCCTGGTTTGAGGTCTGAAGTGTGTGCGTATATGTGTATATACATATATACACACACATATACACCCCCCGGTCTGAGGTCTGAAGTGTGTGAGTATGTATATGTATGTAAATATATATATATATATAATATATACACACACACCTGGTCTGAGGTCTGAAATGTGTGTGTGTGTATATACACACACACACACACACACCCGGTCTAATGAAATGTGTGTGTGTGTACATACACACCCACCCTGGCCTTAGGTCTGAACAGTATAATAATATTCACACACCTGGTCTGAAATGTGTATATATATATATATATACACACACACATACTATCAGGGTTATTCAAAGAGCTCCGAATTGCTTGAGAAAGGTAACCGAACGCTGAAAATCAGCGTTCGGTTACCTTTCCTGGCCATTCGGCTGTTCAGAGAGCAGTCAATTCGCCAAATCCTGGCGAATTGCCTGCACATACGGTGCTTGTTCGGTGCCTGTTCGAGGGCAGTGAAAACCCCATGAAAAGCACTGCTTTGGCTATTCAGAGAACAGAAACCAGCAGTGAAAGGATCCCGAAATTCCCTGCCATTCAGTGGTTTAATTCGGCAAGTTAATTCAGGAGAATCCCATAGGCTTCAATGTTAAAAATATTCCCGTTTTAACTCAATATCTAATAAACCGTTCATTATAAAATTCTGCAGTAATGAGTCTCTTTATTTATAGATTTTTTAGGATACTTTAAGCATTTTTTTTTTTTTTTTTTTAAAAGTCCGATTTTTTTTTTTTTTTTACGTTTTCTTGTTTTTTCTGTAACAGCCCTTTTTATTATCATTCCCTGGACCTCATATGCAAATTTCAGACATTTTCGCTCAGTAGTTTCTTTGCAAACAGCTTTTCACTTTCACATTCATACAAACTGTTTTGCTAATTTATTCACCTCCCTCTGTCTGCGGTGTCGGCTTTTTCTCGGCTTTTTCCGGCGGCTTCGCTGCCTGTGATCGGCTCCTGCTCGGGTTTTTCCAGCGTCTTCGACGGGTTAATCCAGATGTTTTTGCAGGTTTTCGGCGTGCATTCGCTGGGTTTTGCGGTTAGTTTTCGTCGGGTTTGCGGCAGCCTTTCCCTGCAATTCGGGGACCCTGTGGTGCTTGCTGAATACACTGCAGGGTCACCGAAATGGGATTGGCAAAAGTAACCGAATTGAAGAGAACGAAAAGTCACCGAACGGGCGGTGACTTTTCGAATCTCTTTGGATAACCCTGACTGTGATCTGGTGTCTGTTGGGTATACACGTATCTGATGCCTGTGGGGTATATTATTTATACTGTATGTAATATATCCCACAGGTATCAGATACATTTATACCCAACAGACACCAGGCGTGTGTGTGGTATATAATGTGTCTGGCCATACATTGCAATATTAACAAACAGGACACGCTTTCAGCAAAATTTTAAATGATTTATTGGAAAGCGTCACATGACATTAAATAAAAGTAACAGTACTCTGTATCGGCGAGTAATTGAAAAAAGGATCGGTAGTCATACTCGATCTTAAAAAAATGGTATCGGTGCATCCGTAGCTTTATTGTTCTCACTGTAAAATAACCCTTCCTAATCTTTAAGCTGAATTTCCTTTCGTCCAGTCTAAGGCCCGTGTAAGATGAACGCAGTGATCACGTCTGTGTTGCCGCACAGTTTAACGTCCATTGTAGCATAGAATCATGAGCAATAGAGACCCACACACTAAGTACGTGCGCACCGAACTGCGCACACACAACGCACGTGGCAAACGGACGCAAGTTAGGCAAGAACGTAAAACCGCTACCACGGACGCGCAGAGTGCGCCACGTCAGTGCCACGTCAGTTCTGTGTGAGTGATGAGGAGATTTCAGATCCAGCGCATTTACGACGTCCAGCACCTTGACGCACAAAATGGCTTTTCATATCCTTTTCAAATTTTTATCATTTTTCATCTTAATTTTGTTTCCCATAATTCCCTTTTTATCTCTAAGTCCGTCAACAAAAACGGACCATGTGGTGTCTACAGTATCTTCCGTCAGTACGTCCGTCCGTTGTGCACGCACGCAGAGTGCACTCAGACTGCGTTCGTCTGACTCTAGCCTAAATGGGTGACCTTGTGTCCTGTGTACAGTCCTATTAATGAATAGGTTTCCAGATAATGGTTGATAATGGCCCCGTATATATTTATATAAGGTTATCAGATCCCCTCTAAGGCGCCGTTTCTCTAAACTAAACATGTTTAAGCTTGTTAGCCTTTCCTCATAACTTAAATCGTCCATTCCCCTTATTAATTTAGTTACCAGTCTCTGCACTTTTTCTGGTGCCATAATATCTTTTATTTAAAAAAAAACAAAACTGGTGTGGTCTTACCATTGATTTATAAAGAACCAAAATTATGTTTTTCTCCTGAGAATGAATTCCTCTTTTAATGCATGCCAATACCTTGCTGGCCTTGGCGGCTGCTGTTTGACATTGCACATTGTTACTTCATGTGACGTCTATGATTATTCCTAAATCCTTCTCCTGTTTTGATTTCCCTAACTCTGTCCATTTTGGGTATAAGTTGCTTGTGTGTTCTTCACTCCAAAGTGCATAACTTTGCATTTATCTACATTAAATTTCATCTGCCATTTAAGTGCCCAGTCCCTCAATCTATCTAAATCCTTCTGCAGCGAAGTAATACCCTGAGCGCATTCTATCACCTTTCCTAGCATTATGTCATCTGCAAACACTGATACATGACTTTCAATATCTATTTCAAGGTCATTTATAATTAAATTGAATATAATTGGTCCTATAACAGACCCCTGAGACACACCACGTATTACTGGTGTCCATCTTGAAAATGTAACATTAAGTCCACTCTCTGTACTCTATCTTTTAGCCAGTGTTCTATTCAAGAACAAGAATTTTCATCTAGACCAGTGGTTCCCAACCGCGATTCTCAAGTACCTCTAACAGATCAGGTTTTCCAGATATCTGAAGCACAGCACAGGTGAAATGATTTGCTGCTCAGTAATTGCAGGTTTCAGTCTGCTTTTCTTCAAGGTAATGATTAAATCTGGCCTGTTAGGCTAGGGTCAGACGAACGCAATTTTAACGTGCGTTTAGCTGCACGAAATCACGGCCGTGCTAGCAGCAAATGACGCCCAATGCCGGGGAACACACGACGAACGGCCGCACGAAAGTTTGTCCGTGCAGCGCAAGTGGCAAACGAACGCATTTTTTCGAGAACGTCAAACCGCTACTACTGATGTACAGAGTGCGCTGCGTCCGCATAGCGGCGTGTTTGCGTGATTGGGAGACGTCAGACGCTGCTAATGTCCGGCTAACATAACGTCCAGACACAAAAAGTGTTTTATTGATGATCCGTACAAAATCACGGACGAATATGCGCATCGTATGACCGCTAACGCGTATTTCGTGAAAAAATACGTCCGTTCGTTCGACCGCACTTTTCCACGGACGACGCGAAAAATGCGTTCGTCTGACCCTAGCCTTAGGGGTACATGAGGACCACAGGTGGGAACCACTGATCTAGACCAATTTTTCTTCATTTGAATAGTAATCTCTTGTGTGGAACTGTATCGAAAGCTTTGGAAAAATCCATTATACTTTGTTTTTTTCTTGTAGTTAAGAAAACATTTTACTGTATCTACTGTATCTACTGTATGTGTCACGGTGTGCATCCATTTTGTGATCTTTTGTTTGTGAACTGCCCCCTCCACAGTATCTTTACTGTACGTCACTTGCTCCTCACTGTGTGGCAATGTCATAGAATGTAGTAAATAGGATGATCACCGACTCAAATCATTGTATTGTGTGGGATGTATTCATAAAACATTACCAGGGTAGATTTGAAGTCTTGTAATCTTCCTCCCTGTTTTATTGCATTCAGCTGCTATCTCTTACCTCAGTTTGCCTGGAGAACAATAGCCTTCTGCCACCTTATCTAAACTTTCCCATCTCCACCTCAGTAACTGTTAATGCTGTAGACTGAATAAACAATGAAAGTAAAGCTTTTGCACAGATTTTGGTAAATGTTGCATCATGGGAAAAATCCACAAAATGGAAACAGGAGATAGAAATATCTAATTTTATTTTTCCTTTTTACATGCAATCACGTCAAACAAAGAACAGCATTATATTTTCTTATCCATTCATCTGAGAACCCGTTTTCTGTAATGGTTTTTTGTTTACAGCTTTTTTTTAAATTATACTGGGATAACTCACTCATGAGTAGTCCTTAATTAGTGTTTAATACGTGTTTTTGAATCAAATTAATTCTCTACATTTTAGATTATGCATATTTTGGTTTGATAATCAGTTTTCACATAAGCTTTGTTATTTACTCATCAACACAGACAATATTGTTAGTCATTCTTCATAGCTGTATTATGTATGCAACCTTTAGTGAAGGCTTTTTATTTATGCTACCATCTTTAACGGGAGACCTTGGTATGTTTGAAAACAAGTGTCACGGTCAATCCAAGGCTTCTGAAATGGACAGTTGGGTAAGGCCTTGATTCTTCCAATGTAAGAAGCTGTTTTGTTGTATTTCTTACATATATTCAGTTCTGTCTTTTTTTAATCCTCAATTTTAACTAATGTAGCATTTTTCATTCTACCAGGTTGGAAATTTTGGCTACAATAGGGGTTATTGCAAAGGTAATTGCACACCTCTCTTTGTAGATCCATAGACCTCCTGGCTTTAATTATCGCGCTGCTTGGTACCCCCCACAATTTAATTTCTTTTGCTTTCCTGCAAAATGCAACACTTTTTTGTCCAAGGGTTTTTGGAAATTCATTCCCTCTGGGTCACCTCTGAAAAACTCCCATTTTTTTTACAAGCCGCAAAGTAATACCCTTGGTCGAGCAGTAAAGAATGTGTGCCCCCCTCAGTGCTCCTGATAGTGGAGGTGGAGCCGGCGTAATAATCATGGCTCTTAACCGTGACAGAGTCCTGACACAAGAAGCAATAACATGTCTGTGGTGCCGATGGCTGGGGGTGATAATAGGGTGAGTTACCAGCCTCTGCTGCTCCTAATAATTGGGCTTCGCTTTCCTTGACCCCTCTTGAGTTGACACTGCATTAAGACTTTCACAACGTAACTGCTCAGGATCACGGAATTTGTTTGGAATTTTAGTACATGGTAAACTAGTACCGGGTTAAGCAGAAATATAATTTTTTTGATTGCTGCATTAATAGCCTTTTTTTCTCTTTCTCATTTCCCTCCTTTTTCTAGAGTTACCATTATTTTTATCAACAAAAATATATTGCCAACATTTTCCACAACCTTTACAATATAATGGGGGTTATAAGCTAACAAAACGACAAATGAAATACCAGAAACAATAATAGTAAAAACAAGAGGTTCTAGGTTCCAACTTTGCTGTGAACTTAACCAGAGCACTGGTAAATCTCCTAGACCTATTGGGCACTATTTCATATTTATCGGTAAAACGGAGACTCTAAGTAGGAAAGACTGCGTCTGCAGATTTTCCTGACTGTCTCCAGTTTACCATACCTAATGCGGGGTAGGCTCTCTGGTAGCGCATAGCACCGAAACAAAGCGCAGAACAGCCACATACCAAAACCGAGGTTGTGCACCACCACGAGTACCAGGTACTGGAGTCCTCGGGACTCCATGGAGCTCTGCACCAACTTGCTTTCACAAGATCACTTCCCACCGTGGAGGACTCAAGAGGGAGACTAGTAATTAGTCGTTCCCAGTCTCACTCTGTTTCCAGCGAGAGGAAGCAGCGGATTGCACTGCCCTGTTCACCGTGGGATGAGAGGTGAGTATGGGATTTTATTTAGGGGGGTATTAGTTCATTTTGCAAATGCAAAATCACTTAAGCTGTGAGAAGACAATATTTCTCAGTGAAATACAGTGTCCCAGATATACAAAGTATAAGAGACTGCAGTAATCTTGCGCAGGGCACTGCAACACTCGAGCCGCAAGCTCAACTTGCAGCAAGAGTGGTCGAGAGATTCATGACGATATGACGTTATGTGTAATTAGATAACAGAAGTACAGGGTTATTCAACGAGCTCCGAATTGCTGGAGAAAGGTAACCGAACGCTGAAATTCAGCTTACGGTTACCTTTCCTGGCCATTCGGCTGTCCAGAGAGCAGGCAATTCGCCAAATCCTGCCGAATTGCCTGCACATACAGTGCCTGTTATAAGGCAGTGAAGTCCCCATAGAGAAGCAATGCTTCGGCTATTCAGAGAGCAAAACCCAAATTTTAATTCGGCAGATTTATTCAGGCGAATCCCATAGGCTTCAATGTTAAGAAATTCCCGTTTTAATTCAATATCTAATAAACCGTTCATTATAATATTCTGCAGTAAAAAGTCTCTTTATTTTTAGATTTTTTTAGGACCTTTTAGGCATTTTTTGGGATTTTTTTGCTAACATTTTTCTTCCTTTTTTTTTTAAATTGTTTTTTCTTTTTTCTGTAACAGCCCTTTTTATTATCATTCATTGGACCTCATATGTAAATTTCAGACATTTTCACTCAGTAGTTTGTTTGCAAACAGCGTTTCACTTTTCAAACATTCAAGCGTACTGGGTTTTTTTTTCTTCTCCTTCGTCTGCGGTGTCGGGTTTTTCTGGCAGCTACTCTGCGCTGTGATCGGCTCCTGCTCGAGTTTCTTCGGCGTCGTCGGTGGGTTAATCCAGATGTTTTTGCGGGTTTCAGTGTGTGTTCGCCCTCGTTTTGCGGTGAGTTTTCGGCAGGTTTGCGGCGGCTTTTCCCTGCATTACAGCGGCCCTGTGGTGCTTGCTGAATACACCGCAGGGTTGCCGAGATGGGATCGTCAAATCGCACCGAATTGAAGAGAACGAAAAGTCACCGAACGTGCGGTGGCTTTTCGATTCTCTTTGAATAACCCTGCTAGTTATTTTATGTAATAGGGCACATTTAAGAAAATGAATTTGCTCATTGTAACAGCTTTGGTTACATTTATTTATTTACTTATTTATTTATAAAGGATTTTACCAGGAAGGATACATTGAGATTTCTCTCTTTTCAAGTATGTCCTGGGTTCAAGATTGAAATGTTACAGTCGTTACAGAAAGGGTGCTGAGCCCAATATGCAGTGAAGCAGAAAATAAATAGAATACAGGGGTACGATGCAAGGGGCTTATTAAATAAAGACAATGTAATAGGACAAGGGAATAAACATAAGAGGCTAAGGAAAACAAAATAGAGGGCACAATACTTAAAGGAAAACAGAATGGGAGACTGATAGGAAAGACACGAAAAGGGCTGACTGTAAAAGCACAGAGGTAGACGTAGAAGGAAAAGGAGTAGACATGGAAAAAGGGTAGAGATAGAAAGACAGACAAATACACAAGGAGCTCACAGGAGGGTGATGGAGGCTGAGGGCAAAAAAAGGGCATGAGGAGCTAGTACCTGACTGAACTAAATAAAAGTCTTTCAAGCAGGAGCTGTGGATAATGAGGGTCTTTATGGAGTAGGAGTTGTAGGTAGTGAGTTGTAGGTAGTACTCTGTAGTAGTCTAGGCATATGTCCAGGAAGGGAGATCCAAAAGGGAAGTCCATTAAACAAGCCGTGGGTCAAGGATTACAGAGAGCAGCAGAGTCCAGGTAACAAAAATAGTAAGGTCAAAGGGATCCAGAAAATAAGTTCTTGCTTCTTAGCAGGCGACAGAAGATTGAGCAACAATGCTGAAACATGGGAGATAAGGCGTGACTTACTTTTGTGGAAATCTTGCTATCTTGCGTCTTGTCTGACGCCTGTGGTCTGGACAGGGAGTGTGATTGTTGGAAAGGCTATTGCCAGTCTCACTACTATGAGGCAACATTGATTTTCGTCTTCCTATTACATTATATACTTTAAATTACTTAAATATATATAGTTTTCATCCCTCATTGTAACTGTTATTTAATGGTGACTGGTGAATATTTATGATGACACTGCACTGATCATGTCAAAAGTAGGCTCAACCTGGGCAGATTTATAAAACATCCCAATCTGTCCTGTGCATTTGTTCTGAATGACCTCTGAAGAGTCGTCAATAAGCACGAAAAGACCCTGAATATACTGTAATCATGAACGGAAGAGCTTCAGTACAATGTTACTTCTTAAAGGCATATGTTTACCAGTCCTTGGAAATCTTAACCATTGTTAATTGACTTATATCATTATTATAACATTACTGGAGGGACACTGTCCTTATGGACAAGCTTCCACTGCCCTTAAATGCTGTCAAATGAAGTCTGTGTCTTACTGTGCTTTGTGTTTATAAACCGGCAGGATTATTAATTGATATGCCTGCATAAAGTGAAGCCAGTGCTGCAGCCTAATAAAAACTCACAGCAAAATAATGGTCAATCAAGAGATTTGCAAAACCCAAAGAATATTTCATATCACTGGGAGGACAGTTATTAGAAATGTGAGGTTGTGGGTCTCCATAAAAAATACTAAGGTTCTTTTAAGTTCAATGTTCCTTTGTTAGACACTCAGGGATCATAAATTAGCATTCACTATTTTGTAGAGGCAATAGATGTAGACCAGTTTATATAAAGATGCTCAGTGATGAAATAATAGAAGTCATTATTGAGAGTACCTGTTCTGGAATTAATTTATTAATCTGATTTTGAATCTAGATTTTCACATAATATAGGAGGTTGCCTTAAAGGAACACTCTACTCATCCTGACTACTAGTGCTGTAAACAAACAACACTACGGCATCTTGAGCTACTGTCCTAAGTACCATAGGAACTGGGTTATAATGTGTTTCTCAGTTTATCCACAACCATCAAGACTGGATAAGAATCATAAATACATGTAACCCCCAGTCCCTCTCGCTAGAAAATAACCACTATACCACTTTCTAATATTCACAAACGTTCCCTAATGAGGGCTGTGCAGCAGAGACAAAAATATATATGTATATATATATGCACCAGCATCTAATAATCAAACAATCCCCTGAAAGAGCAACATATGAAATTGAATAATCCACGAAGATAGCACACCAACTCATACATAACAGTAGCTCATACATTTAAAGATTTTAACAGAGTTTAACCCTTAAAAGATTCTAACAACTCTTGACCCAAGATTTCAAGATTTTAACAATTTTTAACTCATTAAAGATATACATATCGTATTGATAGTAATGTAGTGGTATAAGCTACCCAGGTAGATATTGTAATGTCTACAATCCTAAACTCAGTCCCCATACCTCGGCATTCTAGTGCTTAACATATCAAGACTGAACTATATTCAAAAACCAGAGACAGACGTTCATAATATCCCATTATAAATATAACAGATTGGCCACAAAATCGCTCACTGCATGTTTCACCACATCCTACATGTGGCTTCCTTAGGAGCCTAAATTAAAAGTGCCACCATGGAATTATGTTATAAAAATCCATCCCCAAATAAGACACACCCCTACATTCTTCCGATCTCCTAATTCGATATCTCCATCCGACGTACAGATAGTTTGTGGATAGCTGTTACTATGTTGCCACCCGTGTACCTCACTTGCTTTCCTCCATCATACAGCTGCATGGTCCGTCTCCCAACCATGTAGACCTCAAAACAATGGCCCCACCAATGAAACGTGAGTAGGCTGAGCCATATCCCTAGTAAGACATATCAGGCTTCGGTATCTAATAGCATCGTCTGATTGGAGGGCATAAACCACATGACAACCTATCCGCCAATTAATTCCACGTCTAACTACCATTACTACCCTTATTTAAGACATCCGGTGGGAGCATATTCTGTGTTAGGAATTGTGACCAGTGTGGGCTGTCCAGTATTCCGGAATCCCGTAACATACTGGCATAGTATAACATAGCGGAGCGCCCCATGCCAAACCCATTCATCTATCAATCTAATTCTTTGGGATAACTTCCACCCTTACTTGGGGTGTCTTCTACAATTAGGTTATCCACCTGGTAAGGCCGCCCTTTCTCTATGTCATCCATTGCGTGGGGATCTCCCTATATCTGATACTACTCCTTGCCAAAATAGTTGTACATAACTCTCGCTAAACTATAGGAGGATTATTAGACAGATTCCCAATCCACCAACCAAACTGTATGATAAATGTATAGAGTGCCAAAAACTCTGTAATCGCTGGGTGAAGCGGAGGAGATTTCTTCACCCCACCCAGCGTCACCACCAGCCGTGATTTTAAAATTCCAAGCATGCAGAGAGTACCAAAGTCACCCTCTCTGACGCCGCCCGCGATAACGAGCGTTTTCAGAGAGGCAGCCGATGGATCAGATCTGTGCATGCACGTGCTTCTTCGATCCATCTCTCTGCACACGCGCTACAGAACTTGCGTACGCAAAGCGTGCAAGTCCGTGGTGGTATGCAATTTGCAGTTCCTGTGCTATGCAAGTTGAGTAGGAGCACAAATTGCTTACTAAAGCTTCAGGGACTTTCAGGTTCGGAACCTCCTAGGCAGGAGAGGAGGAACAGCGTGTGCTGAGGGACAAAAGGTGACTTTAAGGTCACCTTAAATAAACTAAATAAATTTATTTGGGCAGAGGATGTCAGTGGCTTCTGCCCAATTATCTTCGGGCCAAAAAAAAGAACTCTATTTTGAATCGAGTATCTGTTTACTCGATTATACTCTATGGTTATAATGGGAGGAGGGTAACACAGGGGTTAAACATTAACTGCTCATGACCACCTCTGACATTCTCCTATTCCATTTTAACCCTTTAGATATCTTTAAAACTCATTTTGTATCCGGAGTAACACAGGTCTCCAGTCCTTGGGAAGTGACAGGCTCATGGCTTGCAGGGAAACAGGAGCATGTCACGTGGCCGCAAAAGGACTGAATGTTCCAGCGAAATTCCAGCCAATGCCGTATTCAATGGCTGGAAGAGAGATGAGGAGTGATATATATGTATTTGGTTATTGTATTGTATAGATAAAAACAAAATTGTGACAGTGAGCCTAGAACTAAAAACGTGTTTTCGCCTCTTCTCTTTGCAGATCTTACATTACCTGATTTTTATCATGTATACAGTTGTGTTCAAAATTATTCAACCCCCAATGCTGTAAAGGGTTTTAGGGAATTTAGTGTACATTTGTAATTGTATTCAGAATGAAATCCTACAAGGACTTTTTAAAGAACCATATGCAACTAAAATGACATCAATTGGTTTTGTAATACAGTAGTAAATGTTTCTTTTGTGAATTCTTCATTGACACAATTATTCAACCCCTTAAAGACTACCACTCTGAAGAACAGAGGTTCATTCAAGTGTTTTCAATCAGGTATTGAAAACACCTGTGGATGTCACGGAGCAGCAATAAAGCATAATAAGCACCAATTAGGCAGCTTTAAAATGACTGTGATACTCAGCTCCTTCTAGACATTTACTGGTGTGGTTACAAACATGATGAAGTCAAGAGAATGGTCCAGGAAGACAAGAGAAGAGGTGATTACTCTTCACAGGAAGGGCAATGGCTATAAGAAGATTGCAAAGATGTTAAACAAATTCAAGGCAAAGGGCACTGTTGAAACGCTACCTGGTCGTGGCAGAAAGAAGATGCTGACTTCGACTGCTGTGCACTACCTGAAGCGTAGAGTGGAGAAAAGTCCCCGTGTGACTGCTGAGGAACTGAGAAAAGATTTGTCAGATGTGGGTACTGAAGTTTCAGCTCAGACAATACGGCGCACACTGTGTAATGAAGGCCTCCATGCCAGAACTCCCAGGCGCACCCCCTTGCTGTCTCCAAAGAATAAGAAGAGTCGACTGCAGTATGCCAAAAGTCATGTGGACAAACCACAGAAGTTTTGGGATAGTGTTCTGTGGACTGATGAAACAAAATTAGAACTGTTTGGGCCCATGGATCAACGCTATGTTTGGAGGAGGAGAACAAGGCCTATGAAGAAAAGAACACCTTGCCTACTGTGAAGCATGGCGGGGGGTCGATCATGCTTTGGGGCTGTTTTGCTTCTGCAGGTACAGGGAAGCTTCAGCGTGTGCAAGGTACCATGAATTCTCTTCAGTACCAGGAGATATTGGATGACAATGTGATGCAGTCCGTCACAAACCTGAGGCTTGGGAGACGTTGGACCTTTCAACAGGACAATGATCCCAAGCATACCTCCAAGTCCACTAGAGCATGGTTGCAGATTAAAGGCTGGAACATTTTGGAGTGGCCATCGCAGTCACCTGACTTAAATCCGATTGAGAACCTCTGGTGGGACTTAAAGAAAGCAGTTGCAGTGCGCAAGCCTAAGAATGTGACTGAACTGGAGGCTTTTGCCCATGACGAATGGGCGAAGATACCCGTAGATCGCTGCAAGACACTTGTGTCAAGCTATGCTTCACGTTTAAAAGCTGTTAGTACAACATCCTTTTACAGTTATAAGTACTAAGATTGAATGTCACTTGGGGGTTGAATAAAACTGCTAATGATGTGAGCACAGAAAAGACATTTGTGGTTATTTCATTATAAATGTTATGTTATATTTGTCTGACCTACACGTGCCTCTTTGATTTAATTGTAAGCAAGATGACTGAATGATCAAAATCAATGTCAAACTGGCCAAAAACACTCAATTTCAGTGGGGGTTGAATAATTTTGAACACAACTGTATAATAATAACAGGCAATGCCCCTAAACGTTACATACATAGTTTAGTCTTCTCACCAAAGACGTCCATAAATTTTCTCCGTCTGCTGAAGAGCAATTTAAACTGTGCTACTACATTACCTTCAGGGTATGACAGCATTTCGATACAGGACTGTGAGTGGTATGAGATACTATCCATAGAAGAATAAAATTATCTTTAGATTTTTTTTCTACTTGATTTTTGCCGTATGGCTGGAATTTTGTGTTAGGAATGAAGACCCGGGTGTTGCACTTAAATGTGAACCCTGTGTTCAATATTCAGTTAAAAGCAATACTTTATTCTCCAATATTAAAATGCCGACATGCGGTTCTATGAAACCCATAGAATAAGCAGTGTGTCATCAATTACATTGCAATACTCAACAGTTGCAACCTCCCTGACATGCAGCACGTGTTAGAGGCTGATCTACCGGTTGTGCGCAGGTGAATAGGGTTGCTTGTAATCTCTCCACTCACTCCATTTACTAGAGGTGTGCATTCGTTTCGTAACGAATCACAATTCAGTACGAATTTTGTTAATTCGTATTTTGGAAGTACTTTCGAAATAACGAATTGATTTGATGCGAATTGAATCTAAATGGTATATAACGAATTTGATTCATTATGCTGTTTCACTAGAGAACCATTGATTAAATAATTCCTGAGCAGGATTAATTGGGAATTTATTTAGTGATGCGAAATTTTGAATCAATATCAACTCTGGAATCAATGTTAACTTACAATACATACAAGTACTAACTAAAGCAAACGGCTATATGAAACGAAGCAGAATCATTAGACTGTTACACAAAGCACCCTTTCCCTGTAAATTGACCTGTGTTGCTGAATCTATTGTCAGCACCACAGGCCAATGGACAGCTGAACATTTAACCCTAGCTTGACTTTTAACAGAAGGATTTTATTCATTGGGGTTTTATTTAGTGATTCAAAATTCGAATCGATATCAACTATCGAATCGATCTTGACTTACAATGGGGTTTTTAGCGATCCGATATTGCAAACAAAACGAAATTACGAAACAAAATAAGAAACAAAATAACAAAAACAAAATTAATTTGAAATGCGACAAAATTTCTAGCTGTGCAAACCTCTACCAGTCACATGAACTGATCCTCTGGGGAGGATCTACATGTTCCACATAAATCTGATTGGCCAAAATGAGTGAAACTTGATTGGCTGCTGCTATGTGGTTTGGGCATAGCTCGGCGCATATGTTGCAAGCCTGAAACATTAAAGGTTAATATCTTTTTTTCTTTTAATTTACTTTTTTTCTGCATAATTTAATAGTGCATTTTAAATAGCAGTTGCTTTCAAGTGAAACAGTTTAACCCCCCCCCCCTCATAGTTTTCTGTAGTTTGGACGACTCAGTTACTAGGAACTTTAATTAAATTGATGTTCAGGGCAGTAAAAAAAATAGATATGTGTCTTTATTTTACCAAATGCAGCCTGTTCACTAAATATATGTGGCCCCTTAAATAAATTAGGAATGGAGAAATCAGATTACTTGTGGCTTTGTTTTCACGGCAGGTATTTATTTATTTAATTTGATTGATCCTAAATTTGAGTGAATAAAAATCAGGTTGGTTTCAAAGAATGTCTTACATGCACCTTTATTAAATTGAAATATTTCCATTGCTGAATATATTTTAAAAGAAAATATATATATACTGTATTTGTTTTATTTAGTAACCCGCTCTGAACAAGCTGTGTGCTGAGTATTCCAGTTTTCAGTTTTTATTTATTTATTTTGAACGAGGCAAACTGTGACTTTTGTTGTTTCTGTATACATCCTGGGAAAATGATTTTCCAAATAATAAATTTGCACTACAATGAAAAGATAATGTAATTATTGTCTTGGAAATCCTCTCATGAAATTGTTAGAGGATAAATGTATAACATAGTGCATTATTTCAGTTTTTATTGGGACATCGTCAGACTCCCATACAACTGAATAAGTTCATTTGAATTTTATTTATTTTCTCTCTCGGTTTTATGACCATGTGTTTATTTTCTTTTTGTTATGGTTCCTTCAATATTATGTTTCACTTTAGTAATAGTTTATATTTATTTTATTAATTAATATTCTTTTAAATGTTTAACTATACATTGGCATAGTGTTTTTTCTTCTTTCTTGCATAGCTTATAATATTATTGGACATTGGTATTTTTGGTGGTGTTATTTATGTGAATGCACTTTCTTTGGATCCCTGCCTTTTAGAAGAGACTTGTTTTCTCTCTTTTTTGTGTGTCGCTTAGTTCTCTTGGAAGGTGTTTCTTCTAGATGCAGTAGAGATTTTTTTTAGGTAGTAGTTTTAAAGAGTCTGGTTTTATTTGTGTTTCAAAAGCTTGTAATTTCAGTGCAGGGTCTCTCGGTTTTAGGAGGTTGTTTTTATTTCTTTTTATCAGAGCGTTTATAGGTTTGATTGGGGTGGTCTGTTTTTTTGGAGTGTATTTTCCTATTCTAGTAGAATTTTTAGAATTTTATTTCGGTTACGACTTTTTTTTCCTTTTTGCTTGGATGCTTATTATTTAAGCTGCAATTCTTTTGTGAGTATGTTTTCCTTTTTAGAGTACTTTAATGTAAGTTGGAAGATAGTTTTGGAGAATGTTTTTGTTTTTAATTTTGCATGTGTATAAGTTGAACATAGACTCTGTTTTGTAAAGTTCTGTGTTTCTGTTTAAAGGGTGTTTTGTCTTTATTTTTTCTTTAAGTCGTCATTAAAGTTCTAGGTCTGTGTTTATTGTTTTGTTCTTTATTCTCTGCTTACAGTTTAATTGGTAATTCTGGTTTTGAAGGTCTTCATTTTTTGAATGCATTTAAGTTTGGGGGTCTCTGGTTCATTTATCTCTACTTTTTTGTTAGGGTGCTTCTGCTTGGGGTTCTCTGTTTTCAGAGGGTGCTTTTTTCTGTACAGCAGCTGTACGGATACTAAAACAGCAGGGAAGGGAAATCCCTCGGCCTCAGACAGAGCCCCTGGATCAGTTTGCATTATGGAAAGAAGAATGTTTTGAGGGAGCTATAGCAAGAACAGACTGAGTGGCAGAACTTCAATAATTACAGACAGTAATCCAGTGATTCAGTCTGTCTTGGTGCTCATGAGCTATGGCGTTTATATGTAATAATTGCCTGATTTACACAAAATGACCACAGGATCTTCTATTGTTTTGCATCCATTGGAAACCGTGACTTACCGTTGGTGGTAGGTGAGTATGACAGTGCTCAGTTTATTTGCTATGGCTTTGTATAAGGAATTTGTTTTGACGTTCCATGTATATATTTTAATTGTTGTCAGTATGGAATTTCGTTGTTGCTAATAACCAGACTTAGAACTGTATTAGGCTGCAAGTCTGGCTGCCCAGGGGTTAATTGTTGCTTTTTGAAAATATTTGCCCCCGATGTCTTCCTGGGGAACTGGATGCACCATTTTTTCTTTATCCTCTGTATATAACAAGTCTCTTCTGTGTAGATACACGATAAAAACTGGCTGCAGTTAATAGAATGCCGTATCTGCCGACCATCTCCGGATGCAGCATCTCACGCTGGAAAGTAGCTCTGTTATCATCACTCTGATGTTCCAGCCAGTCAAATCTCACCGGCCTTAAAAATAACACCGTTTTATTGCCGTTATTTGTGCCCCGTACAGGTAATAGAAGTGTGATTTGTGGCTGAAGTCTGACAAAAAAAAAAATCTTCTTTTGAGAGAAATACAGGTTTCTGAAGTGGTTTCTACCCACCACAAACATGACAGAAGATGAAAATCTCTCGTCTCACTTATCCAGTCTCTTTTGTTCCTGTTTATGCTATCCCATTGCGTGCTATAAAAGTGGTTATTCGCGGGTTTATCTCCCACATCCTTTTACGTGTCATGTTTATTTGGATGTGATTGTCACCAGTAATACAGGTGGTCCATTTAGGGTTGCACTTCCTATTCAGTGACATGTAAAGATAGAAGCAAGATGTGACATTTTTGCATTTCGCAAAGTTGAATTTATTTTTAATAATCTATACCTAATTAGGTCTAAACTTTTCAATTCTGTTGGCATTTTCAAGCACTTTACTAACTACTTTGTAAACAGCTTAGAGACAGTCTCACAGTTATGATATCAACATATAATATGGATTTCTAAACTTTGCCCGTCATAGAACAGCTATGAGTTTTTTTTGCTCATTTTATTATATCTCATTATAAAAAAAACTGTAATCGGTGAATTTGAGGAAATTTGCAAGTAAAGACTTTTTTTTTTTGGACCAAAACAGCCGACTTTTCTCTGGTATTTATTCAGCTCTACTATTTCAGCCTTAACATATATCATTTTCATGCAATTCACTGATAAGTCAATAAACCCCATTAGTTCTATGTACACCATATTCAATATAAACTGAGAATAGATGCGTAAAGACTGATTGAGGGCCTCGTCCTCCCATTTTCCTTAGATGTATGAATTTCTGTGAATTATTGTACTCTTAATCGTGACGGCATCTGATCACCCTACTTTTCTATTCCTAATTTTAACAATTTTTTTTCTTCATTGTGAAATCATGGAAAGTGTTAAAATGGCACTTCTTGGTTGAATCACAAACCGAGATTTTTTTTTTTGGGCCTACAATATTTTCAGGAAAAAAAAATAAATTATAGCAACAAGGAGTGTAATAAGGGCAATCCTCCCCTTTGGAGATCATGTATGGAGGCTGTTCCCCACCTCCCCTTTTCCCACAAATGTTGGGAGGACTTTTTATAGGCTCTCTTTGTCTACGCGCAGACAGGCTGCAGTCGGGGCTCTGAATGCACAGCTTTAAGTATTTAGCTCAGCTAGAAATGAGAGCATCCAGGCCCTGGGTGTTTGGGCATCCCACGGGAGGTTGGGGGGCTCCAGTCTGGCCTCCCAGAGCTCTCCGCGCCTGCAAATACATTTCCATCCTGCTCTCGCCCCCCTCGCTCCCCTCTCTCCGTCACCTAGGCAGCTAATTCCTCTGTGCCCCCTTCTCCTTATTAAAGCCACAGATCACTTTTCTGAGCTTAATGCTGTCAGGCCTGCAGATTGAGGGTCCAGATGGACTAAGCAGCGGTTTCCATTTTTTATTTTATAAATTTATCAGTACTAGGAACATTTTATATAAATGTATATTGTATGTTTTATATCTCTTTCGCCTCCTTTTTTTTCTTATCCGACAAATGCGATTATATTCCATCCATTTCAATGTATGACGTTTGAAATGACAAGCTTATCTGGCGGATACTCACATTAACCCTTGTCACCGATGGAAACCCTGCTACTTATCCGACCCAGAAATGTACTCCTTGCCAGCACTTTAGGCCTATAAGTCCCTATTGATGCATGTTTTATTTTCGTCTTTTTGTTTCTTTCGCTCCTATAAATGATCGTTGCTATAGAATCATTATTTTTTTCCTGCTTTATTACTTTTTTTTTTAATATATAAATCTTCAACCAGAAATTGTATGTCTCTCGTGTCATCTGCCAGGATGCAATACATCACCATTCCCTGGAATCCTGGAGATAGCGAAAGAACACACTGCTGTGATCACAAAATGCTTTAGGAATGGTAAAATCCTAGATGATCTTTTGTTTAACGCAGTGATGCTTTTCTTTTTTTTGTATCTAGCTTTTCTCGACTACAATGTGACACTTTGTTTATCTTAATTTTGTTACTTCCCATTTTCTCTGTGTGTATCTGAGCTGAATACCCTGCTTATTTAACATCGCATTCCACTCCGCTGCATTAGCATCAGATCGGGAAAACAGTACGGGTGCCAGGGGTTAAATTGTAAATACATTTCAGCTAGATTGTCGAATTTAAGAATTAAGTTAGAACCAGAATGCAACCCAGGTAGACTATTGATTTTAAGGTGGTAAATGGTAGCTTTTGTATGTGTATGGTTTTTTTTTTCACAGCACCCCCCTCACCCTCCCTTTGCTTGCGCTCTCTGATCAGACCCCCACATCTCAGCAGCCAGACACAGTCTCCTTCAGATTCCTTTAGTAAAGCCCTTGGCACAGACACAAGTGTAGGAACAGCTGCTCCCAAATCCCACTTCCAGGGCAGCTCGGCTTGCTTAGGAGGAGCCAAGCCAACGCTTTATATTTAAAATATGGATACGTCTATCCTCTCGCCATTTCTCCCTCTGTCTCGATCTGTGTCACCCTTCCTGCAGTTGTCTCTTTAATACCTGTTTCTGTCACTATGGCTGCGCTACGTCTCCTTATTTTCTCCCCAGATTCCTCCAGTGATGTGTTTTTCCCTCTCTCCTCCGTCTATGTTCTGATTTTCTCCGTCTCCCGCAGTCCAATCTCTTTTAATTTCCAGCCTGCCTGTCTCTTCCCCCTTTCCGATCTGTCCTCATCCTTCCCTCCCTTGCTGCTTTCCCATTGCCGTCTCTCCTTCTTTTCACTCTCATTCATCTCCCTAATTCGTCCTCTGCCTCCTCTCCCTCTCTCGCCATTATGAAATATGGATGGTACCAGTCCCAGTGTTCAGAGACAGGCTGGCAGAGAGCGGAGCGTCTCTCTAGGCCCTGCCTTGTGCATGCACCTAAACACTTCACTGAGCAATCTGTCAACATGTCAGCAACACATGTTTTGTAAAAAGCTTCCAGTGGGAGTAATGACTCCCACCAGGACTCCGAAAATGCTTTGAATTCAGCAGATTTCTATTGCAGGGATCCCCTGGGGTCCCTTTTACAATGCCTACATTTCAGAAATTTGAGCCACAGACCCCTGGGGCTTTCCTTTCATAATGCCTGAAAATGTAGGGTTATATTGTTGGATGTCCCCATGGGTTCTTTATTAATACCTGAATTCTGAGGAACTAGAAATTACCCAGAGCACGGCAGGGTCCCAGATACACACCAGGAAGAGGAGGAAAACTCTGCGGGGAGATTTTTCTTTTTCTCTGTTCCCTTCATGCAAGACTGAAAGAGAAGAATTTGCCAAAGGACAAAATAGAGTGTGTTTTTTTTTTATTTTGCAGGTTTTTTTTTTCTTAGCTGCCTCCTAAAGCACGTATTAGAAAATCAGCGAAGGACAAAATAATATATATATAAAAAGAGAGAGAGAGAAAAAAAACTCAAGCTGTCGTATCGTTTATCTGTTTATGTCGACTGATTTTTCTGGGGACCGGAGATTATTCGGTTTAATCACAAAGCAAGCAGGCTGCTTCGATCTGAAGGTAAATGCGAGGTCTGCGTCTTCCAGCGTCAGCATAGCGCAACCAAAGAGTTATTCGGTCCTTAACCCATGCGTTGCTGGTGGCAGGGCTGAAAGAGGCTGCACATGTCCCAATACCTCCGACGAGTAACTTGAAAGCCATTTCGGAATCAAAGGTAACACCACCGCTCAATTTTCCATTATTAGACTGCTGTGTTCTCCACTGGCCTGGGATCAATGCTCCATCCTGTCTCCATTCCACGTGAGATATCACAGACCGCAGTATAGATCGGGTTTATTCCCGGGAGTCTGCCATTGTTCTGTTTTGGAGGAAGCCTGTAATAAAAAAAGAAATGGACATGGCACCTTTTTACATGAAAGGATACTTCTAGACCCAAGGAAGTATTTTTTTATTGGTGGTTTGCAGATTATTTGGGTTACGTAAACAAAGGACACATAGATGAACTCCGACTCTTATGTGCATGTACATACATATTGTGCAGCCTCCCTGTTGCTGGGCTGTTTTGATGCAGCAGATATTAGGGCATAACCATTCATTATTTACGGAACATTTAATTTGTATCTTTTACTCAATACCAGTTACAGTTACAAGCATCTATAAAGCGCCAACAAGTTCCGTAGCGCTGTACAAGACACGGGACAGAGACAGAATAACAAATATACATTCACATTACACACATGGAACAGTAGAAGAGAGGATCCTGCTCTAGAGCTTACAATCTAAGAGGAGAGGGGTGACACCCTAGGTGAGGGTGAAGAGAGTACAAGAAGTAGTGGGGTGGTGCATGTGGGCTGCGTGGGAAGATGGAGCAAGAAATGAACAATGGGGCATTATGGAGGGAACTGATAGCACTTTCTAACTCTTTATACACATTTTTTTTTTTTGTGAAAGGATTTTACCAGGAAAGATACATTGAGATTTCTCTCGTTTTCAAGTATGTCCTGGGTGGCGAGTATGTACCGTTAGGTTAACCCCAACTTTACTTAGTTAATCCTAAAATCCTCTGTCAGGACTTGACATGTGCATGCGATAAATAGGAGCCAGTAAGAATTCGGAGTAACCAATTTCATTTTGTTAGGAGCCAGGAAAAACTTTGTTTGCAGGCGTGCTAGAAAAGTCTAGAGATTAAAGGGATAGTCTAGATCAGGGTTCAGGAACCTTTAGCACCCTCAAGTGGTTTGGAATTACATATCACATGATGCCTTAGCATTACGGTAAATGTAGTTTCAGAACATCTGAGGGGGGAAAGGTTGCTGACCCCTCTTCTATGGTTTAAAACATAAATTGGAATATGAAGGGGTTAAACATTAACTCCTGATCCCCACATCCCTTTCCCTGTTTAGCCCATTAGTTATTTTTAGAACTCACTTTGCATCCAGCTGGTCTGTAATCCTCTAAACATGACATGCTCCGAGCTGACAGGAAGACTGATAATGTCACATGGCCATGGGGGAAGGGAGGGAAAACATCCAGCCAATCAAGTTGCTGGAAGGGAGGTGGGATCCAAAATAATTCCACCTTCCTGGTCCCAGAGCCTAAAAACTCAGGTCAGCCATCACTGATCTGAGCTTCAGGAAGCAGCTATACCTCTGCTCTGGGACAGCTGAATCAGCCCCCCTCTGATTTGGAAGGGGAAGGGGAGTGAGGACACACAGGGCGCAATGACCACTCATTTTACATGGAGTGGTCACTGTGTAGGGTGTCCTTTTAAGGAATCAGCCTGAGTCTACTTGGCTCCTGCATTTATCGTTCCCTGCCCTCTGTAAATGTGATTCGGGCATCTTCGAAAGGTTCTTACGTTAGATCCTATATCGTAATGTGACGATTAGATATGTCCTGCCATTTCAGACAGTGGAATAATTCCCATTTAGTAGCATTAATTCCTCACAAAAAGGTAGGAGAAAATCAAGATATAGAATGACCATACCTTTTTTCTTAATGCTCTCAGTGCCAGGTCAAACTTTACCTTATGTTCCAGTACTTTAAATAGGTCATGTAACTCAAGCAGGCCCTTTGAATGACTTCATCTTTTGGGAAAAAATGAAAACGTTCATAAGTAACGCTGAACCTTTTTTAGACGAGCGACATACCTTGTCTGAAGCCTTATATAAACCTACGCCGTTGATTAAGTTCACCTTTTCTGCTGAACATATGTAATCTTGAAGTCGAATAAAGCACAGGCACTCCTCGACCTGAAAAGATGAAACATTTATTTGCTCAAATCCCCGACATTTCAACTCCCAGAGGAGCCTTTGTCTATTTCTCTGTCGGCTACATGTTCGAAATCCTGCTGGTAGGAAATGGCTCTGAGAGCAGAGATTGCTTCACGTCCTGTTACTAGCCATTATGGATATGTGACAAGGGGTAACATTATTAGTTACCTTTATAGGGACGTACGCAGACTGTTATTTCATGTTGTATTTGCGATCTACCAGCGAGATTGTTAAATAGTATCCAGTGTCTGCAGCAGCTTTTATTTCTGTTGATATGGAATAGATCCATGGATTGCTTTCTTTTACATATTCTTTTTTTGTGTTTTTTTTGCCCAATGCCGGTAGGAGATAATTTAATCAAGTTAACCCCTTAGTGTCCAATGATGGTCTATGCCATCATTCTATCTGTGCTTTGAATAGTATTCCCTTTAATCATCAAATGTCTATTAATTATAGATGGGACAGCACTGTCACACCCCCCTTTTTAAATGACTGAAGAGGGACACTTGCATTTTACGTCATTTTCTTAGAGACACGTCCAGTGTTCAGAATGTTTTGAATTCATCAGGGCTATTTCTGAGTATAATGTCATATAGAAAAAAAACCAATGCATGTTATCACGCCACAAGGTTTCATACCATATTTATTAGGATTTGAGACACGACGGTGTGAGTTTTATAGCTTTGTTATACTCCCCCCCCCCAGGTATAGAGCCAAGAAAAAGAAACATTAGGAAACAGGGACATGGGCGATTTGGACCCAAATTTCCCATCTAAATAGGGTGATTTGAGAGGTGTGGACTGAGTGTGTGCCCCACCAGAATCCGTGTTGGCATTAGAACCTTAGTGTCCAGTGTAAAGGTGGTAAGATTAAAGTACCTGTAGTACGTAAGATAACATTTACCCCAATTCTGCCAGTAGAATGTGTAAAATGCCAATGAAGTCCAGATAGACAACTCCCAGGCTGCTGGAGAATAATTAACTATTCAGCACATGGTTTTTTCATTGGGAAAGTGCATTTGTCAATGTGCGGCTTTTTATTTGAGGTCCCAGAATGTGCACAATGCCAGGAAGCACCTGCTGCTCTCCGTCAGTGCTCAGCTCTGATATTTTCAATGTTGTGGTCCCGCATGCACTCATTTTATCTACTCATTATCTGCCCATTGCCAGGTACACCCTGATGTGCACGTAGAACATTATTCTCATTATTCTGTAAACAAGGAATTGTGGAAACTTTGTAAATGTATTGTATGTATCAAGTCAAAAAAGCCTAACCGTGAAATCAGTTGAAGTAACAATTTCTCCCCATTTCTGCAATTTTGACCTAAAATTACCAAACACGTTCTCATTTCTCCACTGCTGGTCATATTGGCTCAAACGTGGCATTTGATCTCCTACTAAATGAATAAAGCCAATTGAATATCTATAGAGGCATAGGATTTATCACAGCTTCTCCCAATATTTTACACCAAATACTGTGGCTTTTTCTTTTATTTGTCTGGATGACACAGTTTCACTTTGGGTCCAGAGCTCCCTCTGTTCACCCCTTTTCTCCCTCCTCATCCCCCGCTATGTTTTCTGGCTCCCTACATCTGTAACTCAGAGCCCAGGGTGTACGGTTTAACAAGCCATTTGCTAGAATCCACCCATATGTATAACACAGTAACTAAAACCAGATGTGTATGCCGTAAAGCCACAAAGTATTGCGTATCTGTATGATTGCAGGCATGTGTATATGCACAGAAATGTACACATACATATTAACATATGCAAACATGACCGCCAACAGAAAAAGCTACAAAAGCATAAAGAAATAGATATCAACCTATACAGATCTCTACAAGATTGCGTTTATATTTGCTGATATATTTAGTCTACCCGAAGCCTCAGCGAAGCAAAATGCCCTTTCTAGAATGTGCTTTCCTTTATTAGAGTTGTAGCTCGGCTCAGCGTGCGTTCCCCGGGGGTCCAGGCCAGCCGCTGGCAGTCTCTCTCAGACACCCAATTACCCCTGACGTCAGCGCCGTCTCTCCTGCCTCCCTTGGGTGCGTGCATTTTTTCCTTTGTAACTATAATAGTAGACCAGCTAAGTGCCTGTTATTTGCTTGGCAGAAGATTTGATTGTGTTTTTCGTGGGCCGGATCCTAAATCCAAAAACTATGTAAAAATGTCAATAGGTGAGTGCACATTGATTTCATTCTGTCACTGTGATAGGCGAAACCCTTCGGGATGCGAGCCGGGGGAAGGATTTTACAAGAAAGATAATATAACAGAAAATTACTGGAGCTGCTCAGCGTCTCCAGCGGAAATCTACGGGGCTTGCAAAGTTTCTACTGAAACAACAAATGCTTTTATTAATCTAAATTTGCGGTTTTGTTCTTCCCCGTTCATGACATGACTGCATTTTATTTAACGACAAAGGGATAATGGGGGTGGGGATGGTGGTGGATGGGTGGTGGGACGTATTGGGACAACCATCGCTGAGTAATGAACTCCCAGAGGATGGCGGGAGTATCTCAGCGCCGTGCCCAGGGACTGCTCGGCAGACGCTTGGCTGGTTGCTCTGCCAGGCCGCAGTCTGCATGAACAGATAAAATGGAAGGGCTGAAAGGCTGCGTCGGGCCAGAGCTGACTGGGAGCAAGTGATAAGGGCCACGGCAAGAGGAGTGTGGTGTCCGCTCGTCCCCGCCAGAAATCTGCAGGCAAAGTAAAGTTTTAACGCAGCCGATTCGGGGGACAGCAGAGAAAGCTGGAACGCAAGATAATGGTAATTGATTGAATCAGAGTAACAGAGCAGGATTGTTCTCTCGAGCAATTATTTTCCGTCTAATTTTCAGCCCAAATGTCCTAGGAGTTCAGGTTGCTCAGCGCGCATCCTGCAGCAGCCGATAAAAAAAGCAAGTGCCCTGCTTTTGGGCTAAGGATTTCGTGTTAGGAGACTGATAAACAATGGCATATCAGTAATATAAATGATGAAAGGTTAGGGATGCTTCGACTTGTATCTGATGCCACGTATTATAACGATGTTCTTGGCTCTCAGTTCCTTCTCCCCCACATCATTACTAGACCTGCTCTCTCGTTCCGATCATGTTCCTCAGATTAAAATTTGCAGGCCTGCTGGAGGGATTTTATATATTTTATATGGATTCATTATATATGTCTCCATGCTTTTAAGCCTACGGCCTATTCTTTGTCTGTACACCTTCTCTTATGTCATACAAGATATTGGATTATCTCACAGGAATGTTGAGCTGTTTGTAACATTACTATATATTTTTCATCTTCGACTACGGCTTTTAACATAATATAACATATATTGGTTTAGATGTTTGTAATTGTTTGTGTATCTTTTTTTACAAGTAAAACTGTCTGTGTTTCCCTCCTCAACCCTCCCTCTACCAGTCACGTGCTCGAACACCTCCCATTCATCCATCCTCTCCTTACCCCATATCCCAACAATCAATCCCACCCTAATGCCACCAGACTCTGCATCTACCCCTACATACATCTAGCCAGGACCAGATTTGCATCTCAGGAGCCTGTAGGCACAAAAATGTGGAGCGCTCCTACCCCCCCTACACACACACACAAAAATAAACATACCAAAATGACTTTTTATATCTTCGTTTTAGAGCAAACTAAAAAACGTAAACATTTTAAAAGACAGAAAAAAATGGTTTTCTCTGCGCTCATATCAGAAGAAGGGGCAGAATCTGTTGCCTTAGTTGAGTTAGTGCAACGGCATTGTTTTATATGTAAAAGCATATATTGCATATATATATATATATATATATATATATATATAATCTGCCTTAGAACAGAAGAAAAAAAATTGCACTGTTTTCAATATTTTATTTTTACACATTACATGGTCGCGTTTGGTATCATTGTAAAGACAAGACTCTGACCTTTCTAATTACATAGTTACATAGTTATATAGTTATATAGGCTGAAAAAAGACATGCGTCCATCGGGTTCAGCCTCTCCCACATAACCTACTGCTGTTGATCCAAAAGAAGGCAAAAAACCCAGTCTGAAATATGCAACATACTGGGAAAAAATTCCTTCTTGACCCCAGAATGCAGTCAGATTTCTCCTTGGATCAAGAAGCTTTTACCCACATATTAAATATTATAACCCTTAATATTCTGTGTCTGCAGGAAGTCATCCAGTCGTTTTTTAAAAGTCTGTACAGACTCTGACCCAACCACCTCAACAGGCAGAAATTCCACAGCTTTATTGTTCTCACCGTAAAATAACCCTTCCTATGCTTTAAGCTAAATTTTCTTTCTTCCAGTCTAAATGGATGACCCCTTGTCCTATGTATAGTCCTGTTAATGAATAGGTTATCAGACAATGGTTGATAATGGCCCCGTATATATTTATATAAGGTTATCAGATCCCCTCTAAGGAGCCTTTTCTCTAAACTAAACAGGTTTAAGCTTGTTAGTCTTTCCTCATAACTTAACCCTTCCATCCCCCTTATTAATTTAGTTGCCCGTCTCTGCACTTTTTCTAACGATATAATATAATAATGACACCTCTCTTAACCTTGTGCGGTGTACAATTCAGAGATGCTGGGTTCCAAAGTCCCCCTGTCTCTCCTCACTGCAGTGCCACGCATGGTCTAGGACTGTTGTCGATGAAACAATGCATTGCATCATCAGCTCCACACTCGCTGGCAATGTGGGGAATGAGAAGGTGAGTAAGCACAGCATCACTGTTCACTTTATAATTGTAAACTGAATACTAGTGCTGTGTTACAAAAAAAAGGAAAAATATTCAGGGTTAGTCAGAGAAAGGTGAAAATCAGGAGAAGTGGCTGGAGAAGAGAACAATCTAGACGAAGTAGCTGATTTGGAAAGTGAGATAAATGGGAGAATTTTTCTGGTTTGGCTATTTTGACCTAGAATTTTCAGTTCTCCAGTCATTCTCCTGAGTTTCACCTTTCACTGAATAACCCTGGTTATATTTGGTATCATTGGAAAGGCCATAATCTAACCTTTCAAATGATACCTCATATGTCCCTCTAGCCCCCTTAGGGCTTCAGAGATACATTGCTCTAAATGATTGTAAAAAAAACCTTTGATTTTGTTTTACAGAGCAAGGCACCCCCTCGTGGCAGGCGCCTTTAGGCACATGCCTACTCTGTCTAGTTATAAATCTGGCCCTGCATCTAGCCTTCTATTTCCTCCTTCACCCACTTATCCCTCCACATGCCCACACAGAATCAATGGCAGTGTGCTCAGAGACTTGTCATGACACACAGGGTTATTCAAAGAGATCCGAATGGCTCCCGAAAGGGATCCGAACGCTGAAATTCAGCGTTCGGTTACCTTTCTTGGCCATTCAGCTATCCAGAGAGCAGGCAATTCGCCAAAACCTGACGAATTGCCTGCACATATGGTGCCTGTTCGGTGCCTGTTCGAGGGCAGTGAATCCCCATAAAAAAGCACTGCTTCGGTTATTCAGAGAACACAAACCAGCAGTGAAAGGTTCCCTAAATGCACTGCCATTCAGTGTTTTAATTCGTCAGGTTAATTCAGGCGAATCCCATAGGCTTCAATGTTAAAAATATTCCCGTTTTAATTCAATAACTAATAAACCGCTGATTATAATATTCTGCAGTATAGAGTCTCTTTACTTATAGATTTTTTAGGATATTTTAAGCATTTTTCGGGATATTTTTTTTTTAACTTATTTTTTCTGTAACAGCCCTTTTTATTATCATTCCTTGGACCTCACATGTAAATTTCAGAGATTTTCGCTCAGTAGTTTCTTTGCAAACAACGTTTCACTTTTCAAACATTCAAGCAAACAGTTTTTTTAATTTATTCAGTCCATTCGTCTGCGGTGTCGGCTTTTTCCGGCGGCTGCGCTGCGTGTGATCGGCTCCTCTGGTTTTCCGGTGTTTTCGGCGGGGTTAATCCAGATGTTTTTGCGGGTTTTCAGCATGCATTCGCTGGGTTTTGCAGTTAGTTTTCGGCGGGTTTGCGGTGACCTTTCCCTGCAATTCGGGGACCCTGTGGTGTTTGCTGAATACACCGCAGGGTCGCCGAAATGGGATCGCCAAATCGAACCGAATTGAAGAGAACGAGAAGTCACCGAACGTGCGGTGACTTATCGATTCTCTTTGAATAACCCTGAAAGACTTTGCGCCTTGTGGCTTAGTTGAAGTCTTTGTCACAAACTCCTCACGTCATATAAATCAGATCCATGCCGCCAGCATTTTGTACAATATTTTTTGTTTCCTCGCTTTACTTATCTTACTATAGGCTCAGCTGATTTTCTATTCAACAATAGCAATCTTTTATATTGCTATATAAGTTCATAGAAGATCAACATAAAAATGTCACCAACCACATATGTTTAGTGGGCTATGAGGATATTATGACAGATGTATGCAGGGTTAGGGGACTTGCAGGGTTCAATACTTATTTTCATAGTGCTGTGGACCATTACTCCCATCATCTTTTGCCAGACTCATTGGTATCATTACACAGCCAACTAAATATACTTAAAATGCTTTTTTTTACATTAACTTTACAGCCATGCCAGTTCTTCAAATGATTTCTGTGGAGCAGGTTGAGTATCCCTTATCCAAAAATCCAAACTATTTTAAAATCTAAAAACTTTTTAATATGATGCCAGAAGTGGAAAATCCCACACCTGGCAACATGCGTCAGGGTACAAAATTATAAAACATTTTGGATGAAATTACCCAAGTTGTATATGTTGTTTCTGAAACAAGTTAATTTCGTGCATTGGTTGGGTCCCATCCCCAACAGTTTTCATTATTATATGCAAATATTATAATCTCCTCAAAAACCCCAAACACTCCAGGTCCCCAAGCTTTTCAGATAAGGGATACTTAACCTGTTTGTATTTCCCTTATTCTGCTTTACAGGCTTATGTATGGTTGCCATGAACATAGCAAATTCCAGCCTGTGTAGGAATTCTGTTCCTTATACAGGTCTATTCACTAAAGGTGAAAATCAGGAGAAGTGGCTGGAGAAGTGAACAATGTAGACCAAATAGCCGATTTGGAAAGTGAGATAAATGGGAGAATTTTTCTGGTTTGACAATTTTGACCTAGAATTTTCACTTCAGCCAATTCTCCTGAGTTTCACCTTTAAGGGGTTAATCAAAGAGACCTGAATTGGTTCCGAAATTGCACCGAACAGTGAATTTCCCTGTATAGTGCAATTTCGTGGCCGTTCGGCTATTCAAAAAGAAAAAGGCAGTTTGACAAATATTGCTGAATTGCCAGTGAAATACGGTGCTGAACCCCCATAGAGCAATGGTTAATTTATTCAGAGAACACCAAACAGCACCGAAATGTCAGTGAAATACCCTCATTTTAAGTGGTCTCATTCGGCAGGTTTAATCAGGCAAATTCCATAGGATTCAATGTAAAAATTATTCCCGTTTCTACTCAATATTTATTAAACCATTTATTGTTTTAGTCTGCAGCAAAAAGTCTCTTTATTTTTTAGGCATTTTCTATCAAAAAATTCTGATTTTTTTTAAATAGGGCTTTTATTTCTGTAAAAAACTTTTTATTATTAGTCATAACATAAGACCTTATATATTATTTCCATGCTTTTTTTTGTGCAGTAGTTTTTTGTGAACAGCTTTCAAAAGTTGAGATTTTTTTTTTTTAATCGTTCGTCGGCTTGTCAACTTTTTCCAGCAGCCGCTCGGTGCTCTGTTCGGCGGATCGTCGGCTTTTTTGGATGCGTTCGGGTTTGCAGCAGATCGTCGGGTGCGTTCGTTTTTTTTCCGGCAGTTTATTGGATTGCTCCAAATTTTATTCAGTGGTTTTGCGGCTTTCTTACCATTCGAATTGGCTGTTTTGTGGTGTTTTTTCGAATGCGGTCGGCAGCTTTCCCCTGCACTTTGGGAACCCTGCAGTGAATTCCGGTCAGGGAAATTGACTCCCTGACGTGCGGAGAACGAAAGAGCACCGAAATTACGGTGCTCTTTTAATAACCCTGTTAGAGAATAGACCTGTTAGTGTTCTACAATGTTTCTTTGTCGAATTCAGGTAAAACATTTCACTCACACTTCTGTGCTTTGATGAGAGGAACTGATGTCTAGATGAGAAGCGCTTATTCTGTGCCAGGCTAGGGGTCTAAGTCCACCTTCCCAGGTAATTAGCAGACAAATTCCACGTTGACTTGTAACACCATTAAAAAATGTAAAAGCTAAAACACCATGCTTCTCTTTTGCAGGTTTAAGTGATTTCCCATCAAATGAATGGATGGGTTATGGGGCTTTTATTTAACTAAATGATTTAACCATAAAATAGCTTTATGGCTTCTTATCTACTCTGACAAGTACAAACACCTCATCTTTTATGGGTTATTTTTCAAGTGGTAAAAGAAAAAAAAGGTTCTTGTTTACAATGACAGACTATTCCACATCCTTATTGTTTTTACCATAAAAAAGTTTTATTCTGCTGTAGGCAAAATCTCCTGTGTTCAAGTCTCAGTTTGTGGAGTCCTGTTTTGAAAAAGGTTTGCCCTGACCCTGGAATTATCATATAACTCCTATCATATCATACAAATTCTATACTTCATTTTTTTCTGACTTTGTGAGGTAACGTTGTATCTTGTCATAATTCTACCGGGTCTTCTTGCAATAGTTTTGTAAATCCTGTTCCATACGTAAACAGTTACTTCAGTCCATAAAAATATTCAACCCTTAGGACGCAGACACAGGAGCTTAATATTATAAGAATATAGTATTAAAGTAACAGGACTTATATTTAGCATGGGCAAATTTAAGCTGGTTTATCCATGTCGTCAATTTATTCTGGATCGCCTATTTATACATTGCTTTTATACGGTTAATCAAGCATTTGAATCGATATACTCACCAAGTTCACGCCATTGCGTTTTCTACCTTCTACCATTAACCTTCAGTTCTTCATTTATATGTGCCCCGTATCCTACAAGTGATGTATTCCTATGAATGGATAAGCAGACCAAGAGGTCTTTAAATACATGGCCAGATTACGAAGAAATGTTCCTTGAGTAAATAGCGGCCAGGAAGATTCTGACACTTATTATCATGCTATCTTTTTTTGCAATTTGATTTTGCTTGTTGTAGACAATAGAGGTTATTCAGAGAGAGCCGATCTGGCCCCGAAATGTCACCGAAAAGGGAATTTCCCCGAAAAGGGAATTTCCCCGTACAGTGCCATTTCGTGGCCTTTCGGCTATACAGAGAGCAGGCAGTTCGCCAGATTTTGCAAGTATGGTGCCTGTTCGAAGGCAGAGAAATCCCCATAGAGAAGTAATCGTTAACCTATTCTGAGAACACCGAACAGCAGTGAAAAGTTGCCAAACTGCCATGACGTTCGGTGCTTTCATTTGGTAGGCTTATTCAGGTAAACCCCATAGACTTCAATGTTAATAATATTCCCGTCTTGATGCAATATCTAATAAAACGTTTATTCTTTTAATCTGCAGCCAATAGTCTATTTATAGATTTTTTTAAGGATCTTTTAGGCATTTTTCGGGATTCTTTTTCAGTTTTTTTTTAGTAGCGGTTTTTCTTTTTTCTGTAGCAGAACTTTTTATTATTATTCATAGGACCTTATATGTAAATTCCAGGCATTTTCATTGAGTAGTTTTTTTTTTTTGCAAACAGCATCTCGATTTTGACACTTTCAAACTTTTTTCTTTCTTTTTACCCCATACGTTGTTTTTTTCCGGAGGCTGGTTGGCGCTGTGTTCGGTGGCTTGTCGGCTTTTTCCAACGTGTTTTTTGTGGCGGTTCCGGCAGGTTTTCGAGTCTGTTCCCTGCACTCCAGAGGGACCCTGCGGTGAATGCTGAATTCACCGCAGGGGGGGGATTTCATTCCCCAAAGTGCAGGGAACGAGAGAGCACCAAAATATCGATGACATTTCGGTGCTCTCTGAATAACCCCCTTAGTCTTTATATTTAAACTCCAAAACCATAAAATTAATCATATAAAAAGGGCTTTTAATAATCATATTCTCAGTAAGTAATTTACAAAATGGGTTTTGTCTTAACCACCCATGCCTTACACACCCGTTAATGTGTTATTCCAAAAAAAATACAGACAAATGGTTGATAGATGGGTCTTTTTTCTGCTGCTACGTGACCATTTTTATTTTCGGCTATCACTTTTCCCTCGTGAATCAGCGCAATAGATTTGGTAATTCTAGCCCGGGGATACCCAGTGAATGATTTCAACACATCGCAACTGCTTGATCACCTTGAATCCAGCTCCTGAGCGAATCCCAAACTATAAAACAGAATTCAGATTAGATAATTATGATCTTATATTCTGGCGGCATCTAATGGGGGTTTCTTGTAGGGCAAGGGTCAGCAGCATAGTATTTCTAGATGTTCTGGAAATCCATTTCTTATGACTTTCACCCATTTTGATGAATGGCTGAGCATAATGGGAGATCTAGTTCCAAAACATCTGGCGGGCCAAAGTTGATGACCTCTGCTGCAGGGTGATCTCCATGGTTGTCCGTTACTGGTGTCTTATGTCATTAAAAACCTATGCATTCAAAATATAGTGCTTATATCATGTTTCGCTATCATTATGTCCATTAGACAAGCAGACATATCTCTTAAGTATGTATTAATTGTGCTACATGTCCTAAAGATAAATATATTTCTGAAGGTTATTATGTTTCAGAGTACAATTAACAGGTAGTAAAACCACAGAAAAAGCATTTTAGGATGAAGAAAAACATTGAAATAATCCTATAACTGCCTTCTATTCTCTCCTTTACTCCATGCATCCCTCACCCCCAGACCAAATTAAAAACTCCCACCACGAATGTTCAAATACCATTCTTTAATATATAGGAAAGGTGGGGGGGAGGTTGATGTCTCCTCATCATCCACCCGCTTAAGTTCCTTCTCTGGAAAAAGCTTTATTATGTGGCTGCTGTGCATAAACAGCTTGGCACGGGTTTGATCTGCTGCTTCATGGATCTAGGCCCATGTGTGCATTTGAAGGATTTTTTTGCTCTGTATATATTTTTTTTCCGCCTTCATCCAGGGAATCCTGCAAACAAAGAGCAGCCGCAGGTAGCCAGATTTCTCCATCCCAAAGCATCACCTGGGGCATTGCCTGCAGCAGTCCTGCTAGCTTCGTCTTAGCTGCTGCCAGGACTGGTCCTTCTGTAGGATGCAGTGAGCTTGGAAAATTCTCCAGGAGCATGCACAGCACAAAGATCCCCAGAAACTATATAATCTGAGTTTTTTTAAAATTGTTTTGTTGTTGAAAGTTAAGACAATAGGAGTATTAATGAATGAGCTGGCTTTACAGTTACTATGTCTTCCACATAATACAAATGCCAGTGTTCCCTCTAGCAATAATTGCATATTATAAATAAAGAAATGTATTCTTCACCATCAAGATGAGGCACTTCCTTCCTACACTCATAATACAAATCCATATATTTACCTATAATCCAGTTACTATCAACTCAAGAACATTGCCCGCGTCCGCCCCTTTCTGACGCAAGATACCGCAAAGGCGCTGGTTCATGCTCTTGTCATTTCGCAGCTTGATTACTGCAATTTGCTCCTTATTGGCCTCCCCAATGCTCATATTGCCCATTTGCAATCTGTAATGAATGCAGGCGCCAGGCTTATTTTTCTCACCAGACGCACCTCACGTACCTCCCCCACCTGCCGGTTCCTCCATTGGTTTCCTGTACGTTTCAGGATACAGTTTAAAATACTGACGCTCACGTTCAAATCGTTCAATAACTCGACCCCTCCTTACCTGTCTTTGTTACTCCGCAAGCACGTCCCATCTAGACAACTCCGGTCAACGGGCGATCTCCACCTGTCCTCTTTCTACACCCGCAATGCCAACTATCGCCTCCAAAACTTTGCAAGGGCTCCTCCTTGCTAAAGTATAATGTTGCAAACAACGGCGGAACAATGGTAAGTAGAGAATTAGTATACAGGTGACTTCTGGTACAGAAGAATAATGGTGGCACTTTTGTTTTAACAACAACGGTGCCACAGCAGTGCTTAGTGAATAATCCCTTTAGTTCCCGAAGAAAGGTCCTTCCTTGGTAATATACAGTATCTCACAGAAGTGAGTACAGCCCTCACATATTTGTAAATATTTTATTATATCCATTCATGTGACAACACTGAAGAAATGACAATTTGCTACAATGTAAAGTAGTGAGTGTACAGCTTGTGTAACAGTGTAACTTTGCTGTACCACAGCCATTAATGTCTAAACCGCTGGCAACAAAAGTGAGTACACCCCGAAGTGAAAATGTCCAAATTGGGCCCAATTAGCCATTTCCTTCCTCGGTGTCATGTGACTCATTAGTGTTACAAGGTCTCAGGTGTGAATGGGGAGCAGGTGTGTTAAATTTGGTGTTATCACTCTCACCCTCTCATACTGGTCAATGGACGTTCAACATGGCCCCACATGGCAAAGAACACTGAGGATCTGAAAAAAAAGAATTGTTGCTCTCCATAAAGATGGCCTAGGCTGTAAGAAGATTGCCAAGATCCTGAAACTGAGCTGCATCACGGTGGCCAGGACCATACAGCGGTTTAACAGGACCAGTTCCACTCAGAACAGTCCTTGTCATGGTCGACCAAAGAAGTTGAGTGCACATGCTCAGAGTCATATCTAGAGGTAGTCTTTGGGAAATAGACATATGAGTGCTGTCAGCGTTGCTGCAGAGGTTGAAGGGATGGGGGGGGGTCAGCCTGTCAGTGCTCAGACCATACGCCGCACACTGCATCAAATTGGTCTACATGGCTGTCATCCCAGAAGGAAGCCTTTTCTAAGGATGGTGCGCAAGAAAGCCCACAAACAGTTTGCTAAAGACAAGCAGACTAAGGACATTGATTACTGGAACCATGTCCTGTGGTCTGATGAGACCAAAATAAACTCATTTGGTTCAGATGGTGTCAAGTGTGTGTGGCGGCAACCAGGTGAGGAGTACAAATACAAGTGTGTTTTGCCTACAGTCAAGCATGGTGGTGATAGTGTCATGCTCTGGGGCTGAATGGGAACTACAGTTCATTGAGGGAACCATGAATGCCAACATGTACTGTGACATACTGATGCAGAGCATGATCCCCTCCCTTTGGAGACTGGGCTGCAGGGCAGTATTCCAACATGATAACGACCCCAAACACACCTCCAAGACGACCACTGCCTTGCTAAAGAAGCTGGGGGTAAAGGTGATGGACTGGCCAAGCATGTCTCCAGACCTAAACCCTATTTAGCATCTGTGGGGCATCCTGAAAGAGAAGGTGGAGGAGCGCATGGTCTCCAACATCCACCAGCTCTGTGATGTCGTCATGGAGGAATGGAAGAGGACTCCAGTGGCAAACTGTGAAGCTCTGGAGGACTCCATACCCAAGAGGGTTAACGCAGTGCTGGAAAATAATGGTGGCCACAAAAAATATTGACACTTCGGGCCCAATTTAGACATTATCACTTAGGGTGTACTCACTTTTGTTGCAAGCGGTTTTGACTTTAATGGCTATGTGTTGAGTTATTTTGAGGGGACAGCAAATTTACACTGTTATACAAGCTGTACACCCACTACTATACATTGTAGCAAAGTGTCATTTCTTCAGTGTTGTCACATGAAAAGATATAATAAAATATTTACAAAAATGTGAGGGGTGTACTCACAAGCATTTGTGTAAAATATCAGTAGTGGTTCCACACACACACTCAAACACTACATAAATCCACCACTCATTCTTAGCCCAGTTCATATAGTCAAACGTGCGCAGCAGCAAAGACACACAGGGCCCTATTACAGTCTTACCGCTAGCAATAGCACTAAGATATGTAAGCATTAACGCTAGGTTAAGTGACTTTATATGCCCCCATATTACAACCCTAGCGCTAATGGGTTAAAAAAAATCAGTTTCCATAGTGGTGATTGTCTTCTCGCTTGCGTGAGTTTACTGTACTTTGTAATCCTAACGCTAAAATGTAGGGAATGCAAAGTCCTAACGCTAATTTCTGCACCGATGTAATGAAAATGTTGACCACACCTCGAAGCTGATGCTAGCTGTTTGCGCTTCTGCAGAATCAGTCAGCACCAGCTGAAATCCCTCAAAAATCAGATACTCACCTCTCATCCTGTGGCGAGAACTGCAGCCCGATTCTCTGCTTCTGGCTGCTGGGAGCAGAGTGAGACTGGGGACAAATAGTCCCAGTCTCCCTCCGCGAATCACTCCGTAGCCATGCACAATCTTGCGAGATCGTGCAGGGCTCACGGCCCGGCAGCACAACCCTCTGTGGAGTCCCATGGACTCCAGGAGGTAATACTCGCGGCCGAAGGGAGGATAGTGCTGTGTTACGGGACAGCCTGCTGAACAGCGCTTGCCCCGTAATATGGCGCTAAAACTGGGACATCAAGGGGAAACCTGCAGGCACAGGTTTCCTGGTTAGGGTCCCCTTTTTAGCGCCAACTTTGTAATATTGCCCACAGTGTCTTCTTTTAGTAGTTTGATTATTCTCATTTAAATATTTAATCAAAGTTTTGATTTGCAAGTCTTCATTTCCCGAAGATGGACACGTTGGTCATTTGAAAGCCTGAGTTTGAGTTGTGCAGTTTGGAGAAGCCATTCTTAAGTCATGCCTGTCTTGCAAACCTTTGTGCAGTAAGTGGTACTCCTGGCCTGTCTTTTTTCCCCCCAATAAAACATTTCTTGGAATTCAGACATATGAGCAAGGAAGTTCACGGTGCCAGCTGTGGTGTCATCTCTATGTGACCCACCAGGCCGTAACACAGCAAGCGACTAGATAATCAAAGAGCGCATCCGCCTGTGTTGCAGATCTGCTGGGACTTAAGAGCCAGTTAGACACCCCCCATGAAATAGCCACTGATATGACAGATTTGAAAGTATGTAAACACACATACCCACGCAAAAAAGCCGAAAATTCGCAAAATACTTACATGATATGCTGCCACTGTGCCACTGTCTATGGGACAAAACGCCTCAAGCTTTATGAGGTAACTTGCTGTTGTGGCAATGATTTTTATTTTAAAGAATTTTGTAATAAACGTTAAGTCTTAAGAAGATCTGACTGTATAATTTCAATGTAGATGATGGTCCTTATCTGTTTGTGCCTCACATGAAACAGTGAATAGGGAACCTGAGATGCTCAAACACTTTACTGTCTGCATGAACTTAGAGGCTATTCAGAAAGCAGTGAGATTTAGGTGCTTTCTTGTTTGGCACTTCAAGTTCCCTGACCCTGCGGTGAATTCACTATTCACCGCAGGGTCCCCTAAATGCGCCGAACTGCAGGGGAAAAAAAGATATAACTGCTATTCTTTAAAAGGTGTTCAAAATAATTAAAAAAAAAAACACATGAAAATGTGTGGAAATAATAAAAAGGGACCTAAAATAAATAAAAAGGTCTGTTACAGAATCAAAAGAAAAAAGGAATCAAATATTTTGCCTACCCCCCCCCCAAAAAAAAAGACAGTTTGCTGAAAATGAAAAGAATAAACTGTTGAATTAAAAAATTTCAAAGCAATATTTTTCTTTGCATTGGATCCTACGGGATTCGCCAGCTGAAACCTATCAAACTGAATCACTGAAAATTAGGGTATTTTCACTGACTGACACTTCGGCGTTCTCTGAATAGATTAATCTTTACTTCTCTATGGGACAATTTCATTGCCGCCAAAGATCACCGAAACGCGGCGATCCGCACCGTATTTTTTTGCTAGTATTTGGCGAATTGACAGCTTTCTGAATAGCCGAACTGCCATGACATTGCACTGTTGGGTGAAATTCACCGTTTGGTGCTCTCCGGTGGCAAGTTTGGCACTCTTTGAATAGCCCTTAAAAACTTCATTGCTAAAAAGCTTCTTGTCAGGACTGAAACTTTCATGGACCTGGCTGTTATGGTTTACAATAAAGGTATTGTGCAAGTCACCCTTGGTGTGCTTTTACTGCACATACCTTTGTAACACTGATATATATATATAGGGCCATATTACATAGTTGGTGCTAACTTAACCAGAGCTGTTGTTAACGTAAAACCTCCATAGGTTATAATGGCTCTGGGAAGTTTACAACAGCTCTGGTTAAGTTAGCACCAATTATGTAATATGGCCCATACTGTATATATCAATGTCGCCAAAGTGCAAAGTTCTTGGATTTTATTTCTAAACATGCTAAATGTTGGTTTTATATAGCAGTGTGTATTGAACAATGAAAAAAGGAACAATGATCAGATCTACTTAGTTTAAGCAGTGGTGTAAAATATTTGTTTAACATATTTCTTTACTTTGATGTATATCAATGTGACTGAATCTAAAACAACTTTATTCTGGGGCCTTCTGTTAAAAACATACGGTACAGAATAAGGCAATAGTGTTATATCCGGCACCCTTACGTCTTTACCTTTCATGTTGTCAGATAGGCCTGCGATGCGTTGTAACCCCTTCTGGGAGGAAAAGCAATACTTTTTTTCCCCCTGAAAAATGATAAAAGAGACAAGATATGAGATGTGTGCAGCTGAATGAGGCCTGCAGGAGAATCCTCTGGCCTTGAAAACTCCTCTCTTTATTTATTTTTATTACATCTCCCTATTCTTTCTCCGCATGACATGGAGGTTGTGGATGGTAATTAAAGGACCCCCCAGATTCTCGTTTTCAGCGCTGGGTTCTTTGATGTGCATCTTGTCGGGCAGATCCAGTCATTGTTCCTGATTCTCTTTCTCTCTGGCCCCCCTACCAGTCCCTTTGAAGTCAGCTAGCTGGCCTTTAATACCCAAATACAATATGGGCAGGATAATAGGACGCTCCTTGCCTTACACATCCAGCATAATGGCCTGCTCCTTACAGGGTGAGGTGGACGGTGTGTGTTGTTCTGCTGTACTGTTCATATTTGTATATTGATACATTTTCTCTTTCCCTGTCCTAAACATTAGATACCATCTACAGGTTGTATCTGACCTTATTACAATATAATATAGTCTTTAACCTAAAATAAATCAGGTGTGTGCTTACAAGATGAAAAAATAATCTGATTTAATTAACCCACGGTCTATAAATATATTGCTGTGCATCCATATATTGGTACAGCCCATCCCTGTAGATGGATTTTGTAACAGCTATTTGCATGACATCTGCCTTAAATATCTAGGTTTTAAAGTGAGTCTGCACTGGCCAGGATCACGTTCACTTCAATATCGTATCAGGAAGTGGATATCGCATTAGTCATAATGATCAATGTGATCTCTCATCCGTTGATGTCATATTCTCTGTGGGCGTAACTTTAAGAGGGCCATTGAACAGCGCCATGCGATTGGTCTTTGGGAGTGACAATGGCTTGCTAACTTACCAGACCATGCACAATCATATGGAAGGAGTGAAGGACCGCCCTGTAGGATGGCTTTTCCGTTCACAGTTGTCATTTACCCGGCATCGTGACATCTAAACGTTTAATGGCAATTACACAAAATTTACAAAAAAAACAATAACATATGACATGATTCCTTGGCAGATAAGCGTAACTTAAGTTGGGCATGACAGGTGTATATTAATGCTTCAAAGGCACAGTTTGATGAATTCTGTGAGGCTGAATTCTATACTTCTTCCATTGTTGTGCAAATACTTGTATGGCATTCTCCACTTCACTGACTGTGAATTGATGTTTTCAGGTTGATTTATGGTGGACGCATCTACCTTAAATGTTATAATGTTTCTAACGCATCAATTCATTGGATCCTGAGAGATGTACAATGTATGGCATTTCCCGATCCATTAACTCTAATGATGTATGTTTGCGTATGTGCTATAAATCATGAAAGAATTTGAAAGAAATAGAAATAGATCTCTGCAGTACGCCAAAAGAAGCCAATGTTGTGAGAAGTATGATGTACAAGAGTTATATTCATGTCTTTACATGACTGCAAATACTGGCAATTGCCATTCAAGAACATGACTTCCTGAGAAGACATTTCATATTTTAGGAAATGCTTGATGCAGGGTATTTTGTGTCTTAAAGCAGATTAGCAAAGCATGGGATGTTTTTGTCGCATTGTTGACCAGAGAGACATGGAGACTACTGTCCGCTACTGTCCGACTACTGTAGGATCTATGATGTGCTTACATAGACTCATAGCCTATTAAGTTGAGTTTCACATGCAATTCCATGTCTGGGAAATGATTTTAGGAGTCCTAGATTCACCTCTGGAACTGGTATAGCTGTCAATAAATGGTGTGTTGACTTGACTCCATTAAAATTCCAGACAAGAACTGGTTATTTCAAGGATCATCGAAATGCAGATTCTCAGTTGTTGTACAAGGTTCATGATACTTTGCCAGCCTGCACACACTTTTTAAGTGTAATGTCCAACCCAGATTTATTGTAACAATTACCGATCCTATTAGGCAACAAAAGTCACAAGCTAAACTGCCAAGCATTGTAACGGCAAGTAAAATCTAGCTAGAAATACAAAAACACAGAGAGCGTACTCGAAAAGATGGCCAAGGTCAGAACTAGAGGGGATATTCATTTAGGCACGATCAAATAACAGAGAGGGTAGTCATACAAGTCAAACACTAGGGAAACCAGAGTAGTCATAAACAAGCCAAAAGTACGTACACAGAAATAGAAAAAGGTAACAAAAAACTAATTGGTTATAGTATCGGGTATAGCGAACCACAACAGGTGAATGTGTGTTAGGTTTAAACAGTCTTAGGTTTGTTGCTACTATTTGGCATCAAATTCGTGCGCCAAAACGTCCTAGAGTGACACAGAAGTAATGGCGCTACAAGTGGTGGCAACCCACAGTGACGTGCGGCATCAAAACGTTAAGAAGATGCACAACCAAGTAGCCAGCGTCAAAAACACTGGCGGTATGGACAACTAGAGGAGGTTGCGTTATTACAGGATGTCAGCGAAACAGAATGCTGCTGAGGTACAGGTAACGTGACATATATGATATTTACATTCAAGCACATTATCACTTGGGGAAATACTTTGCCTTTCATAGGGATCATTTGTGGTTCCACGATTTGAAAGACATTGACTTATAAACCTTATCCTGCCCTCTTTACTTGTAGAAAATGTCAATGTTTTTTCACGTACAGAAACTTGCTGTGGTGGGTTTTTCCCTTTAGATCCCAATATCTTAACTATATGAAAACGCCGGGTGTCAGCTCCCTGACATGTCAAGGGTAGAATATAAATTCACCTCTGGCTTCTGCTAAGAGTTAGAGAAAGCACTAATTCCACTGGGAGAGAGAGACTGAAAAAGCTTTATTATAAAATATAAGCCTCCATGATGCTTCATATAATATGATCATGTCAAATGCAGGAGTTAATTTAAGGATGTGATAGTAAGAGCATTACTGATTACTGCCTGTTGGAAACCTATCTAGGCCGCAGTCCTTAGCTCTCCCCAAATTAGGATGCTTTTTAGTGTTGCCTCCTGCAGATCTAAAATAAAATAAATGGGTTTTTATGCTATGCCAATCCTATTTTAAAGTCAAATTTGTCTCTTGCCTTTGATAAAGTTGTATCTCTACATTGTTTTTGTTTTTCCCACTTGTGCGGAATTCGCATTATCTTGTGATTAAAATGTCAAAAGTCATTATTCCTCAGGCCTGGAAAAGCGGTAATTGCTCCACCGTCTGCATGCACAAGAGTTCTTCAGGAGATGTGGATTAGGGGCACAAGTGGCGAGGCCTCCTAAAATGTGCAACTCTCTTTAATGATGTTGCTCACGCTCAGATTATGCATTTTAATGCCCTTTGTTGTCTGATACCAATAACACAGCGAATAGGTGCCAAGGTCGCATCACTTGTCTTCGTGTCTGAGCCCACAGTATACCGGCTGTACAGGGAATTTCAACTCCCAGTGCCACAAAATGGTATATGGCGGATTCGTCATCGAATGAAATTGCGTGTTTGTGAAGATTCACCTCGCAATTGAACCTACTCCAGCAAGGGAGTTGCCCTGTCTATGTGATAAGATGATATTTCTTGGTGCGCCAGTTCATCTCTAAATGCTAAGTACGTGCTCCTATGTTAATCAGTGATCTGCTGCTGCAGGAAATACCACCACTTAGAGGGACTTGTCCAATGTAGGAGCAAAATATTTTAAAAATGAAATTGTAATTTTTTTCCCCATCCAGGTGAAATTGCAATACTTTTTACCCATCTGAGTATTTCTAAATAAAGAACTTTCATTCTATTAAGAAAATATGAAACAAAACATTAATATTCTTAATTTAAAAAAGTCTAGAACATTAGAAATTCATAAAAAAAATATATTTTGTGGACATCTAAAATTTATATGCAACATACCTTTAAGCCAGGAACTGCATCCTTGACCCTCCAAACTACATCTCCCATGATGCTTGCCCACTCTTTCCCTGGGTTCACACGTAGGCATCTTTTTATATGCGTGCAATACGTGCGTTCGCGCATACGAAAAACGCGCAAAAGCGCATTGCAGCGTATTCGTGGCTATGTCTATGGCCGCAAACGCGCTGCTATGCGCACCAAAGAAGCTCCCAGACTTCTTTGGGCGCAGGACGTTTTAAAGCGCGTTCCTGCGCGCTTTATAACGCCCAGATGTGAACGGGTCCCATTGAAAAGCATGGGATTTCCCCGTCCATGCGTTTTAAAGCACGCAGGAAAGCGCTTTAAAACGTATAGGTGTGAACGGGGCCTTTAGGTTGGCTGAGTCTCATGGGGAATGTTCCAAAACATCAGCATCTAGATCACAACCTGGACACTATGCACAACACTCGAGCCGTACAGCATAATGGCTTGAGCACTATGCTTAATTTTACAACATTCTATTACATCTGAGATGCATGCCCTGCTTGCGTCTTGGATGTCCCGCCAGGTTCCTGTACATTAACACCTACTATACTTTGTATAGGAGATGTTATTGTGCCCTAAGCAGATACTATTCCAACCAGCTCCTTCTCCATCTGCTCCTGACTCAGGCTTGAGTAACGTTTTGCAGACCCTGGGTTTAGGTGATTGTGCGGAGGCGAAATCCGTTAACATAATAATCTAAAACACATCAAAACATCCTATACTCACCTCAGATTCCTCCGTGGCGAGTGTGTCGCGATTCGCCGTTTCCTCGTTCTGTGGGCAGAAGAACACGGGAACAGTTTCCAGTATTCCTCCACGTATCCCTCCACTGCCCCGGCCGAAACTAGCTCGAACGTAATCTCATCTGACACCTGGGCCAGAGAACATCGCCGGTGTTATCAAGTAGCAGCTCTAAAGTAGTATGACTTGAGCTGCTGGCAAAGCAGGTTGGTAGCAATATGGACATTAAAGGCGAGTCGCATCGAAAGCCCCTAATCAATGGGTGTAGGCCTTCAAAGATCTTTATGATGGGGACAACTAAAGATGATAATACTCTTGGAATTAGTGGTCATCTGAGATTTCAAATAAAAGAAAATAGTGGTGGGCGCAGATACGTCTACATACATAGGACAGATACAAAACACATGATGCAGCAAGGTCCCGTGTGGTATCACTCCTTAGTCCACACAAAAAGATATACAAATATAACAATAGAGTCCACGCTCACAGAATAAATTAGAGTGAAATCTTTGTTATTCTTCTTTAGATATCCCCCTTCTTCATACCTATAATACACAAAAGTGGAACATACATTGCGCAGTATGTTTGATAGGAAGAGAATATAGATAAGGGGGATATCTATTCAACTCACTTGTTCAAGAGCCCCAAATATGCCGGCTCTGAGCAATAATGGCATATGGTAAAAAATGGTAATGGATGTAGTCCTCACCAATACCGTCTCGCTGCCCGTCAGAAAGTCTCCTCCGGAATTGTGAGGAATGTAGAATGAACAAACTGCAGCTTGCCACAGTGAGTAGGATAAAACCACGAAGTGGATATTTATTAGATAAAAGTCGCACTGACGCGTTTTGACAGTCTTTTTCAAAGTGCATGCACTTTGAAAAAGACTTTATGTCGAAACGCGTCAGTGCGACTTTTATCTAATAAATATCCACTTCGTGGTTTTATCCTACTCACTGTGGCAAGCTGCAGTTTGTTTACTCTACTTTCCTCACAATTCCGGAGGAGACTTTCTGATGGGCAGCGAGACGGTATTGGTGAGGACTACATGCATTACCATTTTTTACCATATGCCATTATTACTCAGAGCCGGCATATTTGGGGCTCTTGAACATCTGAGATTTCAGCTGAATAAACTCACAGAGGGAAAAGAAATGGACAAATACTGGACACATAGTAATTGATATCTAAATTTTAAAACATTGATTAAACTTTAACTGAGTTAATGTATGTGAGGCCTAACAATCCCAAGTGTCAAACCAATGTAAGGACCCGGCTTAAATATCCCTTTTAGCCACTGCCTACCCATGAAGAGATCTTGACTGGTTATCAATGCACAGGAATGTGCATTGCAGTCAATAACCTTGGAAGGTTGTGCACTGTGAGCTGATTAACAGCTTTCTGGGCAGAGAAAGGTGCTATGCTTTGGAATACTGTCACAGCTGCAGAGACACCCCAGGGGAATGGGTAGGTAGAGAGCCCAGCTCACCATAGTCATTTAAATTACATGGTCAAAGTGGCTAAAGTATCCCCTTTAATGAGTTTAAAATAGATACAATCAATATTTTAACATGTAAGATGAAATCAAGAGATACAATCGATGATTTTTTTGCAAAAAGTCAGTCTTTTTAATATATGTAACCTAGTTCCATATGGTATATTATAGGAAAAACCTATACATTGGCTTTCATTGTATTTATACAGAATTTAATAAGCTGTTCCTTGCTTTGCCAATGTAATGTCTTAAATACTGCATCATAAGACTCATGAAGATATGAGCATAAAGCTACCATTGTCTTAAAACTCTCTGTAGGAAACATTTAAACATTTCCGATATTGTGTCAAAGGAAATCTCATCAAAGCTGTCATAATATTTAGGTGTTAAAGAAACGGATATCCTTTTCCTTGTGTAGGGTCTTTTTAGGCATTGTATACATGACTAGGCTTCCTTATCAGCCGTTTCCTGTGTGCTACATAATCTTCCCCTCGATTATTTCATAATTCTCACTGAAGCCGGGAAGTTTGAACCTAGGACCAGGCCTTTATCTTGGTGTACTCATGATAAAGAGTACCATCATGTATAGTTTATTTTTTAATTATTAACTTGAACCACTTTCTAAAATGTATCTTCTTTTAACAGGCTTTTTGGTATGTGGTTGACTTGTCTTTGCAAACTCCTGATTTAAGAGCTCGTCTTCTCTTTGTTCATAGAGTTATAAATAATGTTACTATCCAGTCATAATCCAATGATTTTTTTAAGGTATAGGATACAATGTTTGTTACATTGCTCCTACAGTATTGATGAGTGCAATGATCTTCAGTTCTTCCCACGTGTGTTTTTGGGAACATTTTTAGAGATAGAGATGCCTAGCTTCTGAACTCATTTCAAAATGACTTCCAAATGTCTTCAAGCGGCTCTTCAAAACCCAAATTTTTATTGGGGGGCTACAAGATCTACAGTCAGGACACACACAATTCATCATCCTTTGTCAGCAGTCTGTGTGACTCAGTTCAATGGTCTATAACAGTGGTTCCCAACCCTGGTCGTCAAGTACACTTTACAGACCAGATTTGCCAGATACTTCAAGTACAACAAATGTGATATGATTTACAGTTCACTGATTGCACAATTCAGTCTGCATTTCCCCAAGGTAATCTTTAAAATCTGGCCTGTTAGGGGTACTTGAGGACCAGGGATGGAAAACACTGGTCTATCCCAATGTTATGGACTTTAAAATCCATGTCTATTAGTACGTATTAGGCAATCATTTGGTAGACCCAACCTGGGCCTACCTTGGCTGAATTTCAGCCCTGAAACACAGTTTCATACTGACTGGCAAAATACACATCCACAGTGCGCATTTCTCACAAAATAGGTTACGGGCAGGATCATGCAAAATCCCAAATTCGGATTCTGTATTCCACTTTATTGGATGAGTCAGTTATATTATCCATGGAGTTTGGGTTAGCCACCTAGATCAGAAGTTCCCACAAGAATAGAGTCCTCAATTCCACCTCTACCTGTTTGTCAAATTTCGTGATGATTCCCATGTCTTTGCAGCCTACCTCCTTGCCTCCGGTGCTGCACTTGGCTTCCTCTGGACAATCTCTGGACAATCTAGGAATGAGGTTGCCGTTCCTTCTTTTGCACAAGTGTCCTCATGTCTTCTGAATGATGTAGTCTGTCCTTAGAATGACTCAGGGTCATCTGTTGATTCCTGACCTGGAATACCGCTCTGTGTGTCATTTAAATGAGACATCTCTCAAGCCTCATAATTGGGGTACCATCGCATGTGCATAATTATCTATGCACACTAGAATGAAGCTGATCAATAGTGGTCATCCGACCCCTATATGAACTCCTCCTTGGTATCTTTATCTTGCCCAGTTGTGGTTCCTATTTGGTACCCAATAGCACAGACACATTTGTGATTGTCTTTTTTTGTTCCTGATTATTCTGCTCTCTGTACTTCTGACCCAGCTTTGTCTATTGTTATTCTGGAACTCATGACCTTGGCTCAAGTTGGCTGCATCTTCTGATCATTCGTCAGTCTGGCAATTTTTAAAGATTGGTTTCCTTTTACCTTCCTCTTTGCTAGGGTATAAGGCTGGTGTATTTTTACCTTTTTTAACTCTACGAGGTTCAAGGATTGGTATTATTTTTCTCCTAGCTGTCTCACTTGCATTCTATGGTCATGTCTCCCATGACAAAGGTATTGCACAGTGTCCTTCTTGTACCACTTGTACAGTGCTGCAGAACATGTCGATTGTAATACCAGCATTGTTTTACGCGCGTTAACGTTTTAACGCTGCGCACAAAAATTCACGCGTTCTGCATGCGTTTTTGCGTGAAGAATGTAATAGAGCCCCTGGTGTCAAAAGAGTAAGTACAGCTGTGAATTGGTAGAGTATTGCAAGAAAATTTGTAAATTTTAGGCCAAAGTAAAAGATTAGAAGTAATACTGGAGAAAATGAATATTTTTTCGTAATCTGAAATATATATTTCCCTTGCAGTTCTCCACCAATTCATGGCCTGGTGAACAACGTCCAAAACCCAATTCAAAAACCTAATCCAGTCTTCGCATTTATTAGGGAACAGTGCCCTAACTGTAGCGTTCGGATGAGTAAGTGTTAACACTAGGATAAGTGACTTTAACGGATGTCTCCCATTTTACCCTCCTAACGCCAAACCTCTCAAAAATCACTTGGAGCATCGGTGATTGCGGTAGCTTTGCGACCTTACTGTAATTTGCGCATCCTATACTTAACATGGGGAGCACAATCATTAATTAGCATTGATATGTGAGATATTACAAAGTCGTATCACTAATTACCGCAGGGATGGAAAAGGCAAAATTTTATCTACTGATTTGCAAAATCATTTAACACCCCCTAAACCCACCCTAATAAAACCGATACTCACCTCTCATCCCTGAGGCAAGAACAGTGGCCCGATCCGCCACTTCTTGATGCCCTCCACAGCATTGTGTGATCTTGTGGCCCAGAAGCGCAAGCCTTCGTGGACTCCAGGAGGTGGTACTCACGGCAGTGCGGAAGTGCTGCTGCGAGTTCCGCTGTGTTCTGGGGCATGGTGCTGAGACATCGCCTGCCCCCAAATATTGCGCTGAAATGGGGATGATGAGGAGAAACCTGCAGGCACGGGTTTTTCCCTTTAGCATCTCCATTTTAGCTCACAGCACAGAATAGGGCCCTTAATATATAACACTGTTTACTTTTAAGGGCTTATCTGTGAATCATATAATTTAAACATGTTAATATGTCAAATATATATATATATTTATAGATATATAGTCAGTCAAAGATTTGCCAGCACTCTGGGGTTTCCATAAAACAACAAAGTTTTTTAATCCATGTTCTTAAAATGCCAACGTTTCAGTTCTGATCCGGAACTTTCCTCAGGACAAAAACATAACCATAACTAGGAGTTAAAATATCTACGAGCCAGTGACTATGTGGCCCCTAGAATCTCTGTCACACAGTTCTATTATTTATTGAGGATACAGAGTATTCTGCGTTAGCTCCATGTAGATTTATGTAAAGCTTTCAAGTACTGAAAGCTTTTTTTTTTTCTTCGTTCTTGTTTCCGTGACAGCAATTACTTGGTTTGAAGAAATTTACAAAGTTTCTTCCTATCTGGCTGAGGCTTGCCATGTTCTAAGGCCGCGTTGGGTCACAGTGCTCTCCCTTCTCGGCTTTATGAAGGGGATGAGGGTGCGCGTGGGGGAGGGGCAAGTTTGGCTTTATTGCTTGTTAACTTTACATTTTGAGGAGCCAGACTGGTGCACTGATCCAACATCAACATTTCATTTTCAGGCTGCTATTTCTGTCTGGCCAGAGAGATGTGATTCAAGATTTCCTTCTCTGCGGTGCATTCTCTGCCTTTGTGTACTTGGGCCAAGGTCAACTCCGATCAGCGCTTGTGGGGGAGAAATACCCTGGTTGGGAGAAAAACAAGCTTGTTAACCGACTAGGGAGCTGCGCCTGGAAATCCTATACTCTGCTATGAATTAATGGCCCCGTGACACCATGTGCAATTTATGGAATGAACCCCTTGTCTTAGACTCCATATTCACTACAAAAATTTGGTGTGTAAGAAATTTTTGGACAATTCCAAAAACATTTTATTTCTTTCATGCCATGATTGGGTTCTGTTCCTCAGTAAAATTGGTTTTGATAAACTGAATTGTAGAGTGAACTTTATTTGCCCTTAGACCGAGCTAACCACCAGCAGATAAATACTCCGCATTGGTGCGTGGGTTCGTTTAGTGGTGGAAATCAGGTGCTCCAGCCATCTGCCACTGTATGTTAAAATTAATAAATACATATTGAGCCATAATCACTTTAACATTCTATGCCCCAGCATGACATGGCACAGGTTGTGCCATATCACCTTAGCAATGAGCAGGCATTGCTACCCAGTGACTAATATTGACTGAGAAGGAGCCATGGCGGGCCCCATTCCTCCCCAAAAGAAACAGGAGGTATGAACTTGGCATTGTGCACTTCTTCACACGTCCATGGGTGTTGGGTGAGTGAGCAGATGTGTCTCTCTCCTATTTTTAGTAACAGACTTTCTTGGGGATAATAGGATGCCTCCCTAATTTTATTAGGAGCACCCACTCTCCATTAAACCCCCCATCTGACCACCCAATGCCCATGGGTGGGGAGCAGGGATGAACTCACCCCAACACGCTTTTATTAATATCCATTTCCTGCTTTTGCATGGGAATGGGGGGGGGGGGTGTTGCGGAAGATGTAAATTGCATGTCCCCACCGTCCTGCCATTTATTTTACATGTCAATTGCCAAATATTTCAATAGCCCCCCCCCACTAGGTGCCTATAGGTGGAGGGGACATTTATTGCCACCCATTGCCATGTCCTCTGGTCTCTTCTTCCTTACACATGATGCTCATGGATGATGGATGAGGTGCGGATGGGATTGCCTATGGCAAGTCTACCCCTCAAATTTCTTTTGTTATATCCCCTCATGTCGCACATGGTTGAGACTGGGGGGATCCTGTCGTGATAGATGCTCAGTGGTGGCATAGGCTGTTATGGGGGGGTATTATGATCACCATATACTTTATTTTACATTTTAGACTGGTGGCTGGCTAGCAAACACTGGTTAATCACCACTTAATGAAATCGTTGCAGTGGTTCTCTACTCTTTAATTTGTTCATGTGGCGGATCGTTGCTTTGTAATTCGGGCTGATTGCCAAAATATGGATGAGGGTCGCGAAATGCAATTTGGGTCAAAATTACCCAAAATGTATGACCTAGCTAGAGGCGGTCGACCAAATGCCAGTGTCTTTTTACTACAGTCTCGTTATTGAATAAGGTGTCAATATCTGTAATAAACCCAACAAGAAACTCTGCTTTCTATATGTACAGTGGCAAGAAAAAGTATGTGAACCCTTTGGGATTTCATGGAGTTTTGCATGAATTGGTCATAAAATGTGCTCTGATCTTCATCTAAGTCACAACAATTTGAAAAACACAGTCTGCTTAAAATAATACAACACAAACATATGTTTTCATGTTTTTATTGAACAGAACATGTAAACATTCACAGTGCAGGGTGGAAAAAGTATGTGAACCGTTGGACTTAATAACTGGTTGACCCTCCTTTGGCAGCAATAACCTCAACCAAACATTTCCTGTAGTTGCAGATCAGACCTGCACAACGATCTGGAGTAATTTTGGACCACTCCTCTTCAGTGTAGCAATATTCTTGGGATGTCTGGTGTGAATCACTCCCTTAAGGTCATGCCACAGCATTTCAATCGGGTTGAAGTCAGGACTCTAACTGGGCCACTCCAGAAGGCGTATTTTGTTTTGTTGAGGCCATTCTTTTGTTGAATTACTTGTATGCTTTGGGTCATTGTCCTGTTGCATCACCTATCCTCTGCGGAGCTTCAGTTGGCGGACAGATGGTCTTACGTTTTCCAGCAAAATGTCTTGATAAACTCTGGAATTCATTTTTTCCATCAATGACAACAATCCGTCAAAGCAGCCCCAAACCATGATGCTCCCTCCGCCATGTTTTACAGTGGGGATGAGGTTTTGATGTTGGTGTGCTGTGCCTTTTTTTCTCCACACATAGTGTTGTGTGTTTTTTCCGAACAACTCAATTTTGGTTTCATCTGTCCACAGAATATTTTGCCAGTAGTGCTGTGGAACATCCAGGTGCTCTTTTTCAAACTTCAAACGTGCTGCAATATTCTTTTTGGACAGCAATGGCTTCCTCCGTGGTGTCCTCCCATGTACTCCATTCTTGTCTGTTTTCCTTATTGTAGATGTGTCAACAAAAATGTTAGCATGTGCCAGGGATTTCTGTAAGTCTTTAGCTGACACTCCAGGATTCTTCTTTACATCGTTAAGCATTCTGCGCTGTGCTCTTGCAGTCATCTTTACAGGACGACCATGCCTAGGGAGAGTAGCAACAGTGCTGAACTTTCTCCATTTGTACACAGTCTGTCTTACCTTGGACACATCAACATCAAGGCTTATGGAGATACTTTTGTAACCCTTTCCAGCTTCATGCAAGTCAACAATTCTTGATCGTAGGTCTTTTGAGAGCTCTTTTCTGCGAGGCATGGTTCACATCAGGCAGTGCTTCTTGAAACCAGTAAACCCAAAACTGGTGTGTTTTTAAAGGGCAGGACAGCTTTCAGCAACACATCCAATAATATCACACTGATTGGACTCAAGGTTGGCTCACTCCTGGCTCCAATTAGCTCTTGGAGAAGTCATTAGGCTAGGGGTTCACATACCTTTTCCACCCTGCACTGTGAATGTTTACATGTTATGTTCAATAAACACATGAAAACATATAATGTTTGTGTTGTATTATTTTAAGCAGACTGTGTTTTTCAAAATGTTGTGACTTAGATGAAGATCAGAGCACATTTTATGACCAAATCATGCAAAACTCCACGTAATCCCAAAGGGTTCACATACTTTTTCTTGCCACTGTATATAAAGATTTGCCACATGCAGGTCTATTCAATAAAGGTGAAACTCAGGAGAATGACTGTAGAAGTGAAAATTCTAGGTCAAAATAGCCAAACCAGAAAAATTCTCTCATTTATCTCACTTTCCAAATCGACTATTTGGTCTGCATTGTTCACTTCTCCTGGCAATTCTCCTGAGTTTCACAATTTAGTGAATAAACCTGTTAATTTCCAAATCCTGTAGAAGTGATGCATGTGTTCACCTACAGGTCTATTCACTAAAAGGTGAAACTCAGCAGAATTGGTAGAAGAAGAGAACAATCTAGACCAAATAGCAGATTTGGAAAGTGAGATAAATGGGAGAATTTTTCTGGTTTGGCTATTTTGACCTAGATTTTTCACTTCTCCCAATTCACCTGACTTCACCTTTATTGAATAGACCTGCTAGTGTTTATTTTAGCACATCGCCTGTATTTATGGACCTTGGAGTAGAGTAGACCTACTGGTCTTGTTTGACAAGGACCTGAGCAGTCTTGGGAAAAAATCTTTTCTGAAAGTCTCTTTTCATGTACTGGTTGGTTTTCTTTTTCTGTCAAATGGGAAAATACCTGGCAAGTGCTTCTTTAGCTCACTATGGTTTTTCATTTTTCCAATTCTTAATGGAGGTTTTAACTAGCAGGCATAGGTACATATGTTCTTAATTGTACCTACTTTCCGCCTTTGAGGTCCCCATCTGTGCTTTTTGAAGTTCTCGTATTTGGGTCATTAATAATTTTTATCATCATCATCATAGCGTCGACAGGTTACACAGTGCTTTCCAATAACCAATGGTAAACGCCACAAAATTACAAACATAGGAATTAGAAACAATATATGTAGAGGGCCTTGCTCAGATGAGCTTACAATCTAGAATAGATGTTCATGACAAAGAACATGAAAATAAGGACTGTATAAACCTATGCTAGATGCTTAATATAGCTTGCTGCACCTGAAGAAATAATGTTCTTTATCAAGGCGGAATAACAACCAAAATGTGTCAACACATTAGGATGTCAAGATTGGCAAACAGGGGGAGCAGAAGAACTGCATGAAGGAGGCTTCTACTGCTCTCTGCTGTCACTCAATCTGCCAGGTTTGGTGTACTGGGAGTAAGGTCCAAACAAGGTTTTATTATGGTGTATCCAGGTAAGGCAGCAGACTGGTATGGTTGTAGGTGGGAGTTTGGAATAAAGGAGAGGAACAAGGCAGGGAAAGGGCTGGTCAGAGGATACAAAGAACATAGGACTGAAACACAGGGACAGGCAGGAAGGGAGCTGGACACCAGGGGCGTTGCAAGGGGATGGGGGTGCGGCCCACACTGGGTGACACCACCCTTAAATTTTTTTATTTTTTTTACATAAAAATATTTTACCAGGAAGGATACATTGAGAATTCTCTCATTTTCAAGTATGTCCTGGGTAAGCAAGGCCTAGGCTGGCACTTTCCAGGGGGTGGCAAAAAAACCACCACACAGAGGATATTCACAGAGCACCGAAATGACGCAGACATTTCAGTGTTCTGTTGTTCCCCGCACTTTGGGGAATCAAATTTCCCCGGTGAATTCTCCACAGGGTCCCTGAAGTGGAGGGAATCGGCCCCTGAATGCTGCTGCAAACCCGTCGCCTGCTGTTTTAAAAAGAACTACTGAACGAAAATGTCTGGAATTAACATATAAGTTCCTATGAATGATAATAAAAAGGTCTGTTACAGAAAAAAAAGAAAAATGCCTAAAAGATACTAAAAAAATAAAATCAATAAATAAAGAGATTTTTTACTATGGATTAAAGGAATAAACGGTTTATTAGATATTGGATAAAACCAGGAATATTTTTAACATTGAAACCTATGGTGTTCGTTTGCCTGAATAAACCTGCCAAATGAAAACACCGGATATCAGGACATTTCTTTGCTGTTCGGTGTCTCTGAACCTATTAACCATTACTTCTCTATGGGGACTTTCACTGCCTTCGAACAGGCACATACTTGCTGTCAGTTTGCCAAAATTTGTGTATGATCATATCATAGAGCTCCACAGCAATAAACCTCACAGTAATGTGCGCCGTGTATTATGAGCATTCAGTGTTATATGGGAGTACTGACTTATGAGTAAAAGTAGTTAAAAAAACCCCGTAAAACTCGGGGCGGGGGGGTGACACCACAAGTTACTGCACCTGGTGACACCAACCCTAGTGATGCCACTGCTGGACACTGCTGGGATACAGTACAAGGAAACACAAGATATAAACGGACACGAGAAGACAGATACAGACGGAACTTACAAAAAGGGACATAAGACACATGAGACAGTGGAGGCAGAGGGTACAAGACAAGAGGCTGTGGAAGGCAGAGGGGACAACAGGAGTCTTGGAACTTTGGGAACTTGGCTGGGGGCTGGAGGGAGCACGAGATTGGAGGCTTAGAAGGTGGGCATGCTTCTTGCACCAAAGGGGTTATTCAGCAAGTGGCAAACCTGCCACTGAATTGCACTGTATGGTGAATTTTCATGGCAGTTCGTCTATTCACTAAACTGTCATTTCGCCAAATATTGGGGAATTGACAGAGAAATACGGTGCTGCAGTTCGCCGCAGTTCAGCGACAGTTACATTGTCCCATAGTGAAGTAATGGTTAATCTATTCAGAGACTGCTGAACTGCACCGAGTGTCAGTGAAATGCTCTGATTTTTGGTGATTCAGTTCGAAAGGTTTAAACAGGCGAATCCCATAGGACTCGATGTAAAAAACTATTGTTTTAATTTAACCGTTTTTTATTTTCATTTTCAGCAAACCATATTTTAATTTATACATTATATATATTTTATAGTTTTATTAATTTTTTTATAGGACCTTTTTTATTATTCACCCATTTTCATGCATTTGTAGTCATTTAAACACCTTTTCGAATAGAGGTCGGGTTTTTTTTGCAGTTTGGCGGTCTTCGGAAGCTCCACGTTTGGCACCCTTCAGGGACCCTGCGGTGAATCGAGAATTCGCCGCAGGGTCAGCGAAATGGAATCACCCAAGTGCGCTTTTGAATAACCCCTCAACTGTTTGGCAATGCTGAAGCAATGCCTTCTGGGAACTCCACCCTTATGTAGAGATACACAGGAAAAGTGTTTAACTGTCAAACTAGAATAAAATCAATAAAAGTTTTAAAAATGTGTAAAAAAATATTTTTCCTGCTTTAACTCTTTCCCGCCACATGACGTACTAATCGGCCTGTGGCAGGTGGGCATTGAAGCCGCAGGGTGGCATAGTACGACCCACTAGACATGTGCATTCGTTTTAGTACTAAAACGATTTAGTCCGAATTTTGGGAAAATTTAGTTTTCGTATGACTCAAGAGAAACAAAACTGCTCAGTACAAAAAACAAAAGAAACTAAAGTAAAATGCATTACATTTTAGTTTCAGTCCTTTTTGTGATATTACATTGATGAGTGAAGGAGACCAGCAATGAAGAGCGCAACATCCGAAGTTCTGCACCCTCCACATGCCAATGCAGTAGGATGTTCTATACAGAGAGGGGCATTAATTAATGCAGGAGGACGTTCTATACACTATATAGAGAGGGGTATTAATTAATGCAGGTGGATGCTATATACAATATACAGAGACGGGTATTAATTAATGCAGGAGGATGTTCTAAACATTATAAAGAGAAAGGTATAAATTGAGGAGGATGTTCTATACAGAGAGGGACATTAATTAATTCAGTAGGATGTTCTATATATTACACAGAGAGGGGTATTAATTAATGCAGGTGGATGTTGAATACATTATACAGAGAGGGGTATTAATTAATGCAGGAGTATGTTCTAAACATTATACAGAGAGGAGCCTTTTTTTTTTGGCCCTTTAAATCCAGTGCCTGTGAGCGCTGAGATCGACTGCTTGTTACATTTTCTCTCAGTACAATGTATCAGGCTCAGTTGTTACAGTAACTGACTGTAACAGCGCTCAGAGTTTCAGTAAAACAAGGAAATAATATTGTTCTAACCTCTTATATATAAAAATATTATTTATTAGTTTTACTGAAACTCTGAGGCTGTGATGAGCAGTAGTCAGTTACTGTAACAGCTTTGCCTGACCCATTGTGCTGAGAGTGAGAGATACTGTAACAAGCAGCGATCTCAGCCCTCTGAGGAGCCACTACAATAGTAATTATATCCACTGGTTTTGGATGAATGAAAACGAATTTCTTTAGCAACTAAATAAATTGCATTTTAGGACTAATCCATTAGTTCAAAACTAAATTTTGTGCTGTGCACATGTCTACGCCCCACTGACTTCAATGAGTCTCTTCTGTCCCTGCCCACTAGCTGGCACACGCCATGCGCTGCTGTGGGATTGCCTGGTTCAGGCGCTCCCCTAGCAGCCAGTGGTGTGTGTCTGCTGCATGGGTGGGCCGAAGGAGGGGCCCGTGGCAGCTGGATAGCCGGGCGAACTAGAATGCCCCGGTCAGCGTTGAAGTCCCTCTGCCGAGTACCACCTGCCTGGCATGAACTGAATATTAGCGCTCTCTGCAACTGTGAAAGCAAGACACACTCGCTTACACACTCATGTGCGCTCTTTCATAGTTTACATACTCACTGTCTCACTCAAACTCCCTCACACAGTCACTCACTCTTTCTTGTGCTGTCTCTTGTGCGTGCTCTCTCTGCTTTTTGTTGCCGTCTTTCTTTCTTTACCTTTTCTTGCTGTGTCTCTCTCTCTGCGGTCTCCTTTTCTCCCGGTGTGTATTGATTTGAATGATTTCTGTCTTTCCCTGTCTCTGCAGTAGCTGGGGTGAAAGAGTTACAGATTGGAATGGCAGTCAGCCCCGCCCTCTCCTCAGCTCACAGTGCAGAAGGGAGGTGGAGCAACTCAGTCGCACATGCTCAGTGCGTTTATATGCATTCCGCAAAATACAAACTGATTGGTTAGCTCAGTGTGCCTCCTGAGGTGGGCGTGGAAAACACCAAGAAAATAAAGCAGATAAATATGAAAAAATATCATATCTACTGGCTTTTTATGTCTGCTGAATGAGACTGACTCATGCAAAAGGCATTGCACATCTTTAAACTCACACTAGCAAAGCATGCATGTCCCTTTAATGAAGGCGCACCTGTGGCTACCTGCAGGAGACCCAGAGAGCAATTGCTAGACCTGGCCTGGAAACCACCTGGAAAGGTGCTGCCGTAACAGGAAGAAGGCTGCTATGTCAGGTGCGGGCACGGGTCTATCTGCGGTTTTGCTCAGCCCCTTCGCTGGAGCCCTCACACAAGCAGTCAATCTGTGCTATAGAATTGATTGGTTCAGTCAAGTGATTTTTTTCTTTATTCAAATCTATCTATTTGTTAGCATAATGTATCAACTGTATTTAAAGAAGATCTTAGTGGGCATTTTATTTGGTGTGATTGGTTGTCGTGTGAGTGCTTGAAAAAGCGCTCAGCAAATTACTATAAGGTTGCTGCCACATGAGCGCAGAAATTACATCTTTTGTAACAGACATACTTTTGCACGGACGTTCTAGTGGTCACCACATGATGCGCGCAAATTTTGATGAAGATAAAAAACCCTTGAGAAATATGGAAGCTGAAGAAACCGTTACATTTGGTAGTCTCAGTTTCCTACACATGTAATGGACGGACATCAAATGATCACTTGTCTGATGTGATGCTTTCTATAGGCAGGAGCACAGGACATCCATGGTCATGTCACGACTTGACTCCTAGCATGTGTGTGAAATAATTCTATGGCGAATGTCACAATGCACATTACAACGGATGCGTTTTATACGCTTTTGTGGCCCCAGCCTAAAGCTGTGCGTTTGCTGGTGTTAAGCATATACTTAACTAAGGGTGAAACTGTGATCCACAAGAGGCACTCGAATACTGTACATTCATAGCATTTAAGGAAGGTATGTTTCTGAGCATCATCAGATATGTAATTCAGGAAATTCATGTCTTTCATGGTTAGCCAACACTGCCCATGTAAACTTAGAATTAAAAAAAATTAATTATTTACATTAAATTTAATTATTTTTTAGACTTCTATATAAAAACGTGCATATGCCAGACACGAAATTGAGAGAGTGTGTGTGTGTGTGTATATATATATACAGTTGTGTTCAAAATTATTCAACCCCCACTGAAATTGAGTGTTTTGGCCAGTTTGACATTGATTTTGATCATTCAGTCATCTTGCTTACAATTAAATCAAAGAGGCACGTGTAGGTCAGACAAATATAACATAACATTTATAATGAAATAACCACAAATGTCTTTTCTGTGCTCACATCATTATCAGTTTTATTCAACCCCCAAGTGACATTCAATCTTAGTACTTAGTACAACATCCTTTTACAGTTATAACAGCTTTTAAACGTGAAGCATAGCTTGACACAAGTGTCTTGCAGCGATCTACGGGTGTCTTCGCCCATTCGTCATGGGCAAAAGCCTCCAGTTCAGTCACATTCTTAGGCTTGCTCACTGCAACTGCTTTCTTTAAGTCCCACCAGAGGTTCTCAATCGGATTTAAGTCAGGTGACTGCGATGGCCACTCCAAAATGTTCCAGCCTTTAATCTGCAACCATGCTCTAGTGGACTTGGAGGTATGCTTGGGATCATTGTCTTGTTGAAAGGTCCAACGTCTCCCAAGCCTCAGGTTTGTGACGGACTGCATCACATTGTCATCCAATATCTCCTGGTACTGAAGAGAATTCATGGTACCTTGCACACGCTGAAGCTTCCCTGTACGTGCAGAAGCAAAACAGCCCCAAAGCATGATTGACCCCCCGCCATGCTTCACAGTAGGCAAGGTGTTCTTTTCTTCATAGGCCTTGTTCTTCCTCCTCCAAATATAGCGTTGATCCATGGGCCCAAACAGTTCTAATTTTGTTTCATCAGTCCACAGAACACTATCCCAAAACTTCTGTGGTTTGTCCACATGACTTTTGGCATACTGCAGTCGACTCTTCTTATTCTTTGGAGACAGCAAGGGGGTGCGCCTGGGAGTTCTGGCATGGAGGCCTTCATTACGCAGTGTGCGCCGTATTGTCTGAGCTGAAACTTCAGTACCCACATCTGACAAATCTTTTCTCAGTTCCTCAGCAGTCACACGGGGACTTTTCTCCACTCTACGCTTCAGGTAGCGCACAGCAGTCGAAGTCAGCATCTTCTTTCTGCCACGACCAGGTAGCGTTTCAACAGTGCCCTTTGCCTTGAATTTGCGAATGATGCTTCCTATGGTCTCTCTTGGTATGTTTAACATCTTTGCAATCTTCTTATAGCCATTGCCCTTCCTGTGAAGAGTAATCACCTCTTCTCTTGTCTTCCTGGACCATTCTCTTGACTTCACCATGTTTGTAACCACACCAGTAAATGTCTAGAAGGAGCTGAGTATCACAGTCATTTTAAAGCTGCCTAATTGGTGCTTATTATGCTTTATTGCTGCTCCGTGACATCCACAGGTGTTTTCAATACCTGATTGAAAACACTTGAATGAACCTCTGTTTAATAACCCCCTATTTAACCAAGGGGTTAAATAATTGTGTCAATGAAGAATTCACAAAAGAAACATTTACTACTGTATTACAAAATCAATTGATGTCATTTTAGTTGCATATGGTTCTTTAAAAAGTCCTTGTAGGATTTCATTCTGAATACAATTACAAATGTACACTAAATTCCCTAAAACCCTTTACAGCATTGGGGGTTGAATAATTTTGAACACAACTGTATATATATATATATATATATAATATATATTCACATGCACATTTCTGAATTGGAAGAAAGATGTTTCTGGAACATCAGTGGAATGTAGAAAGACTTACCTTTTGTCCATTGTTTATGTGCTGGGGTGGGACATATTAATAAATCAGGTCCAAGTGAGTATTGTTACTTTAAATGAGCGTGCTTAATTGGGGCAAGGTTTGATAAATGACATGCAAACCATGACCTGTATATGAGTACCACTACAATTAGCTTCTCCCTCTGATAAAGTACATAGTACAAATGTTAGCATAATTAGAGTAAAAGCCAAGGGAACAATATAACCCATAGGGCTGGGATACATGGAGATTCAGTAAGATTTATTTTATGTTTTTGGAGAAGACGGCCTATATGTTGTTTTTCATCTCGTTTTATTTTCCCCAGCACCCAGAAGGGCACGGAAAATGATTAAATAACCCCAATTAGGATTGTATTAGTGGAAGGGAAGGTAAACACTTGGGACAAAGGGTTTTCTGCCATAGATTTATGGTTTTGTTCATGTTTGTGTCTACAGATATGCACATGCTTTCTTTATGGAAAAAATGTTTTTGATCGGCATTTGACTCTGATGTACATATATAAGAGCTTGTAGAAATATACAGAGTCGGATGTAATGCAATTATGCCACAGCCATTGAAGTGTATGGATTTGGTAATTTTACAGCAGCTCTTTTAAAGGGATATTATAGGGTAAAGAAAACGTGAGGGGGGGATTATACATTAACCCCTCCTGACCTTTTCCGTACGGCCTCTCCCATTTTAACTCTTTAGATTTTTGTAGAATTCCCTTGCATCTCGAATCCTCAAAACATGACATGCTGCCAGCTTCCTTCAAGTAGCAGCAGCATGTCACATGACCTCGGGTGGCTGGACCCTTGGCTGGACCCTCCAGGGAGCGGTCAGCCAATCCAATGACTGGTAGGCAGTGGCGTCTCTAGGAACAATATTTAGGGGGGGCACATAAGATACCACAGTCAAAACTGGGAGGGGGCACTAATAATTTTCACCACATTAAGTGTCCTTGGGCACGACACCTAACGGTACATACTCGCCACCCAGGACATACTTGAAAACAAAAAATAAGGGCCCTATCACCTGGTGAGCGAAAATGCCATTGCTATAGGAAAACTTTGTCACGAGTTGCTAAAACTTAGCACCTGACAACCTTCTAACAGATCACCTTGTCTGCGGTAGTCCGTGTACAAGGTCGTTTAGCGCACGCTAGGGAATCGCTAAGACCTGGGCTGAGACCCAGCGCTAATGCGTTTGCGAACAGGATGGACCTGTCTTTTTCCAGTGCAGAGTGCCGGGCCATACCTATCCACTGCATTCACAAGCTTGTAAGTATGAGCACATCCAGTGAATAACCTCACACCCCGGCATTATTAAAATCCTCCAAGGTGGCTATATTATCCATGTTTATAAGCACACATATATTAATTAAGGCTGATGGGCATTGCATGATAAATGCCACCCAGCAGCATGTAGAATCATTACACTGCATTTAATAGATCCAAAAGGAAGGCCAGGTGAACGACAATAATTTCCCTGCTGCAGCATATAAATAATACATGTTTCAGGGCAAGACTTAAACATGGTCCACACGGTCACCCTAAGGCTGGGTTCACACCCAGACATTTTTCAAACGTGCGCAATACGCAGTTTATTTTAAGCGCGTTCACGCATACGAAAAAACGCGCGAACGCGCATTGCAGTGCGTTCGCGACTATGTCTATGGCCACGAACGCGCTGCTATAAAGAAGCTCCCGTAGTTATTTGTGCATCGGACGTGTTAATGCGCGTTCCTGCGCGCTTTAAAACGCTTAGGTGTGAATGGGTCCCATAGGAAAGCATGGGATTTCCCCGTTCATGCGTATTAAAGTGCGCAGGAACGCGCTTTAAAACGTCTAGGTGTGAACGGGGCCTAATAATCAACCGCTTCTATACTATGAATAACCCCAGCATAAAATGTTTAGAATAAGGCAATATATTAGAATTAGGATATATGTGGATAAATTATACATTTATAATGGAGCCTACTGCAACAGCAGCGACATTGTGGACCAGATCCATTACTATGGTGTATGGGGCCAAGAGAACACCTGTGCTGCATTCCTTTACATTGCCTGTTAATTGCCTGTTATTTTTAGTGCAAGCTTACTGTACTTACCGCGTCCTATACGTAATATGGGGAGCGCTCCCCATATTACGTATAGGACGCGGTAAGTACAGTAAGCTTGCGCTACAAATCACTAATAACGATGCGCTAATTGATTTTTCCCGTTTGTAGTGGGAGGCAAATGATCTGTTGGTCCGGCGCTAGACTGAATTTACCTGACGCTAACGCAAAAACATGCTGACGCTAGGGTTAGCTCACACCAGCTGATAGTGCCCTAAATAAGTATATATAAATAAAATTCCAAAACCCCAGTGTAATGTGATGCAATGATACCTTTTTATTGTACTAACCTGATACTTGAATTCAATATTTTATTTGCCGCAGTTCGGTTGTGTTCGCCAATGTCTGATAACTGCTTCAGCGACTCCAATTTTAGAAAATTACAGTGACCATTCAGTAAATAGGGAATTTGCAATATTTTCAGTGAAATGAATTCCCCAAAATGTGATGAAAAGCAAAGGATCTAAAGATGAATAGACCCTTTAGATTCTAACTTCCATAAACCCAGGAAAATACAATAAAAATAATAAGCAGTGTGGCATGTAGCTACCCATTAACCCCAAAATACCGTAAATCAAGGAAAAAAATAAAATATATACTGTGAGGGATGAAGCCTGCCCATTAACCCTTAATATACAACTAAACCAAGGCAAAGACTAAAGTAATACACAATGTAATATATAGTCTGAATGTTCACCCATTCACTGCTGAACCATTTCAACCCTTGTGCAAACATTTACGTGCACCTTTCTATTTAATTTTTTTATGACTTTTAGTTTATACTGGATATGGTCATGTTGGAATCTGCCCTTTCCAATGACACCTAGATCGTCCATATGCGATGCACAGGGACAGAGATTCTGCAGTCCGAATATGTGACTAGATGCTGATTTCTGGTGGGCAAGGAATAACCTAGGGGGGCAGTTGCCCCCCTGTAGAGACACCTATGCTGGTAGGGAGGGAGATGGTGTAGTTTTCTGGAGACTAGGGCAGTTTTCGCTGATCTGAGCTTCTGGAAGAAGATTAGTCCCTGCAGTCTAAAAAGTAAGCCCACTGAGAGCCCCCTGGAACAGCAAGAGGGGTGAGAACGATCAGGGCTTTGTGACTGTGCAATTTACATTGAGTGGTCATAATGCCTAGAGAGTATCCCTGTAAGGCAATAAGGCAATGTTTCCCAAATCTGTCCTCAGGACCCTCAACCAGGCTAGAATTTGCAAATCCCCTTGGGGAAATGCAGGCTGAATACTGCAATCACTGAGCAGCAAATTATATCCCCTGTGCTGTGCTTCAGATATCTGTCAAACCTGGCCTGTCAGCGGGTCCTGAGGACTGGTTTGGGTAACACTGCTGCAGTGCTGTAAGGTAATGCCTGACTTAGGGCTTGATTCCAAGCCTGGTATAAACTTCACTAGAGCTCTGGTAAACTTAGCAATGTCATAGACTAGTGGTTCCCCACTAGGGCTGAAACAACTAATCGATTAATCGACAACTAATCGATGATTAAAATAGTTGTCAACTATTTCCATTATCGACTAATCGGTGCCGATTAATCGACCTGTGTACAGCACACATTGTTTATAGTCAGACTGAGTTAAATGTATATAACCTCAGCTTCGGAGCTGATTGGAAAAGACGCGCCGCTGCTTTACTAGGTATGATTTAGTTCTAGGGTTATGTCAGACACAACCAGTTTGTTTTAATTCTGTTTACAACAGTAGAACTATAACACAAACAATAGGATACTGCCACTGGGTGAAGGAGCTGTATGCCTGTGTTATATCCTTACTTGAAGCTGGACTCCTGTGCCACTACCCCACCCTCCCTGCCACACCCTCTTTGGTCGGGAACTGCCATTCCCTCCCTTTGGTCTGGTCCCTTTCCCCAAACTCACTCCCACACTCAGATACGGTCTTTTTTGTCCATACCCACTCCCTCTCACACTCAGGTCAAGTCACTTGAACAAAATCACTCCCTTTCACCTCCAGTCCCTCCTCCCACTCAGTTTGTTCACAAAATTATTTAAAAGGGACACTCTACGCACCCTGAACACTTTAGCTTATTAACCCCGATTTCATGCTGACATTATTATCGATGACCAACTGTTTGTAGCCATGTTCATCTGAAAAAGCAAACATCAGCTTAAGCTGCGCATGTAGCATCAACCCATCCCTCTGACAAAGCACTCGCATACCTTGTATGGAAAAGTACAGAAGATACACAATTTGCGTATGTACGTACGAAGGTTACATACACTACGCAAATTACTTATGAAAAAAGGGGGAGGGGTTGTGGTTATTTAAGTAAACATATTTTTTTTCTATATATTTTTTTCTTTTATCCAATGAATTGATTAAACAAAATAATAATCGGCCAACTAATCGATTATGAGAATAATCGTTAGTTGCATCCATCCATAACATGCCAGATAATAAGGATTACCTTGGTAAATGCAGACTGAATCCTGCAGTCATCGAGCAGCAAATCCTATCACCTGTGCTGTGCTTCTTGCTAACAGCATATGAATTCCACAGACTACAGAGTTGGATTTTTCATGCATAGTCCATCTGCATGAATAAATTATGTGTCCAGGAAAACATGGAGGATCTGGCAACCCTAGGTACCACCCATTTTGGGATTGACCGTTCTATGCTTTCCTGGGCACATTTTATTCAGTCTGCTGGATAGAGTATAAGGATGCGGTCACAAGGGCGCACTGAATGCATCCGTGTGACCGCACTTCCCTGCATCCAATGCAGCTCCATAGGAGGATCGAGCCTTGCAGCGCTGACCGCACTAACTGCGCTCAGCGAGGTGGCCACACGGGTGTCAGAGTTGCAGGAATGTCCACTCTCAAAAACGCTTGTGCGCCCGCAGCCTAAAAGGTGAAATCCTGCAATAGTATGCTCAATTCATGTGCCGTAGGTAAAAAATCATAGGAATCCCAGGTGCCGTTCTTCCATTAAGTAATGGATAGCCTACATAGTCATATTTATTTATACACCTTCCATTTGCTTTTTCGCTGCATGAAATCGTAGTATGTGTACAGGAAAACAACGCAAACCTGGTAACACTTTGCTTGCATTGCTCCTCAGCAAGAGGAAACAATATAAAACAATCAAACTCATTGTGAAATTCAAAACTTATTGAGACCCGTAAACCTATGGCTGTATGGACTTGCAGGAAAGGATCATGTCTGTTTTCGTACATATGTTTGTATACAAACAAATCACAATGCCAGGTGGAAGTGAAGTGTTTGCCCAACCCAATATAGGACCCTGCTTCAACTGAGCCTGTAATGGGGAGTCTATCCTGGGCCGGTGCTCCCACTAGGCAACCGCCTAGGGCGCACTGCCATTTAGGGGTGCAGCCAGCCCCAACCCGGGTTCCATTATTGTACCCGTTCCTCATTGTGCGGTTCGTGTACCCGCTAGTGACACAGAAGGTGTGCATCTTATGGTGACGCGTAGGCACCACCAGATGATATGTAGGCACCACCAGAGGCAGATGAAAGAAAAAAAGAAGCAGAAAAAAGAAAGCGGCACAGACCGATCCCGGGCCCGACCAGCAGAGGGGTAAGATGGTCACTGAGCGACTGTGTGTGTGCGCGCGTGTGTGTCCCCATGCACAGTGTGTGCCCCCTGCGCGCACAGTGTGTGTGTGTGTACCCGCATTTCAATCGTTAACAATTTTTTCTGGGGAGGGTGTAAGTAGCTCGTCTTGCCTCGGGTGCAAAATAGTCTCGCACAGGCCCTGAGTCTATCCTAACCCTAATGTATAAACCTAACCCTAGAAATAGATTGCTTCCAAAAATGCTCTAATTCAGGAGCAACCCAATTCTCATGTGGAGCCAAATTGTTATGTAAAACCATTTATTTTGTTTCTGATTGCTCATGAAAAACACTCCCTAAAACATTGTGAAAGCATTACTTTTGGCTGCCTCCTAATTGAAGTGTCTTTTTACAAAAAATTCACTGACATTTTTAACCAATCCTTTTTTTTTTGCGTCATTATGGTAGGATAAATGCTTCCTGCACCAACCATGAACTGCAAAGTAATCAAGGAACTTTATGTGGAATTCATCAGAATTAATGATTTTCCTTTTTTTTTTTTTGCTGCATTATTGCATTGTAAATGCAGGGAAACACTTTTCTAATACACAGCCTAGTGATTTGTATATATGCAGGTTGTGCATCGGCATTCCCAGATCAACCGCACATTCTGTGATCGCCTTTACTGTCTGGGTGCTTATGGAAAAGACATGCATGAGCTCCTTTGCAGTATGAAGAATTCATACGCTGCAAGAGTGAAATCATATAAAAGGAGTTATTCTCCTCCAAAGTTTTGCTGGCCCACATGTCAACGCAGCACATTGCGGGGGAGGGACAGCTCTAAGCAAGAGTCACCCTACGGTTTAAGAACCCGATTGGCTGTTGGCATTCAGAATGTGAACGTCACCACTGAGCTCGCAGTAAGCTCCACCCATGGATCGTGAAACATGGCGGCACTCATCCCTGGATTGAGTTGAGTACAGATGGCAATCTCTCATCAAGGGATAAGATATTGCATTGCTTTTCAAGACCAATGAGCTATCCATGCCCTGATGGGGTATCCCAGACAAAGTGCACTTACAGGTGTACTTTAAATGGACACTCTACTCCTCCTGACCACTTTTTTGTTTTCAGGATGTCCCAATCTGGAGATATCGCTGTTTGAAGTGGAGTAGTGTGTATGCATGCGCAGCTCTGATCCATTATTCTGTGCAGGTGCTACAGAACTTGTGCACAAGTCCCATAGCAGGGCACAATTTTGCATTTCCTGCGCTACACAAGTTGCATAGGAGCACAAGTTGTGTTAGGCTAGGGTCAGACTAACGCATTTTTTGCGTTGTCTGTGAAAAAGTGCGTTCGAACGAATGGACGCATTTTTTCACGGAATACACGATAGCGGTCATACGATGCGCATTTTCGTCCGTGATTTTGTACGGATCATCAATAAAACACTTTTTGTGTCTGGACGTTATGTTGGCCGGACATTAGCAGCGTCTGACGTCTCCTAATCACGCACACACGCCGCTAGCGGACACAGTGCACTCTGTACGTCAGTACTAGCGGTTTGACGTTCTCGAAAAAATACGTTCGTTTACCACTTGCGTTCCGCGGCTGCACTTTTGTGCGGCTGTTCTTCGTATGCTGCCCGGCATTGGACGTAATTTGCTGCTAGCGCGGCTGTGATTTAGTGCGGCTAAACGCACGTTAATACTGCATTAGTCTGACCTTAGCCTTAGATAGCCGCAGGGGCGTCCGGGTTCAGGACTCTGAACTGAAGAGGAGCCACGCGCAGTGAGGGACAAATGATGGGTAAAAATCAGTCAACAAGAAAAATTCTAATTAAAAAATAATTGGGCAGAGGTTGTTGTCAGCGTCTGACCAATTATTTATGGGCAAGAAAGGGAACTCTTTTCAATAGAGCATTCCTTTAAAGTCCATGGAGTGTGAATGTAAGGTGCTGCCCTGCATTATGCAACATTCAGGCGTACTATGAATTCAATATGCTCGTGGGGAGTATATCATGTCCCTCCCATTAGCCTGGACAAAATTCTATTGTTCCAGGAATAATGAACGATCTTACAACCCAAGGCACAGCCCGTCAGCCCCCAGAAGTGCTCTATGTGAAGTAAACCATAGTGGATTCGGCAGTACTACCTGTGTAGGAATAGTATGGAGTAATTGTGGATGTCTGGTCCGGTGTCTCGTCATGGGAGAGTAGAAGTCCTTGCACAATATCAAGACTGCAAGAATTCAAAATAGGATTTCCTTCATGTTTGTGACTTTAAAAAGAACCTCTATGTAACCACATACCCCCCTTCCCTCTGGGGTCTGCGTGACTTGTCTTTTGGGTTTAGGAGGGACCGAATAATTTTTCTGAAACGGCTCATAATTCGTCTCTGCTTGGCAGGTCTTGAAAGTTTAACTGAGGCAATCCCAGACTCAGCTCCGTCCAGGAGGATTGGTGGCATCCTCCAGGGGGAAGCAAGGGTGGGGATCTTCTTGCAAACTTAGGGGTCATTAGTAGGACAGTGTCTGGAGCTCTGTACCAGAAGAAAAGAAAATGCATTTATTTTAACTGTGTCACTGATGGCTTTACCTTGTGCTCCTGCAGTACTGGTTCCTGACAGCAGGCCATAATCCAGACATCTATGTGTATTATCTGTAGTGGTTGGGATCAGAAGTGTTTATTTGGGAATATGTGCATATATAAGGAGATCCTGGAGTTGGGACCAAAGTCTAACAATTAATTTATGGTTCATATACACCTTTTACAAATAGCCTGTGAGTAATATATATATATATATATATTACATAGTAATATGTGAGTTATATATTATGGGTTATTCAGAGAGCACCAAAATTTCGGTGCTCTCTCATTTGGCGTACTTCGGCGAGTTCAGTTCGCCGGCCCTGCGGGGAATTCAGCACCAAACGGGATCTGGCAAATGCTGCCAAACTTGGGGGTAAAAAATCCAATTTTTTTAAATAGGCACTTAAAACAATAAAAGTGCTTGAAAATGCATAGAAATGATAAAAAAAAAGGATCTGTTACAGAATAAAAAAAAACGCCATTTAAAAAAATGGGAATCAAAAATTTCACCTAAAAAATTAGAATTAGCAGGGTTATCCAAAGAGATCCGAATGGCTGGAGAAAGGTAACCGAACGCTGAAAATCAGCGTTCGGTTACCTTTCTTGGCTATTCGGCTATCCAGAGAGCAGGCAATACGCCAAATCCTGGCGAATTTGCCTGCACATACAGTGCCTGTTCGGTGCCTGTTCGAGGGCAGTGAAATCCCCATAAAAAAGCACTGCTTCGTCTATTCAGAGAACACAAACCAGCAGTGAAAGGTTAACGAAATGCCCTGCTATCCGGTGGTTTAATTCGGCAACTTTATTCAGGCGAATCCCATAGGCTTCAATGTTAAAAATATTCCTGTTTTAATTCAATATCTAATAAACCATTCATTATAAAATTCTGCAGTAAAGAGTCTCTTTATTTATCGATTTTTTTAGGATATTTTAAGCATTTTTCTTGATTTTTTTTAAAAACTCTCATTTTTTATTTTTTTTTAAGTTTACTTATTTTTTCTGTAACAGCCCTTTTTATTATCATTCATTGGACCTCATATGTAAATTTCAGAGATTTTCGCTCGGTAGTTTCTTTCCAAACAGCGTTTCACTTTTCAAACATTCAAGCAAACTGTTTTACAAATTTATTCACTTCCTTCGTCTGCGGTGTCGGCTTTTTCCGGCGGCTTCGCTGCGTATTTTCGGCGGGTTAATCCAGATGTTTTTGCGGGTTTTCGGCGTGCTTTCGCCGGGTTTTGTGGTAAGTTTTCGTTGGGTTTGCGGCGGCCTTTCCCTGCAATTCGGGGACCCTGTGGTGCTTATTGAATACACCGCAGGGTCGCCGAAATGGGATCGGCAAAACAAACCGAATTGAAGAGAACGAAAAGTCACCGAACGTGCGGTGACTTTTCGGTTCTCTTCGAATTACCTTGAAAGACTTTTTGCTGCAAATGAAAGGAATAAGGTTATCACGTCCGTGTCGCCGCACAGTTTAACGTCCGTCGTAGCATTGATTTGTGATCAATAGAGACCAACACATCAAGTACGTGCGCACCGAAGTGCGCACGCACAACTCAGGTAGCAGCAGACGCCATTCAGGCCTCGACATAAAAGCGCAACGACGGATGCCCAGAGTGCGCCGCGTCCGTGTAGCGGCCTGTGTACATGATGACGCCACATCAGACGCAGCGTATTTACGATGTCCATCACGTTGACGCTCAGATGTTTTTTGGTCTGACTGTCTGTACCTGTATTTTAATTTTGATTAATTTTGTTTCCCATATTTCCCTTTTTTTTCTACATCCGTCAAAAAAAAACGGATCGTGTGTTGTCTATGTACAACTGATGGGGTTTTGGGTCCCCTGCCTTCTTCTTTTTTTTTTTTTAGTGTGCAGGAACATGGGTCAGCCCAGTGGTGCCATGTATGCGTTTACCATGGCTCTGTCTGCATGCTTTGGCCCCGGGTCGCCCAGCCACGTGGCCCCTTCCGTGGCCTCTGGTTAACCATCGGGCCAGGAATGCCATAACGCCAGGCAGTTTCCCTACCCTTTTTTTTTTTGTCAGTGACCCAGCACCCTAATGCCTACACTTCTGCAGACTCTGCCAACTCTCCTGCACCTAGTCAATATATCCCCCCCCCCCATTCCTATCTATGCTTACATCTGCTTTCTGTGCAACTTTTCTGGTGAGCCCTGCATGGCCACTGAACTGTCTGTGGTATCGATGACAATTTTTCAAAATAAAATATTATCACATCTAATGGCTTAACCTTAATAGTAGACATGTGCACAATGAAAAAAATTGCTTTGTTTCAGAGCGATTAGTTTCGGTGCATTCGTTATGTTACCGTGATTTGTATTTCGGATTGATCCGTTAGTTCGGACGATCGGTGAATTACCGTATTTTTCGCTCCATAAGACGCACCTGACCATAAGACGCACCTAGTTTTTAGAGGAGGAAGACAGGAAAATAAATATTCTGAAATCAAATAGTGTGATAATGGATATTGCCCCAGCTCCTCTCATGGATATACTGCCCCAGCTCATGGATACTGTCCCGCAGCTCATGGATATGCCCCCCAGTTTATGGATATGCCCCCCAGTTTATGGATATGCCCCAGCTCATGGATATGCCCCCCAATTTATGGATATGCCCCAGCACATGGATAATGCCCCAGCTCATGGATATTGCCCCAGCACATGGATATTGCCCCAGCACATGGATATGCCCCAGCACATGGATATTGCCCCAGCACATGGATATTGCCCCAGCACATGGATATGCCCCAGCACATGGATATTGCCCCAGCACATGGATATACTGCCCCAGCTCATGGATATACTGCCTCAGCTCATGGATATGCCCCAGCTCACTCATGGATATGCCCCAGCTCACTCATGGATATGCCCCAGCTCACTCATGGATATGCCCCAGCAGCTCATGGATATGCCCCAGCTCACTCATGGATATGCCCCAGCAGTTCATGGATATGCCTCAGCTCACCTGCCGCCACCGCCGCCGCGTTAGGCTCCCTCTGAGCATGCGTCCGGTGGCAGGAAGCTTGGGCACTCGCCTGGGGGAGCCACGTGACCGCGATCTCGCGAGATCGCGGTCACGTGGCTCCCCCAGGCGAGTGCCCAAGCTTCCTGCCGCCGGACGCACGCTCAGAGGTAGCCTAACGCGGCGGCGGCAGGTGAGCTGAGGCATATCATGGGGCATTCGCTCCATAAGACGCACCCACTTTTCCCCCACTTTTTGGGGGGAGAAAAGTGCGTCTTATGGAGCGAAAAATACGGTAATTACTTAGATTATGGTAAAAAAAGAGATACCTAATCCCCCTTTCTTTGGTGCTGAAACCTATTCCATACCATGGACAGCAGCCCCTTAGGTCTCCAGAGCACTGCATAGCTGCTATTCTTGGTGCTGAACCTATTCAGCACCATGGATAGCAGCATGAGCATATGTGGCTTGCTTAGAAAGCAGCTTTTGGTTTCATTAGGTAGGACTCCTCTACCAGATGTGCCGTCACGTGGCGGGTGAGCTTACACTTCAATAGCCGTTCAAGTAAACCAAAACCTCTGATTGTGTTTTTTCACATGGGGTTATAGGGATAAGCGCAGATGACATCTTTTTTTCTTGATATGTTTTATACTTTTTACTGGGCTGGATACTTCTGGTAGTTGCAGCCGCCCTGGTAGGGATCAGGCACGACACCGTTTTTCCCATTAGTGATACAAGGTTCATCAGATGGTAACGACTTAACTGAATCTTATTAAAACCTTATTTATGTCCATGTCGAAGCCAACATGCCTCTCCATTGTACGCTGTTATAAAAAGGCCATTTTTTAATATCCCTTAAAGGAATACTATAGGGTTAAAAAAGGAAGGGTTAGGAAATGCAGGACTTAAACATTAACCCCTCCAAACACAGCCTCCTGTTTTATGCCTGTATTTCACTTTTTTTAAAAAAAATCTCACCCATATCCAGCCCTGGCCTCCCTCTGAGCCCTGTAGGATATGTCTGTCAGCGCAACATGTCATGTGATCATGTGATCACAAGGGGGACGGTCATCCAGCCAATCCAGTGGTTCTCAGTGCAGGAAGGCTGATACCAGGTGGGGCTGGTACCAGAAGCACTCCAAGCCCAGGAAACCTGAGCTAACTGTCTGGTCAGGGCTAAGTCACTGTATCTGGATGGCTGAATCAGCCCTCTGAGCTCCAGGGGGAGAAGCGGAGCATGGCTCTCATAGCAGTGTCACCAGTTAGATAGGAGTGAGCGGTCACACTGTGCACAGTATTCCTTTAAGAAATATGCTCTGGTAAAATGATCATTTTGGTGACCATAATTCTATATCTGTATTCTACCTTCAAGGAGGTAAAAAAAGTCCTATCTTTTCAGCAGCCTTATCTCTCCTTCTATCTCTCAGATTCATGCCCCTTATTTTTTTTTGTTCACTTTGTGGAGTGAATTGCTGTGTTATCTCCAGTGCTGAACATGAGGAGAAGAAAGACAGATTAAGTTACAGAGGGAACAAGGAGGGTGCACAGAAAAAACCTTAACTATACTTTGGTCAAAAGAAGTCACTCTTTGGCAAGCCTTTTCAATGACTTAATGAAAATCATGATGCAGTTTTGTAGGAAATAGAATTCATTTAGGATTCAGTTACTCCTTAAAAGAATAGAGAATCCAGAAGGTAGTGCCAGATAGGATTACATGTGCGGGGTGGGAGGTTTGAAAGGGGCACACAACAAAAAAGTGTAGCACACCAAAGTTCCCATTTTAAACAGAAGGTGGCAGAGTGCCCCCCTTTCACTCACCCCTTGTATATTGTGCTGAGAGAAAACCAAAATTCCCAGTGGTTCCAACATCCGAACGGCTGTCCAGAGGCAGCTGCTTGACAGCCTTCAGATTAGAGTAAAGACTGGAGTTTTGAAGGTCCTCCACAGAGGCCAGGAATAGGCGGGGGGGGGGGGGGGCTGGACTCACGACTCCATGACCATTTACTGGATTATTTATATGTTCCTTAATACTTCACAGGTAGGAGGCTCCCTCACACCCGTTTATTAACCCCCTCAATTCTGTCATTTTATGAAGATACTGGGTACAGTAAATGTTATTTATTTACTACTTATCTTTGAGAGTAAACGCTGATTGTCAAAAAAAATATTTGGACTTGTTTTTGTTTTTTTAATCAAACACCTAATGATGGTGTATGGTTGTGTCAGAATTTACAATTGAAATGCTTACATTACCCCCCAAATCCATAGGCCCTTCCCCAGCTACCGTCATGGCACTTATTATTTCATTTATACCTTCAACAGAAGCCGCCAGCTCTCTGCTTTTCAGAATAACCTAGTTCCCTCCTGCTGGTGGGAATACTGTAGTGTCTTATTTATTACACCTTAACACATTGTCCCCTTCATCGCTACTGATGTTTTATTTATTTCACAGAAATTTGAGGGTTTTTTTTCCCATCCTATTTTCACAATAAATTTACACATGCAGAAGGGATGGTTGAGTTGGGGGGGATAAGAAACCAGCCAGAGTCTGGTTGCATGAGAGGGGCAGCACCTTTTAATCCTGTATTTCAATTTAATTTTAAAGGGGTTGGCAGGTTCCTGTTTTAATGAACAAAGAGTTGACAAAGGCAGACGGCTCAGGAGCCGAGACTAATTGTGTGTCACAGTAAGGCACGGAGTCCGTGGGGAGCTCCCGACCTGCTAATATAGAACAGGTCCCAGTGTGCACAGACATAGGTCATTGTAGGTGAACAGGTCACGTTTGCCCCCAGGGTGCCAGCTGGGGAAGCTTGATGAGGCAAACACTGAGCCAAAAATGTATTTGGGGCAAATTTTGTCTTTTTTTTATGCCTTTGTTAAATACGATTCTGCGTTTTGTCTGTCTATTGTGTCTGGATGTAAACCTCTGTATAATTGTATGAGCTGGGTTGAAAGGGTAATGTGGGGGAAAGTGGGACTTAACTTAAAGATGGCAGAGTAGTTTTTATTTTGTATCCTTTTTTTTGTAGTTCTGTACAATTAGTTGTAAACATGATTACAAAGGGTCTATCCTACCTATCCATTGTGGTAAGATGTGACACCTTAAGGGCCCATTTACACTGAGCGACATGAAAATCAGACGTTGTTCTGCGCGATTTTCATATACATGACATTGCGCAATATTGACGTCCTTGGCAATCAGCACTGGCCACCCTTTCTGGGTGAGAGCAGGCTGATTTGCATATGGAAAATTCATCCCTGTAATGGCACAAACAAGCTAATACCTTGTTTGTGAGACCTGAGCGGGCACCCACCGTAGAGCAGGCCATTGTGCTGTTGCTCGTTCTCAGGACCCTCACAAACACCCCCCTTGTTTCTCACTGTAATTGTAAAGGGTCATCCAGACGTGGACCCCTTGCTTGATGTGCCTAGAGGGGTGTCAGCTATACCCTCCTGACGAGGCCCAATAAGGCCGAAACGATCGTCGGGGGTTGCTGCACCTCTCGTGCAGGGATGACGTCCTTGGCAATCAGCATTGGCCACCCTTTCTGGGTGAGAGCAGGCTGATTTGCATATGGAAAATTCATCCCTGTAATGGCACAATCAAGCTAAAACCTTGTTTGTGAGACCTGAGCGGGCACCCACCGTAGAGCAGGCCATTGTGCTGTTGCCCGTTCTCAGGACCCTCACAAAAACCCCCCTTGTTTCTTATTGCGCAATACCGTTGATGCAAATTGCAAAATCCCAAATCACAAAAAAAAGGGTCATCTAACAGCGACAAGCTACAGCGACGAGCTACAGGCGACATTGAGCTGTGAGATGTGAACAGCTCCATTGAAATGCATTGGAGAAGCTACATAGAGCGGTATCGCGCCTATTGTACAGCGCTGCGGAATATGCTGGCGCTTTATAAATAAAGAATAATAATAATAAATAACGTGCGATAAATCGCTTAGTGTGAATGGGGCCTTAACCTGATTTACTGTTTCTGTGATGTTTTATGAATCCAAGGGGTACATCAAGTGTCAGTGAACCGTCAATCTCCCGTGGTCTTTTATGTTCATGTTCGACTCTCTTTATTGAGAATTTAGTTTTTATGATCTCATATTTTTTGTTTCCTTCTTTTGCAACCAAGTTTTTGACTTGGATATATCCCCATTACCTGTTCTTGTTGAGCGCCAGCCCTACCAAAAGATTTCGTTCAGCTTTCCTCTTCGTTTTGCATGGTTGATGATGAAAGTTCATTTAGAGTGGGGTGTAATCCAGTGATGTTGTATCACATGGGCAAGAACAGGTGTTGAGTGATCAGAGGATGAGAGTGTGGGTGGTGGTCATTTGCAGAATATGATCATAGTGTGAACATGTTTGTGGTGATTGTGGGGTGATGTGTTTTTGGTGGCCAATCACAATGCAAGTGTTTAAGAGACAACAGAGTTGACAGCATGTGGCAGGTGATTGCGGGGTAAGGATGTTTTGCAGCGACAGTTGTTGCATAAAAGTGTTTGAGAAGGTTCATAGCACTGGTGAGTGGGTGTTTGGTGGGAAATATCAGTATCAGGGTGTTTTGTTGGTTAGATCACAGGCATAGTAGTTTACTGGAAGAATCACATGCACTTGGGTTTTTTGTGGGAGAAGGACTACAGGCATATGGGTGTTTGAAGGTTGTCCCCAAGCACCAGGTTTTTGGCAGGGGAGATTGCAATTGTGAGTGTTTTGGGTGGGGGGATCACAGGCATTCGCGTTTTAGGCAGGGGCGATTGCAAGTGTGTAACTGGGGATTATAAGTGAGATGTTATTTGGTTGGAAAGATCGCGGTCATGAAGGTGTTTGTGGGGGTTGTAGGCATGAAGGTGTTTGGGGATCACAGAGGTGAGAGTGTTGAGTAGGTGAGATCACAGGCTCAATGCTGATTGAGAGAGCTGGATCACCGACGTATTGGGTCTTAGTAGGGAAGTCAGGGGCGTGTGTGTGTTTGTGAGTAGATTGCAAGCATGGGGGGGATTGAGGTGGTGTTTGTGTTTTTTGAGATTACAGGCATGTGGGTGTTTGGTAGAGGAGAATCCCTGGTCTGTCAGTGACTTTGCCTGTGTTTCTGTTTATGTCTGTGTGTCTTTCACTGTCAGCAACTTTGTCAGTATGTTCGTGTCTGTATTTGTTGACTGTAACGGATCACCGCTACCCTGCACGGGTAGATCCGCCGTCAGCGCCGAGCTTGTCTGGAGGTGTAGAGTCAGGGGTAGCGGGCTGTATGAATTCAGCGGTGATTAAGCGCTTTTGCACGATCCTTGAAGCATCGCAGTTCCCCAAGCCCTGTTATCCCCAATTACTAGCCGAGGCAGGAGTAAAGGTTCAAACAGATACCAGTTTATTTAACATGGGGGATACAGGGGTATTTATGGGGAATGAAACCATTGTTCTCCCCTGGCCCGCCCTCAGTCCTCCTGCGGTGATCTTTACCTTTGCCTCCAGCCCTTGCCCAATCTGCCTTGGTTAACATGGGGGACCCCTGCTGTGCGCAGCCCTTATCTCGGATCTCGGCGCCAGCTCGTCTGTCCCCCCCTCCCAGAACCTCTCCCTGTCCGGGCAGCGCCCGGCCCCCCCTGTGGTGTGAGCGCTCCTTTGTCCTGGCGGCTCCCTGTGGCTTTCAGCCCGAGTTTGGGGTTTTACCAGGGATTTCGGGGTGATCCCCTGGGAGCGGCGGCACGCTGGGGGTACAGCCTGGTAGCTCGGGTCCGGGGGCTGGTTCAGTCCAAAAAGCGCCCTGATCGGATCAACGGAGCCCGAGCTGTGGAGGGGGAAAGTCTGGCGGCTGTACCCGAGCAAGAGTCACTGTTTGCCGGCCGCGCTCCCGGCGAGGGATCCCTGGTCGGCATTCGGGTTTCCCGGGGCGCTTCGTTCTGAAATTCACCCCCATAAGAACCTGTTTTTAGGAGCCTACTGGCCAAGAAGCGCTCTTCTGCGTGGTTTCCACGCTGCAGGGCAAGGCGGGCAAGTTTGGGCGGCTTGGCATAGACAGTTAGTGGCGGCTCGAGGCATTCACAGACCGGGCGTCTTCCTGGGGCTGTGGACAGGCGGGGAACAGGTCAACATTGGGGAGAATTACAGGGGGAACTTATAAAAATACAACCTAACGAATTCTTTAATACACCACACCAAATCAACATTTTAAGAATTTGTACCGCGCTACGGTATAGTGGCGGCCGTTCCGTCACATTGACATATTTCTAATTTTTGTTTTGGAGGTAATAAGAATGGGGGTATTGGATGAGGGATGCTGTCAGGAAGAGGTGCTGGTAAGATTTTTCACACAAGGTGCCTAAAGGCCTAATAGTCTTCCTGATCTCAGGCATGTGCAGTTTTTGTGGGGCATTGACAACCATGTGGATTTTTGGTGAAGGGAAATCACAAAGGTGTTGAGTGGTGGAACGGTGGTGTGTCTTGCTGGAGGAATCACATGTGTGGGTGTTTATGGTGGCGGGGATCAGAGCCGCAAAGCTTGATGCTGGTGGATTGGGGCTGATTGCGACTGATAGGGGAGTAGAGGTCCTGTGTTTCTTGTGATCCCTCAGTGGAAGACAAACTACATAGCTAAACACATGGATCACCCTAAAATTTCCCGGGAAATTGGCAGAATTATTATCGATTCACAGAGCACGGCCAAACATCACTGCATGAATTAGCAAGCAGCTGTTTCTAATTTGAGTTTCGAACGGTACACAGAGGAACTTGCTTTAGTGCGCGATCCTTTCATTTATAATGAATTTTAATCACCGCTACAGGTGAGAAAAATGTAGAAACAAGCTTGTATCTCGTGCAAGAAACAAAGGCAAGCCAGATGCTAACAGATTTACAGCCTGCGATAAAAGGAATGTTTTGGTACAGTTTACATGTAATTAGGCTGCAGCTGTTTGTGCTCCCCAGCCCGTGAAAAGAAGCCGCATATATGATCTCGCTGCCTGTTTTCCAAAGGGAGTCAAGGAAAACAGTGATCCAACCCTGGAACCATTTATAGAGTATTCCTGGGGTTGACATAAAACTTTTTTTCAGTCTCTCTCTCTCCCTGCTGGTCGAAAGCTGTTTAAGTGGCGCAGCTATTTCGGTTGTCGGACAGCAAAATCTGAGCAGATCTCTGGTTCTAGAGGTCCGGTTCTAGAGGGATTGCCTGGTGAGTGTGTCTCTGCTTAACCCTTTCAGAGAACAGAAGAAACCCTCCTTAACTTTTCTTTTCCTGCCTGTTATTATTACTATAATTGCACTTTTCACAGTTTCTATGAAAGAGCTGCAGCATCCTCTCACACCGAGTACAAACCGTCGCTTTATAAAGTCGCCAATATGCCGCGTTCTTTTGGCAAATCTCCTCTTTCAAATCCACGGCGCGCAGTACAGTCCATTGACGGCTTTCTCTGCCTCTAATTAAACTCATTGAGTGTATTACGACCGTCTAATGACTGTTTTGATTCTCCTGTGAGCGTATGACAAAGGCCCGTCACCAGCCATGTGATTCTCTTTCAAGCGCAGTCCCTCTTTGTAGGATTAGCCATTTTTAATGCCTTTAATCTTCGTCTTAAAAGAAAAGTGATTTTTACATCCTGTCAAATTTTTCTTTCTTTTTTTCATTTTTTTTTTGCTACGGCTGTGCAAAACCAGACTCTTCCAATTGTTCGATAAATGTGTTTTTTAATTTTTTAATAAAGATTCAGCGATTTGCTCAAAACACACTGTCATCAGAATCCAACGGGCAATATGTACCACATTATTAGATTGGACATGACGTCCGGAAAAAAAGGGGTTGGCGGTTGAGCCTCTTTTGTGATTAAGATAATGTTAATTTGATAAATAATATACTCTATTACAAAAGCTTATACCTGAACACAAATGCTCAGTCTAGTGTAACTTTTTTAATAATTTGCAGCGAGCAAATTTGGTAACTATCAACTGTGCAAAATGTTAATATCCTTATTGATACTGGCATTGGTCAATTCTCCCGTTGGCAGAATACGTTTTGAGTGTGTGAGGCTGTCACCATCTTATAGGGGATTCATTTTTCCTTTTTTGCTATCTGTTTTTTTATAAATTCACTTTATTTTCAAAAATAATCTTTTGGTGGTGGAAAAAAAAATGGTGACAGACAGAGCTCCTTCTTGATTTTACCTTTTCTTTAAATCTGCAAAATGTTAATGATACAAAGTGTTATTCACTAAGCGCTGATGTACAAATCACTATTCATGTAAGTGAATTGAACTTTCACTATACAGTGGTGCAAAATTCAACAATAGCAGGCAAAGTTGCTTCTGTGCGTGGTAAATAATCCGTACAGAGGAAAAAAGGAAATTTGTAATCAGCTGAAATTAAGGATTTTTAGATTTTTTTTTTCTTTTGTTTTAACCTTTCATAGTTTAATTAACTCATCTCCCTGTTCGTGTAAATTAGATGGTAAGGCTAGCTCTTGGCCTAAAAGTGTCTTTTTAGGACTTCTTCCTTTCCCTTTCACCTATAGCTATCATGTTGACCTAAATGATTTGGTTCGAACAGTGGAGAAATATTTTATCCATGGATAGTTTGTGATGGATATTCACAATGCAGGGAATTGATCAAGACACATGCCGTCTTTACGGACTGTTATGTGGTGTTCTCTATCAATGATTATGGGGGTAGTCTCATTTAACTAGCCCTGTCAGAACTCTTTAATTTTGTTATTTGTGTTTGTTTTGACATAATGTATGTTTTTTGTTTCTTTGCTTTGTTTAGCTTCTTGGTAAAACTCCAGTGATCTTTATAAAATAGAAACATTATCACATCATCAGTCTACCTCCTTTAGCCGACCAATGGCATCTTTATACTGCTTTCTGTATGCATCCATGTACGTAAACAAGAGTAAGGGGTGTTGGTGCTGTTGATCCAGTTTTCAAGGGATAGTATTCAGTGAGTGTTTCCCCCTGGGGGCTTCTAGCATCCTTCTTTATGTGTCCATATGTGTATGGGACCCAGCTGGCCTAAGAGGATCCAGCTCTGCCTCTCCCTGTATCTAATCCAGAGAATGCACGATAGCGCCGTGTGCAGCTGACTCCTTCCAGTTATGACATCTCATGGGAGAGCATAATTCTCATGGGCATCAATGTCCTTGAAATCCAATGTTCTGTTTCCTGATAAGAGAGTATTCAGATTTTCTACTCACTTTATGCATAATGTGACTTGTATGGCAGTTTGCAAACATAAACATATATTTCCACTGACTTCTTATGGTATTGGATAACCATGGTACTACTTGGTGTATATGCTATTGTCCATATAGGATCACTTTCATTGAACTGAGGGATCATAATGGTAGCTAATTCATCATTTAAAGGCATCTGGCAACCATCACCTATAAATGCTCCCACTTTTCCATTTTTGTGGAGTTTTACTATTTAAACACTATCAAAGAATATAAATTGAGTTTTTTGCTGAGAAATTCTCAGAACTTTTGTCTGTAGTCCTGTTCATGCCCGTGAAGATCCCTCAGAGGCGAGATCCGGCTGGTCATGTGACCGGCAGGGGGAAACTCAATAAAGTCCTATGGACTCCATCGAGTGGATGCTCGCGGCTGCGCTCAGCGCTGCTGCAAGCATCGCGGGGCCGTAGCGCCCACTAACAATGCTGGCAGTTTTTTTGGCGCCTGCATTGTAATCTAGCTTTAAAACGCGGCTGCAAGGGGGAAAACTGCGGGCACAGATTTTCCTCCCTTGCGCCCGCGTTTTAGTGCTAGGATCGTAATGTGGCCCAGTATTTTTAGGAAGAGAACAAAATTCCTACCTTTTTGATAATATTCTCTAATCATATTGTTTTAAATATCGGCACCTATCTGGAGTTTCTCTCAGTAGCAGGCTGACATCTTGGATTTCAGCCCTCTCTGGGGGACTTCCCCCTGCCTACAGACATCATCTCAAAGAATTCCCTGTACAGGAGTCATCTGGACCCCTGTTTCTCCGGTACCTTATGTCCAGGCCCGGACTGGGACAAAATATAGGCCTCGGCATTTTGGACTGAGCAGCTCACTTTTTTTTTCTACACACCGCACATTTCTATGAGTTTTATTGCTGTGGAGCTCTGTGATACCCTCATACACATAACACATTACTGTGGAGGTCTGTGATACCCTCATACACATAACACATTACTGTGTTGGTCTGTGATACCCTCATGCACACCGCACATTACTGTGGAGCTCTGTGATACCCTCATGCACACCGCACAATACTGTGGTGGAGCTCTGTGACACCCTCATAAACACTGCACATTACTGTGGAGCTCTGTGACACCCTTATAAACACTGCACAATACTGTAGAGCTCTGTGAAATCCTCATAAACACTGCACATTACTGTGGAGCTCTGTGACACCCTTATAAACACTGCACAATACTGTGGAGCTCTGTGAAATCCTCATACAACACTGCACATTATGGGTGTGTCACAGAGCTCCACAGTAATTTACAATGTTTATGAGGGTGTCAAAGAGTTCCACAATAAACACTGCACATTACTGTGGAGCTGTGGCCTTCAAGATGGCGGCTGGTCCCCTCTGATTAGGTCACAGGGAGAGCCGCGTGATGTCTGCCGCCCTATGTTCTGGCGGCAGACGTCACGTGGCACGCTCTGTGATCTAATCAGAGGGAGCCGGGCGGCGGCCATGCTGATGAGGTCATGTGTTGCACCCTGTGACCTCATCACCGGGGGCTGACAGCTGGCCGGCTCCCTCTAATTAGGTCATAGGGCTCGCTGGCCGCCGTCTTCAGTTGGCCTAGACTGTCTTACCGGGTCGCTAGCTATGTTGGCGATCCGACCGGCAAGGGAGGCTAGCGGCCAACCAGGCAAACGCCCGGTATGCCTGATGGCTAGTCCGAGCCTGCCTATGTCCTACAGGGTCCTCTGAGGTATCAATGGAAAGGCCCCAATTTGTCCTTTTCAATGTTACCAAGTATGACCATGTTGTTGGTAAAAATAAAATATATATATGCATATCATTTTTGTTTTGTTCTAAAGCAGAACAATTGTCTTTTTAAATTATAAAATGATCCAATGCTCACCTTTCCGTTTCCCACAGCAAAAACAAGTACATACAGAGTTTTATGCATATTGGGCAGTGTTGCAAAGCTGGTGCTAACTTAACCAAAGCTGTTGTAAGCTTACCAGAGCCATTATAGGGCAGTATTACAAGTTTGTGCTAACTTAACCAGAGCTGTTGTAAACTTAGCAACTCCATAGAATGTGGGCCACATTGCATACATTGCGCTAAAACGGGGACACTAAGGAGTTCAACCTGCACCTGCAGGTTACTCCTTTGCTTCCCTGTTTTTGCATGCTATTACGATGCAAGAGCTAGAGATGCAGCCTGCATCAAAATGCAGGATGCGTGCGGCAGCGCTAAGCCCCGCTGCGGGCATCCACTCAATGGATTCCATAGGACTCCATTGAGTTTCTGCTCTGCCGGTCACATGACCTGCCGAATCTCACCTCGTGAGATCCAGCAGGTCGACGTAGTGATCCACAGAGGGAGACTGGGGGAATTTTTCTCCCAGCCTCTCAGTGCTCCCGGCAAACAGAGGAGGCGGTTGGAGCCGCGGCCCTCACCGTGGGATGGAAGGTGAGTATACGATTTATTTTGGGGGATTTCTGGGTGGTGCTGACGGATTCTGCAACTGTCGGGTTAACCGCAGCCAGACGGTAATTTATTGATTTATTTAGTTATTTGCAAAGTATTTTACCAGGAAGGATACATTGAGATTGCTCTCGTTTTCAAGTATGTCCTGGGTGAAATACTATTGAAATACTAACGCTAATTAACTCTTTGCGCTCCCCATGTGAAGCATAGGGAGCGCAAAGTACAGTAACCTCACGCTGAATAGCGCAAGATTCCAATCGCTAACGGGTTTTTTAACCCTTTAGCGTTTGGATTGTAATATGGTGCGACCACGCTAAGGCCGCCAGGGCTACGTTAAAGATCACTCAGGTGAGCGCTAACGTTAGTGGTAAGAATGTAACGTGGCCCTATAATGGCTCTGGTAAGTTTACGACAGCTCTGGTTAAGTTAGCACCAGCTTTGTAATACTGTCCTCTATTTGTGAAACACATTGTGCCAAATACAAGTGATAGATTTCGAGTTTTTCTTAAAATTGACTATTTCTTAAGAAATCCAGTTCTTATGTTTTTTTTTAAAAAAAAAGCTTACTCTGAAGGAAATAGAAACACAAAGGTTTGGATAACAAAATGTGTTTGTGGACATGGCATATATTAGAATGTAAGCTGTTCTGATAGGGGGTTATTTTAAAGTTTTTTTACGACAGGAAGTACGTCCTTAGGCTGGGGTCAGACTAACGCATTTTTAACGTGCGTTTAGGTGCACTTAATCACGGCTGCAGTAGCAGCAAATGATGGGCAATGACGGCCAATATACGAAGTACGGCCGCACGAAAGTCCGGCTGCGCAACGCAAGTGGAAAATGAACGCATTTTTTCGAGAAAGCAGAACTGCTAGTACTGACGTACAGAGTGCGCTGCGGCGGCATAGCGGCGAGTGTGCGTGATTAGGAGATGTCAGACGCTGCTAATGTCCAGCCTACATAACGTCCAGACGCAAAAAGTGTTTTATTGACGATCCGTAAAAAAATCACGCACGAAAATGCGCATCGTCTGACCGTTTTCGTGCATTCTGGGAAAAAATACGTCAATGCGTTTGGACGCACTTTTTGACGGTTGCTGCGAATAATGCGTTCGTTTGACCCTAGCCTAAGAATTTGGGGTGGCAATAATACACAGGCTAAATGAATTGGGTATAGTGCAGTGTTTTAAAAACTTTATTAAAGGGGTTATTCTCTAAGCCCCTAACTTGCCACCGAAGAGCACTGAACAGTGAATTTCACCATACAGTGCAATTATGGGGCAGTTCATCTATTCACAAAGCTGTCAATTCTCCAAATACTGGTGAATTGATGGCAAAATAAGTTGCAATGCGCTGAAGTTCGTCGGTAGCAAAATTGTCCCAAAGAGAAGTAATGGTCCATCTATTCATAGAAAGCTGAAGTGACGGCGAAATGAACAGATTTTTTTTTTTATACAGTTCAACAGGTTTAAACAGGTGAATCCCATAGGATTCAATGTAAAAAGGTAATAGCATTTTTAATTTTTCTTTAATAAAATTTAATCTTTTCATTTTCAGTAAAAAGCCTTTTTAATTTTTAGAACACCTTTTTGTGTTTTTTAGTTTAATTTTTTATTCCCAATTTTTTAAAAAGACTTTTTTTCATTCTGTAACAGACCTTTTTTACTATTTTTTTAAAGGACCTTTTTGTTTAGGCACATTTTAATACATTTTTAATGGTTTAAACACCTATTAGGAGAATAGGAGAGTTCCGTTTTTTTGGCATTTCTCAAGATTTCGCAACGGTCAGTTTGCAGCTCTTGAGGCTTCAGCGACTCTATCTTTGGCGCACTACGGTGACCCTACAGTGAATAGTGAATGCACCATAGCTTCGGTGAAATTGAATCACCGAGGTGAAAAGCACTGAAATTTCGGTGCTTGTGAATAACCCCTTAAACATGTCCAGTTAATGACAGATCTGTGTAAGGAATTGTTTTGCTGTTTCCCATCTTTAAATGTACAGAATATTGACACCAGATAATGGTTATCAACCAGAAAGGCTGCGATTATTGGTATTGACTCTGAAAAAATGATATTGGTCTATGACTAATTTTAAAGCCTCACTTTGTTATGTCATGTTTATTCAATGAGCTGCGAATGATAGGACATGTGACTTGGTTATATCGACATGGAATAGCCATGTTGGCATAGAACTTGCCTTTCTTTGTACCTTCTTTTTTTCATTTCTTAAATAAAGTACAACATTTTCAGGGTGTCATTGCTGTCCATGTTTCATCTATATAAAGGGCATTGTCGTCTGTTTCATTTGTTCTAATCGTTTATTCAATCCCCGGGACATTTGAAGTTTGTACATCAAAAATTTACCATCGCATTCAATGAATTGATAGAGATTGAGGGCCATATTACATTCTTCACGCTAACGTTAGTGCTCAGCTGTGTGAGCGTTAACGTTAGGTTAAGTGGCCCTAGCGTGGGCCGACCATATTATATAACGAGCGCTAACGGGTCAAAAAGCCTGTTAGCGATTCTGAGCTTGCGCTTTTCAGCGCAAGGTTACTGTACTTTGCACTCCCTATGTTTAACATGGGGAATGCAAAGAGTTAATTAGCATTAGGATTACAAAGTCCTAACGCTAATTATGTCGTCCCGCTGTGGTTAACTGAAAAGTTAACTACCTCCAGGGGCGACGCAAGGGGGGGTGGGGGTGCAGCCCGCACCGGCTGACACCACCCCCTAGAGTGACACCCTAAAAAAAAAAAGGTGTTTTTTTTTGTTTGTTTTTTACACAAAAATATTTTACCAGGAAGGATACATTGAGAATTCTCTCATTTTCAAGTATGTCCTGGGTAGGCAAGGCCTAGGCTGGATATTCAGAGAATATTCACAGAGCACCGAAATGACACAGACATTTCAGTGTTCTGTTGTTCCCCGCACTTTGGGGAATCAAATTTCCCCGGGTGAATTCACCACAGGGTCCCTGAAGTGCAGGGAATCAGCCACCGAATGCTCCCGCAAACCCGTCGCCTGCTGTTTTAAAAAGAACTACTGAACGAAAATGTCTGGAATTAACATATAAGTTCCTATGAATGATAATAAAAAGGTCTGTTACAGAAAAAAAAGAAAAAACGCTATTAGAATTTTTTTTTTTTTTTTGAAAAATGCCTTTAAAGATACAAAAAAAATAAAATCAATAGATAAAGAGATTTTTTTACTGTGGATTAAAGGAATAAACGGTTTATTAGATATTAGATAAAAACAGGAATAATTTTAACATTGATACCTATGGTGTTCGTTCGCCTGAATAAACCTGCCAAATGAAAACACCAGACATCAAGACATTTCTTTGCTGTTCGGTGTCTCTGAACAGATTAACCATTACTTCTCTGTGGGGACTTTCACTGCCTTCGAACAGGCACCGTACTTGCTGTCAGTTTGCCAAAATTTGTGTATGAGCATATCACAGAGCTCCACAGCAATAAGCCTCACAGTAATGTGCGCCGTGTATTATGAGCATTCAGTGTTATATGGGAGCACTGACTTATGAGTAAAAGTAGTTAAAAAAAACCCGGGGGGTGACACCATAAGTTACTGCACCGGGTGACACCAACCCTAGTGATGCCACTGACTACAGCTAGGAGCTGGTGCTAACTGATTCTGCTTCTGTGGAATCAATCAGCACTAGCTGAAAGCCCCCCCCCCCCAATTTTTTTTAAAAAAAAATTTAAACACTCACCTCTCATCCCACGGCGAGAACGGCAGCTTGATCTGCTTCTTCTTTCCGCCGGGAACAGAGAGAGACTGGGGGAAATAAATCACCCTGTCTCCCTCTGCGAATCACTCTGCCGACCTGCCGGATGTTGCGAGGCGAGATCCTGCAGGTCATGTGACCGGCAACGGAAGCCTCAATTTCCGTCCTTTGGACTCCATAGCGGGATGCTCGTAGTAGCGCTTAGCACTGCCTCAAGCATCCGGAGTCTTAGCGCTGCGTTACGGGGCAGGCTGCTGGATTAGCGCCTGCCCCGTAATATCACTCTAAAACAGGGACGCTTAAGAGAAACCTGCATTCACAGGTTTTCCTCCTTAGTGTCCCCATTTTAGCGTGGAGAATGTAATATAGCCCAAAATGTTTTGTCATATAAGGTTTGTAGATAAGGAAAAGGAGAAGTTTTCATCGGTTTATTTGCTGTCGCCTTACCATTAATGTAATTTTGTGAAGGTTGTGTTAATAGATTCATGGATAGAGATCTTAGACTTCAAACAGAAGCTTTGTCACCTAATTCTCACTGAAAGACAAAACTGTCACTGCACCTGCAGATTATAGGCATGGTACTCCACAATTCATCATGTTTCACTTGGCGTCTGGATACTGTTTCATGTACAGAATGGAAGTGCTGCTTAATTGGCAACGTTATTCATATACCGTTCCAATGTTACCATGAGGCCGTCTGTCATTTCTTAAATCAGATGTGTGTTCTGCCTGAGCGTGGCAGATGCACAGTATTGTCCAAATATCACTATCAAGCATATAATCTTTTACAATCCTTATATGTAGACACTGTATAAATGATGTGTGCGTATATCTAGATAAATAATGTATGTAGGTAATATCTATATTTTATTTTGATGATTTAATTTGCATTTTAAATTCGACCCATTTTGATAAAAAATCAGTGTATTCCCTCTAAATGTATTTTTGGAGACCTTGTGTTTTCTTCTCTCCGAGTCTCTCTTTCTGTTTCTAAAGAGCTCTGGCCTTGTTTCACAGATGTACAGGGAATTGGTTTTAATCTCCTTTCTGCTTTCCCATTACAGATGGTGATGACGACCCACAATTCTCCTGGGTGGCTTCATCTCCCTCCAGCAAAGACGTTGCATCACCCACTCAGCTCTTAGGGGACGGGTGTGATCTCGGCATAGGAGAAGAGGAAGGGGGATCTGGGTTACCATATCCCTGCCAGTTCTGCGATAAGTCTTTCAGTCGTCTGAGCTACTTGAAGAGGCACGAGCAGATCCACAGTGACAAGCTTCCTTTCAAGTGCACCTACTGTAGTCGTCTGTTTAAACACAAGCGAAGCAGGGACCGCCACATAAAGCTGCACACCGGGGACAAAAAGTATCACTGCCACGAGTGCGAGGCTGCATTTTCACGGAGTGACCACCTGAAAATTCATCTTAAAACCCACAGCTCCAGCAAGCCATTTAAATGCACAGTGTGCAAGCGGGGCTTTTCCTCTACTAGCTCTCTGCAGAGTCACATGCAGGCTCATAAAAAGAATAAGGAACATTTGTCCAGAACAGACAAAGATATGAAGAAAGACGACTTCATGTGCGACTATTGCGAGGAGACCTTCAGCCAGACTGAAGAATTGGAAAAGCACGTTATGACCAGACACCCACAGTTGTCTGAAAAGGCTGACCTGCAGTGTATTCATTGCCCTGAAGTATTTGCAGATGAAACTACTCTGCTTGCTCACATTGACCAAGTCCATGCCAACAAGAAACACAAGTGCCCCATGTGTCCAGAACAGTTTTCATCTGTGGAAGAAGTTTATTGTCACCTTGATAGTCACAGACAGCCGGACTCCAGTAACCACAGCATTAGCCCTGATCCCGTCCTGGGTAGTGTAGCATCTATGAGCAGTGCCACACCAGACTCCAGTGCTTCGGCAGAGCGAGGTTCCACCCCTGATTCCACTCTTAAACCGCTGAGAGGCCATAAGAAAAATCGATCGCTGGAAAGAGAAGATGGCCAAAATTGGACCAAGGTTACCTACAGCTGCCCGTACTGCACGAAACGTGACTTCAACAGCCTGGCAGTTCTGGAAATTCATTTAAAGACGATTCATGTAGACAAGCCACAGCAGTCACACACATGTCAAATATGTTTGGATTGTTTGCCCACACTTTATAATCTTAATGAGCACGTGAGGAAAGTGCATAAAAATCATGCATATCCTATGGTGCAATTCAACAGCATCTCTGCTTATCATTGTAATTATTGCCCTGAGATGTTTGGGGACATAAATAGTCTCCAGGAGCACATTCGCATAACTCACTGTGGCCCCAATGCTACACCTCAAGAGGGAAATAATGCTTTCTTCTGTAACCAGTGTTCCATGGGATTTCTTACAGAATCCTCCTTGACTGAGCACATTCAGCAAACCCACTGCAATGTAGGAAGTTCAAAACTCGAATCTCCTGTCATTCAGCCAACACAGTCATTCATGGAAGTGTACTCTTGCCCTTATTGTACAAACTCCCCCATATTTGGCTCAATACTGAAACTCACAAAACACATTAAAGAAAACCACAAGAACATTCCGCTGGCAAACAATAAGAAGTCAAAATCAGAACAGAGTCCAGTTTCATCAGATGTTGAAGTCTCTTCCCCTAAGAGGCAACGATTGTGTCCTAGCCTAAATTCTGTTTCAAATGGAGAATATCCCTGTAATCAGTGTGACCTGAAGTTCTCCAACTTTGACACCTTTCAGACACACTTAAAGTCCCACTTGGAGCTACTGTTAAGAAAGCAGTCTTGTCCACAATGCAAAGAGGACTTTGATTCCCAGGAGTCCCTCTTGCAACATCTCACAGTACATTACATGACCACGTCAACCCATTATGTGTGTGAGAGCTGTGACAAACAGTTTTCTTCAGTGGATGATCTGCAGAAGCACTTATTGGACATGCATACTTTTGTGCTATATCATTGCACTCTTTGCCAAGAAGTCTTTGATTCCAAGGTTTCCATCCAAGTGCATTTGGCAGTAAAGCACAGTAATGAGAAGAAAATGTACCGTTGCACAGCATGTAACTGGGACTTCAGAAAAGAAGTAGACCTTCAACTCCATGTCAAGCACAGTCATCTGGGCAACCCTGCAAAGTCACACAAGTGTATCTTCTGTGGAGAGACGTTCAGTACAGAAGTAGAGCTGCAGTGCCATATCACAACTCATAGCAAGAAATACAATTGCAAGTTTTGCAGTAAGGCTTTCCATGCCATCATCCTGCTGGAGAAGCACCTACGTGAGAAACACTGTGTGTTTGACTCCAACAGCCAGAATGGCACTGCTAATGGAATGGTTCCTGCAAGTAAAAAGTCTGAGGCAGCAGAAGTTCCAACTGTATTGATGAAGAATCCTGATGTCTCCAATAGTCATGAGGCCAGTGAAGAAGATGTAGATGCTTCTGAGCCCATGTATGGTTGTGATATCTGTGGAGCAGCTTATACAATGGAGGTTCTCCTGCAAAACCATCGATTGAGGGATCACAACATCCGACCTGGAGAAGATGACAGCTCAAGAAAAAAAGCCGAATTCATCAAGGGCAGTCACAAATGCAATATCTGCTCAAGAACTTTCTTTTCTGAGAATGGGCTCCGTGAACACATGCAAACACACAGGGGCCCTGCAAAACATTACATGTGTCCCATATGTGGAGAACGGTTTCCTTCTCTCTTGACGCTAACTGAGCACAAGGTTACCCACAGCAAAAGTTTGGACACAGGAACATGTAGAATCTGCAAAATGCCACTTCAGAGCGAGGAAGAGTTTATTGAGCACTGTCAGATGCATCCAGACCTTAGAAACTCCCTCACAGGTTTTCGCTGTGTTGTTTGTATGCAAACAGTCACGTCCACCCTCGAGCTTAAAATTCATGGGACATTCCATATGCAGAAGCTGGCGGGCAGTTCGGCAGCTTCTTCTCCTAATGGACAGGTCTTGCAGAAGATATACAAATGTGCTCTGTGTTTAAAAGAATTTAGGAATAAGCAAGATCTTGTAAAGTTAGATGTTAACGGCTTGCCCTATGGCCTCTGCGCTGGATGCTTGAGCAGATCTACAAATGGCCAGCCTTCAAACCCAGCTCCTCAAGAGATCTGTGAACGACTTTGTACTGGTCTTCGATGCCCTGAATGCAGTGTCAAGTTTGAGAGTGCTGAAGATCTGGAAAGCCATATTCAGATTGACCACAGAGACTTGACACATGATGCTAGTGGTCAAAGGAAGGTTTCTCAAACATCTCCAGTTCCCAGAGTAAGTAGATTTCTTGATTGCTTGGCATGCTTGACTTCTAACTTAGTAACACAATGTCCATGTCATGATTGGTTGACAAGATAGTAGAGAAAACCACAAGTTCAATATAAATAATGCTTAACTTTTTTTCATTGAGCACTAAGCTGATATAAGTCTTCTTCACAGCTCCTAAATAGTTCTTGGGCTTCTAGCATATAATTAATCAGTTATGAATGTGGTGGAAATTGCTGATAATTTTCCTAAATGTCAAAAAAAGGAGTTGCAGTATTCATAGTAAGTGTACCACTAAGATGATTTAATGCTTTTTAAGTACATATGTGAGGAGAAAAAAAAAATCTGTGAAAACACAACTGTATCAATTGACAGTCCTATTGTGGATTACATTAATGTGCACTTGGCCTTCACAGAGCCATGGGAACATTTTTTACTGGGCAGCAACTAACCTGGTGGGAGACTGGGTTTGTTCCCTGGCAGTTCAGTCAGTGAGCAGCTGCAGTTATGGGGAGTACATTCCCTGGTGTACATGAACTTCCCATGAGAGATGTATCACCCCGGGAACGGCTTTCCTCCTCCCATGCAGCTGTCGATTAGTGGGGCCAACCAAATAAAAGTAGACATTTCCCATGTGAGACTACCATGTTCTAAATTTTAGCATCAAGCATCACGTTTCTGTCATATGTGCGGAATTCATTTGACGAGGGCAAAGCTTAGGTCATTTTTCTACCACAACTGCTTCAATTTTGTGGCATATGCCAATGTTGGAGAATTTTCTTAATATTTTTTTCTTAGGTGACCAGATTTTTTTGACATTTTGATCACAATGATATTTTAATGGGGGCTTTTTGATGGTGCAGCCAATGCCAAGTGTAATTTTTTTCCATTGGTTTACATTCAGTTTATACAGTATATCGCCTGTCCTCTTCCAGCTCCAGATTCCTAGGGTTTTTAGCATAGTGAGTGCATTTTTTTGTCGTTTATTTACATGGTAATATCTCTCTACAGCAGTAGTTCCCAAACCTGGTCCTCAAGTACCTCGATAATAGGCCAGGTTTGCCACATAGCTGAAGGTGATGATTGCAGGATTCAGTTTGCATATCCCCAAGGTAATCCTTAAAATCTGCCCTGTTAGACGTACTTGAGGACCACGATTGGGAACAACTGTCACAACCGTAACAGTGTAATATTGTTTTGATAAAGAATGACATTCAATAATTTTAACAACTTCTTTTACAAAAACGTCTACTTTGCAATGAATGCCTTAGTGCCTTGGTGGCATCCTGCCTCGTGCCCAGGCATTCATAATACGTGTGTTTGTGGGTGGGCTTCAGGTGCCGTGTACTAGTCTACCACGGTTATTAACCCTTTCACTGCTGAGGACGTGTGGGGAACGTCCTTATTGACTCCTAAGGAAAGATAGGGGTTTATTTGAACCCTGATATCTCCTGACTGTTTTCAGCTAGCAGGGTTATGTTTGGTATCATTAGAAAGGCCAGAGCATGGCCTTTCCAATGATACCAAACATGACCATGTTTAAATTAAACAAAAAAAATAATAACAATAATAATAAAAAAATGAAAAATGTGGTTTTTTAAAACGTTTTTAAAACGTGAAATGGCTCAGCAGTGATGGGGTTAAAGGGAAACTATAGTGTTAATTACGTATTTTTTAAGCTGTAATAGTTAACTCTTAGTCTGTGCTGCCCTACCCCTTTTATATATTTATTAATTTAAGAGAAAGGTAAAAAAAATACTTTTTTTTCATCCCCCACCATCATCTCATGCTTCCGGCACTAGGCATCCAGTTTACATCAAGTAGAAGGACTGCAAGGCTACCCGATGATATTCTTGTCATTGAGAGGCATAATGAGCAGCAGGTAGAAGCTTGTGTAATTGCACACTGCCATTTTTGTGACTGCATGGACTGGCAATACCTCCAGTTTGAAGAACGGTCTTAAATAAACTTAATTGGTCATGGTGGCTAGAATATCCCTTTAAACCAATACTTTTCTTGTAGGTTTTTGTCTTGCATCAGTCTTTTTGTTATAGATCTGAAATGCAAAATGTACATGTACATGTGTCCATTTTGAATGCAGCAGTGCCCTGATATAGAGAATAATTGTGTCCTCCCTAAATTGGGGAAAAATATTCAATTTATTATACTAAAGATTAATTTTAACATCTGAACAAAAAATAAAATTCTAAAACGTGGTTCTCTCTTTCAAGGTCCGTACTCCCACGTCTAGCAAAGCTCTCTCTGTGAAGTCAGCATGAAGCTTCATTGTACTGTGCATACTTAAGCTGGGGTCAGACGAGCGCACTATGTACGCCCGTACTGACATGCCTTCTGGCGTTCGTTTCAGCGTAGTGAGTTGTGATGCTGCGATGGGGCCGGCCAGACGCTGTTGCGCGCACACAAATTGCTGCAGCTGTCTTGCAAGCCTTCCCCGCCGAAACGCTAGGGCGCGCATTTGACGGGGCTGCAAAGTGCGATCCTCCATAGAAGGCTCGACCCTTGCAGCGCTGCGAGCACTAACTGCACTCAACGAGGTGGCCAGATGGGCATCAGACGGGCGTCAGCGTGGAAAGAACGTCCACTCTAACAGACGTTCCTTCCGCTCTTCAAAACGCTCGTCTTTCTTCATTATTATACATTATGATGTTGCATATATTTATATCTCAGAAAATGTAGTATACAGATTCAATGTGACCAACGCTTTAGAAAGAACTTGTCATCTCTGTCACAACAATACTACACTTAGGGGGTTATTCTGGAAACGCAGGGGTTTGCTCTAGTTGCAAAAAACGCTGTTGTTAAAACCAGAAGAAACTTTGGTGTTTGAAAAAATGAAATTCAAACTACGGCAGGAGAAGCTCCATCAATGAATCAAATCCTGCCTCTGTTTGATTTTTGCTTTGTGAATTGCTGAAGTCTGTCAAGATTTCAAAAACAGCAATTTTTGCTGTTGTTTGCAATTACGGAAAACAACGGCGCTTCCCAAATAACCCCCACATTTTAAATCCTATTTTTTTTTCTCTGCATTGCTCTCTTATCCCACGGTTTATAATGAAATCGCAAGGAATGAGCTTTGCTGATAGAAAACACAAAAATGACATGATATTGAATGTTTGTGCTGGAGAATCTTTACGCACACAAGCAAACATTGTATTGAGGACACTTTGGTTATTTCTCAAAATCCATTATTGGGTTTGATTTTCTGTGGGGTTTATTCACTAAACAGGGAGTTGGAATAGAAGCCAACTAGCTCAGACAATATACCTGCGTATCATCTCCACTGCTTGAAATTAGGAGTGTTACAGCCACGTTAGAAGAAATCTGCAAGAACTCTCTGCTGAGTGTTTTAACGTGTGTTTACTTTTTTTATCCTGTCTTTCTTTTATTTATTGTTCCTGATTCTACAAATAGAAGAAAACGTACCAGTGCATCAAATGCCAGATGACGTTTGAGAATGAAAGAGAAATTCAAATCCACGTGGCAAACCACATGATCGGTAAGAAAGATCTGTTATTACATAATGGTTGATAGTCATGCTTACAATGCCTGACACCAAGTTTATGGATTTTTGGGCAGGTTATCCATGTTAGACATTCGAGAGCCAGCTCACCTGTGCTATAAAACAATGCAGTTTAGCCATACACCAGGTGCACATCTCACGGCAGCATGTGTTTTATATTTCTGCTTGTATGATAGTGATCCAACATATTCATGCACCATGTTATCCCTGCGCAAATGGTACGATCCCCGATGTTGTATCATTACACCTGTCACAATGTTTTGCCTGTCCTTGGGTAGGTAAAGCAAGTTGTAGTTCTAAAACAGCTGGAGACATAAAAAAAGGTTATTCACTAACCTCCGAATTGGCCCCGAATTGCACCGGACAGTGAATTTCACGTTGGGTGCAATTTCGGGCCAATTTGTCTATTCACTAAGCTGTCAATTAGCCAAATAATGGCGAATTGACAGCAAAATATGGTGCAGTTCACCACAATTCGGCATCATTCGGCGGCACTGAAAATGGCACACAGTCTATCGTCTCTTCTATTCACAGAATGCTGAACTGCATCGAAATTCCGTCAAAATGGCCTGATTTTTGGAGTTTCAGTTCGACAGAATTAAACAGGTGAATCCCAGAGGATTCAATGTAAAAATTTAATATCTTTTTAAATTATTTTTATTAAAGACCATTTATTCTTTTCATTTTCAGCAAAAACACTTTGCATCTCTTTATTTTTTTAGAACACCTTTTTGTATTTTTTTAAATAAAATTTTTGTTTTTCAATTATATTAGAAGGCGTTTTTTAAAATTCTGTAACGGAACTTTTTATTATTTTTTAAAGGACCTTTTTATTATTTAGACATATTTTAATACATTTTATTGGTAGGAGAATAGGATTCTTCAGTTTTTTTGGGGTTTTTTTTATCGGTGCACTTTCGTTTTCACCGACGTCCAATAACTGCTTCTGCGACTTCATTTTTATCAAAATATAGTGAATGGACTGTATTTTCGGTGAAATGGGCTGAAATGCAAAGCACCGAAATTGAACGCAATTTTGGTGCTTTGTGAATAGGCCCTACTCTTTTTTACACCTCTCTCCCTGGTTATTGTTTTGCATTCCAATATTGCCTTAGAACAATGGTTCCCAAGCCTCAAGTACCTCTAACAGGCCAGGTTTTGCAGATCACCTTGGGGAAATGCAGACTGAATCCTGCAATCACTGAGCAGCAAATCATATCACCATTGCTGTACTTCTAATACATAGGCAAACCTGGTAGTTGAGGACCAGTGTAGAGAACAACTGGCTTAGGGGATAGAGTACAAAACCATAGAAAACCTTTTCCAAGATCTTAAAATTTTCATGTTTTTAGTACTACTTAAATCACACATATATAACTTATAAATCCACTTGGTTGTCCCTATGATGACTGCAGCTCCTTCGACTTACCAACTCCCTAGACTTTGGGATTTGTTACAATGTAGGTGTTACATAGGACTCCATGGAGACAGACGTGAGCTCTGCAAGTGAGATCTGGCTGGGATGGCGAAGGGATGTGCGGAAGAACACTGGGAACTATTTGTTTCCAGCATTCCTCTGCCTGTGGAGCGAGGAAGAGGCAGTTTGCACCACTCTCACCATTAAGATGAGTATGGGATTTTTTGGTGGGGTTACCTTAAATTGTTAGATGATTATGCAGAAGTGCAATCACCTAACACCAGGGTTTGAAAGATGTTATTCTTTTTAGAATTATGTCAGATGAAGATGGAGAATGAGCTGGTTGGAATAGCTCATTCTCCGTCTGCTAGGGGAGCATTAATGTCTCCAATACAAAGTATAGGAGATGTTAACGAAAAGTAACCCGGCGCTACTATGCTTTTTAAAATAAGCACAGTGCTTGGGTTATTCTGCTTTACATCTCAAGTGTTGTACTTCTCGGCAATGTTGGAATAGAGCTGAAATCTGGGATATCTGGCCCTGGACCCTAAGGCCTCATCTGGTGCTCCGCTGCCGTCTGCTTCATCTTGGACCACACTCAATACGAGTACTCGGAGGACACAGATTCACATACACACAAGGATGGTTAAAATATGCCCCAAAGTTTAATGATAGAATCAAGTATTTATCACGAAGAGGCGTTGCATAATCTTCATCAAAGGCCTTTTGCAAAATTCCTCAAAGATGCCACATATCATTATCCAATGCATAGCCAAGATCACTTATCAACATCATGGATGGTATGGTACAGCCTTTCGTTTCCTTGCCGTTATTGGCGATATAGCCGATAAAGTAAACATCTTACTGTGCATGTTAGGGGAATTTTTCAGCATTCTGGGCAGAATGATTTTTGGCTAATTATAACCAACAATGTCTCTGGACTTCTTGTCCTGCTAACCGTGTCTGTTAAACACTTCCCCCTCACTAAAAGCCGGTCAAAGGTTATGTCCACATATGTGATGCTACAGGGTTAACATTAATATTGTGAGCATGTTATCAAGCATATCTGCAGTCTGCACAAGTGTGGTTATCAATGTTATTACCATATCCTCTATCCTTGATGACTTTCAAGAACCCTTTAATGGCTCTGGGAAGTTTGCAACAGCTGTAGTTAAAGGGATATTCTACAAACCCTGACCACTTTAGCTTTTTAAAGTTGCCAGGGTGTGTGGAGTATCCCCCCTTCCTCCTCCTCCTTCCCCCTCCCAGGTCCACTGAATTCTTTAAAATGTGGGGTGAAGTGGAGAGATTCCTCCACGGCCCCCCCCCCCCCATGTAAGACGAGACAGTGGAGAGGTTTGAACTTCCAGGCTAGCATTCGCTAGATCGGTCAACTGAGGCGAAGCCAGGGGTTGTCAGGCAGAAAGCAGACGGATCAGATATGCGCAAGCTTTACGGGACTTGCATGCTTAAAGTTTGCAAGTCCCGTTGCGATGCGGAATTTGCAGTCCCTACCCCAGACAAGTAGCACAGGGAGAGCAAATTGCACAGAAAAGACTCTGGGACATTTGGGTTCGGGAGTCCCTAAGCGGAGGAGGAGCTGTGTGCACCAAGGGACAAAAGGTGAGTTATGTCACAAAAACAAAGTGAAAAATAATTTGGCAGAGGCTGTCAGTAGCCTCTGCCGAATTATTTAAGGGCAAAAAAACTCTCTAATTTTCAGTATAGTGTTCCTTTACGTTTACACCAGGCTTGGAATTGAGACCTAGAGGTGTATAATTCATATTATTTCCTGTACAATCATGGTCTTGGGCTCATGTGTTGTAAGTAATCTGAGATGACCAAAGTTGCAACAATGGTGGACTTTGCTGAGACAGCGGCGCTTAGAGAATAACCCCCAATACTCTTGTGAGATCCTCTCTTCTGCTCACTTGTTTGTTTACAGTGATACATACAGTCATGGCCGAAATTGTTGGCACCCCAGACATTTTTCCAGAAAATCAAGTTTTTCTCACAGAAAAGTAATGCAGTAACACATGTTTTGCTATACACATGTTTATTCCCTTTGTGTGTATTGGAACAAAACAAAAAAGGGAGGAAAAAAAGCAAATTGCACATAATGTCACACAAAACTCCAAAAATGGTCTGGACAAAATTATTGGCACCCTTTCAAAATTGTGGATAAATAAGATTGTTTCAAGCATGTGATGCTCCTGTAAACTCACCTGGGGCAAGTAACAGGTGTGGGCAACATAAAAATCACACCTGAAAGCAGATTAAAAGGAGAGAAATTCACTTAGTCTTTGCATTGTGTGTCTGTGTGTGCCACACTAAGCATGGACAACAGAAAGAGGAGAAGAGAACTGTCTGAGGACTTGAGAACCAAAATTGTGGAAAAATATCAACAATCTCAAGGTTACAAGTCCATCTCCAGAGATCTAGATTTTCCTTTGTCCACAGTGCGCAACATTATCAAGAAGTTTGCAACCCATGGCACTGTAGCTAATCTCTCTGTGGGTGGACGGAAGAGAAAAATTGATGAAAGGTTGCAACGCAGGATAGTCTGGATGGTGGATAAGCGCCCCCAAACAAGTTCCAAAGAAATTCAAGCTGTCCTGCAGGCTCAGGGAGCATCAGTGTCAGCGCGAACTATCCGTCGACATTTAAATGAAATGAAACGCTATGGCAGGAGACCCAGGAGGACCCCACTGCTGACACAGAGACCTAAAAAAGCAAGACTACAGTTTGCCAAAATGTACTTGAGTAAGCCAAAATTCTTCTGGGAAAACGTCTTGTGGACAGATGAGACCGAGATAGAGCTTTTTGGCAAAGCACATCATTCTACTGTTTACCGAAAATGGAATGAGGCCTACAAAGAAAAGAACACAGTACCTACAGTGAAATATGGTGGAGGTTCAATGATGTTATGGGGTTGTTTTGCTGCCTCTGACACTGGGTGCCTTGAATGTGTGCAAGGCATCATGAAATCTGAGGACTACCAAAGGATTTTGGGTCGCACTGTAGAGCCCAGTGTCAGAAAGCTGGGTTTGCATCTGAGATCTTGGGTCTTCCAGCAGGACAATGACCACAAACATACGTCAAAAAGCACCCAGAAATGGATGACAACAAAGCGCTGGAGAGTTCTGAAGTGGCCAGCAATGAGTCTAGATCTAAATCCCATTGAACACCTGTGGAGAGATCTTAAAATTGCTGTTGGGAAAAGGCGCCCTTCCAATAAGAGAGACCTGGAGCAGTTTGCAAAGAAAGAGTGGTCCAAAATTCCGGGTGAGAGGTGTAAGAAGCTTATTGATGGTTATAGGAAGCGACTGATTTCAGTTATTTTTCCAAAGGGTGTGCAACCAAATATTAAGTTAAGGGTGCCAATAATTTTGTCCAGCCCATTTTTGGAGTTTTGTGTGACATTATGTCCAATTTGCTTTTTTTCCTCCCTTTTTTTGTTTTGTTCCAATACACACAAAGGGAATAAACATGTGTATAGCAAAACATGTGTTACTGCAATACTTTTCTGTGAGAAAAACTTGATTTTCTGGAAAAATGTCTGGGGTGCCAACAATTTCGGCCATGACTGTATGTAGCCAAGCTTCAGCTTTTTTGTCATTCTGTAATTACTTTCCTTAAAAATTAATTTTAAAATTACGTATGTGTACTTCCCCCCTCTTTTTGCCCTTTTTGCTATTTGGGGGGGGGGGTTGAACTATTCCACAGTGTAATGACTATGCCCATATTTGTACAGTGAATGGATATACTTACGTTATTGTGTATAGTAGTAGATCTAATGGTATATAAAAATACTTTTTTAAACAGGACGGTTTGGAAGATACCCATAGGTCAGTGTTTCCCAAACCTGTCCTCGTGACCCTTATCCAGGCCAGATTTTAAGGATTACCTTGGGAAAATGCAGACTGAATCCTGCAATCACTGAGCAGCAAATTATATCACCTGTGCTGTGCTTCAGATATCTGTCAAACGTGGCCTGTCAGCGGGTCCTGAGGACAGGTTTGAGAAACACTGCCATACAGTAGGTGAAAAAAACCATTTATTCTCATTTGAGGAAACGAGGTAGCAAGCCTGTATGTATGGATCAAATGAAGACAAATTATACGATTGTTTACAGATTTGTCATAAAACTGGGCAGTATTCTTTTACAGTACATTTAAATCGAGCGGTTCATGATGGATTCTTCATGTCCTCTTCTAGGTGCAAGGTTCAGTAAACATCTCTTTCAAAAGAGAATTTCAAATTCTTCTTCAGCCTATTGAGCGCTCCTACCCTTATTCCTGATGAATGCTCTTTAAGACGGCCGTATTTTGCTCTTGCATGTTACATGTAGAACATCGCAGGAGTAAATCACTAAAATGACTCATAGATCTTCTATTTTCATTTCTTCACAAAAAATTACAGTCTATTTTCGACAGCCAAATGTATGGGGGTGATACTGCTGAAAAAGATTAACGGTGCCATTATCTCACCAATATGTCTCCCACGAGTGCATCTTGGCTTAAATTGGTGAGTTGCATTTGTCAGCGTTGGCTGCTACTCTTGATTCAGTCAGTGGTTCCAAGTAAACACTGACAAATACGACTCATCAGTCTCAGTTGAGCTGCACTTGTTGGAGGCTGCACTTGTTGGAGGCTCCTCTCTTTAGCAAGTGCCGCTCTGCATTGCCAGATAGTAAAAATGGACTGATGTCAATTGAATTCACTATATATATTATTTACCAAAGCCAGATAATGAATTAAAAAAAACAAGAAGTTCCTGTTGCTTTTTTAGGCAGGCCTATTAAAAGCCTTTTAAATGACTTCTCTGGCAGCATAAGGAATGGAGAATGCACTGAATTTTGTTTCTATTTGTATCAATACAGTTCCCACCCATCTGCCTTCATGTTTGCTCCAGTGCAAGAAGGGTAGATTTTATAAATTCTGTGTTTTCTGATAAAATGTTTATTTTTGTAGCATCCCCCTCATCCTAGCCCTGCGTCTGAATGGCACGCGTCTTGTGTAATGATTGCAGGCTGTACTCACAGTGCAGGCGGCGAGGAGCTGCTAATGAATGGAGATTAGTGGAAGAACAGGGAGCTGATTGTAGGGCTCGGCGCTGACTAACAAGGTTCTGTTCAGAAAGGCAAAACCTTCCAAGTATTTACAGTCTCAAATACGGTGCATTGAAGCCGAGCCCTTACCAAACGGCACAGCCTAAACACACCATTTCAAATGTATGCAAGACAACAACAAATGACCATCAGCAGCTTTGTAATCCTTTCACTGTAGAAAAAGGCTGGAAACAAAGGAGGCTATATAAAATGAGACTGTTCTCAAATCCAATCTGTCTCTGTATCTCCATCTATCTACTTTTTAACTCTCTATCATAGTTCAGAATTTGCTGCCATCTCCTTTCTACTACTTCATACATTGCATGTTCTGATTCCTTGCTGCATATGGTGGTTATACCCTCCTTAGATTCACCATCCATATGACAGCCTTGGTCCATGATTGATTTTCTGATTTACATGTCCTGGCACTACATGGCAGCCCATGCAGATTAGCACGGTCACTATTTCCTGCTGTCCTCATGTGACTGTACAATGGGAATCACTGAATGAATAAAACAACTGTTACATGATGATAGTTTTAAAAATTTTGTGTCTCGTTCTCTTTTTTTTTTTTTTTTTACCCTTTCTCTTTCCAAAAGTGCCAGTTTCTTGAAAACACAAAGAAATGTTTCTGTTGTCACAGCAGACTGTCTCAGGACTTTACAAAGGCTAATGCCACAGCCAAAGCGTTCTGTTTCCCTTGTTTGTCTAATAATTCCAATTTTTTGAGTTTGTGTTCCTCGTCTTTCCGTGGATTTTCTATTTTAGACTTTGGTGCGCTGTAGTGTTTCCTGCCTCGCTAGTTTGTTTCTCTTTGGAGTTTTAAATCTAGGATGTACCTTTTTTTTGCGATCCTTTTATGAATAAGAAAATTCATATGTAAAAATAGTTGTAGTGTATGCTTGTGCGTTCATATCCATGGAGTGCCCACACACACTTATAGCGCTAAATTTTATTTACAAACGGTGTAAATGGAAAGCATGGAGACATTAGTCTTACACTTATTTAGTGTAGCGTTACACTCATACTGTGTATTTTATTATGTCCTTTAGTCTCTATTGGAGAGAACACCACTGACCATAATTTTGTTTACATAAAAACAGTAGAGAGGAACCATTTTTTTTTTTAAAATGTGTTTTGTAATACAATATGTTGTAATATAGCCAGAATAGCCACTTATTCTGGACACACCAATTAGTGGTTCAAGCTTTTTCTTTATTGGGCAGCCACAGTACATGCAGAGTATCCAAAAAAATCAAGAAAATAAAACAAATATAAACCAAAAGCCTACTCTTCATTCGGAGTCTAACTAAACATAATTCTCTCCTCCCTGTAACATTGGGCAGCTAAGCCGCTTACCAATAAAGTAAAACAAAATAAAGCGTACTTCCCCTAGTAACTTCAGGGTTTAATCTTATTCTCTGCTGCACCAAGACTGCTTTCTCACAGGGAACTACTGTACTTATAAAGGCAGGGCAGACTTAATCAGCAGCCAGTTGAAGATTAACCCTATAGGGGAAAAGGCCTTTCCCGATCTGCCTGCTGACAAAATGGTGGTCTATCACCATGCCCCTAATCACACTGTCACATTGTATATATGTGTATATATATATATATATATATATATATAGTATATACAGTCAGGTCCAGAAATATTGGGACATCGACACAATTCTAACATCTTTGGCTCTATACACCACCACAATGGAGTTGGAATGAAACAAACACAATGTGCTTTAACTGCAGACTGTCAGCTTTAATTTGAGGGTATGTACATCCAACTCAGGTGAACGGTGTAGGACTTACAGCAGTTTGCAGATGTGCCTCCCACTTGTTAAGGGACCAAAGGTAATAGGACAATTGGCTTCTCAGCTGTTCCATGGCCAGGTGTGTGATATTCCCTCATTACCCCAATTACAATGTGCAGATAAAAGGCCAAGAGTTCATTTCAAGTGTGCTATTTGCATTTGGAATCTGTTGCTGTCAACTCTCAAGATGAGATCCAAAGAGCTGTCACTATCAGTGAAGCAAGCCATCATTAGGCTGAAGAAACAAAACAAACCCATTGGAGAGATAGCAAGAACATTAGGTGTGGCCAAAACAACTGTTTGGAACATTCTCAAAAAGAAGGAACGCACCGGTGAGCTCAGCAACACCAAAAGACCCGGGAGACCACGGAAAACAACTGTGATGGATGACCGAAGAAGTCTTTCCCTGGTGAAGAAAACACCCTTCACAACAGTTGGCAAGATCAAGAACACTCTCCAGGAGGTAGGTGAATGTGTGTCAAAGTCAACAATCAAGAGAAGACTTCACCAGAGTGAATACACAGGGTTCACCACAAGATGTAAACCATTGGTGAGCCTCAAAAACAGGAAGGCCAGGTTAGAGTTTGCCAAACAACACCTAACAAAGCCTTCACAGTTCTTGAACAAGATCCTATGGACATAGGAGACCAAGATCAACGTGTACCAGAGTGATGGGAAGAGAAGAGTATGGAGAAGGAAAGGAACTGCTCATGATCCTAAGCATACTACCTCATCAGTGAAGCATGGTGGTGGTAGTGTCATGGCGTGGGTATGTATGGCTGCCAATGGAACTGGTTCTCTTGTATTTATTGATGATGTGTCTGCTGACAAAAGCAGCAGGATGAATTCTGAAGTGTTTCGGGCAATATTATCTGCTCACATTCAGCCAAATGCTGCAGAACTCATTGGACGGCGCTTCACAGTGCAGATGGACAATGACCCAAAGCATACTGCAAAAGCAACCAAAGAGTTTTTGAAGGGACAGAAGTGGAATGTTATGCAATGGCCAAGTCAATCACCTGACCTGAATCCCATTGAGCATGCATTTCACTTGCTGAAGACAAAACTGAAGGGAAAATGCCCCAAGAACAAGCAGGAACTGAAGACAGTTGCAGTAGAGGCCTGGCAGAGCATTACCAGGGATGAAACCCAACGTCTGGTGATGTCTATGAGTTCCAGACTTCAGTCTGTGATTGGCTGCAAAGGATTTGCAACCAAGTATTAAGAAGGGAAAGTTCGATTTATGATTATTATTCTGTCCCATTACCTTTGGTCCCTTAACAAGTGGGAGGCACATCTGCAAACTGCTGTACGTCCTACACCGTTCACCTGAGTCGGATGTACATACCCTCAAATTAAAGCTGACAGTCTGCAGTTAAAGCACATTGTGTTTGTTTCATTCCAACTCCATTGTGGTGGTGTATAGAGCCAAAAATGTTAGAATTGTGTCGATGTCCCAATATTTCTGGACCTGACTGTATATATGTATCATTTCCAAGAGAAACATCATGTACACCTCTTGTTTTTGTGACTGAAGGTATAGAAAACCTTAGGGCCATATTCTGTCACAAAGGAATTTTGCAGTTTGGCTGCAATAGGACAAGAGCCGTTATGATTAACGTAGGGCCATGTGTTATGGAAAGGAAACTCTGAATACAAAAATAAAACAAACAGAATTCATCTATTGGAATAGGCCATGGTCTTTATAGAGGCGTTTGTTAAACACATAACTTGTGCAACCAGTGTAAATGTTTATTTATATTTTCTTCGACATTGAACACCCTGGATAAACTGCCATAATTGCCTTCACCAATCCATCTCCACCATCATTTACCTTTGTTTATATAGGCTGGCAACTTACACTATTTGTTTGTCATTTTTTCATCAGAAACATACCATGTAGATCAGGGGTCTGCAACCTTTTTGACATAAAGAGCCACTTGGACCCGTTTCCGAATGGAAAAAAAAACTGGGAGCCGCAAAACCATTGCGACATTTAAAACAAATCTAACACTGCATATATTGTTTCTTACCTTAATGCTATATACAGGATCGTGCAGTCAGCTGTCAATCTGAAGAAAAAAAAGACTTTTTCACTTAACAATGTAAAACCCCAGCTCACACATGGATTTGCCCCAGCTCATGGATTTGCCCCAGCTCATGGATTTGCCCCCCAGCTCACACATGGATTTGCCCCAGCTCATGGATTTGCCCCCCAGCTCACACATGGATTTGCCCCAGCTCATGGATTTGCCCCAGCTCACTCATGGATTTGCCCCCAGCTCATGGATTTGCCCCAGCTCACACATGGATTTGCCCCAGCTCATGGATTTGCCCCAGCTCACTCATGGATTTGCCCCAGTTAGCTCATGGATTTGCCCCCAGCTCATGGATTTGCCCCCAGCTCACACATGGATTTGCCCCAGCTCATGGATTTGCCCCCCAGCTCACACATGGATTTGCCCCAGCTCATGGATTTGCCCCCCAGCTCACACATGGATTTGCCCCAGCTCATGGATTTGCCCCCAGCTCACACATGGATTTGCCCCAGCTCATGGATTTGCCCCAGCTCACACATGGATTTGCCCCAGCTCATGGATTTGCCCCAGCTCACACATGGATTTGCCCCAGCTCATGGATTTGCCCCAGCTCACTCATGGATTTGCCCCCAGCTCATGGATTTGCCCCAGCTCACACATGGATTTGCCCCAGCTCACTCATGGATTTGCCCCCAGCTCACACATGGATTTGCCCCAGCTCATAGATTTGCCCCAGCTCACTCATGGATTTGCCCCCGGCTCATGGATTGCCCCCAGCTCGCTCATGGATTTGCCCCCAGCTCACACATGGATTTGCCCCAGCTCGCTCATGGATTTGCCCCAGCTCGCTCATGGATTTTCCCCAGTTAGCTCATGGATTGCCCCCAGCTCACTCATGGATTTGCCCCAGCTCATGGATTTGCCCCAGCTCATGGATTTGCCCCCCAGCTCATGGATTTGCCCCCCAGCTCATGGATTTGCCCCCCAGCTCATGGATTTGCCCCAGTTAGCTCATGGATTTGCCCCAGTTAGCTCATGGATTTGCCCCAGTTAGCTCATGGATTTGCCCCAGCTCACACATGGATTTGCCCCAGCTCGCTCATGGATTTGCCCCAGTTAGCTCATGGATTTGCCCCCAGCTCACACATGGATTTGCCCCAGCTCGCTCATGGATTTGCCCCAGCTCGCTCATGGATTTGCCCCAGTTAGCTCATGGATTTGCCCCCCAGCTCATGGATTTGCCCCCCAGCTCATGGATTTGCCCCCCAGCTCATGGATTTGCCCCCAGCTCATGGATTTGCCCCAGCTCGCTCATAGATTTGCCCCAGCTAGCTCATGGATTTGCCCCCAGCTCTCACCTGGATACTTGCCCCAGGCAGCTCCGGCGGGGGTTGAGGGGACCCAGATGCCGGGCAGCGCGGGAGCGCCTGCCCGGTCTTGAACAGTCCGTCCTGTGAAGTGGATGCGGCTGTGTGCGTGCGCAGCCGGTCACATGGTCCGGCCAGTCAGGTGGTACAGAGACTCAGTACCACCTGATTAGCCGGACCACGTGACCGGCTGCGCACGCGCACACAGCCGCACCACTTCACAGGACGGACTGTTCAAGACCGGGCAGGCGCTCCCGCGCTGCCCGGCATCTGGGTCCCCTCAACCCCCGGGCCAGTTTTAGGGGCCAGCTGCCAATAAGTAGCAAGTATTGAAGGTACAATCCAAGAGCTGAGCTTGTGCCACACTTAAACGCTGACACCCTCATGCCCAGCACAGAAAGAACTGAGGGGTTAATCTTTCAACACCTTCCATACAGAAGCCGTCAAGCAAACCTTTTCCCTTTATTGTCCATTATACTTAGCAGCTCCCTTATTAACGATAAGGGCTCGGTTGGCATAAGGCCCTTTTTTTGTTAGGTATACGTATATGCCTATATGCAATGAGTGCTTACATCAATATTTCCTATTTAAGGATTGTGCAGCCAGACACCCTTGTAAAGAATGCATTTATAAAATATTCCTCACCTTATAATATGCACCTTTTATGGGGTATTTGGTCCACAGATAGGAAACCTGTGCTGCTGTGCACAACATGCATCATAGCAAGCGATTGCATCCTATAACCAGGGTATAGTGCATACATAGTTTTCCGCTAATAAACCCCATTACATGTATCCGTTGTTACCTGGGGCCTCCAAGTTTGGTACTGTCACAGTTATTAGAAACCACCAACCCTGCTGTGTTCTGAACATCCTTCCCAGGGATTCTCACAAGCTCTGTTAAATATGTTATTGCTTTTGCAATTTTAATAAATATCACACTTCTGGGCCTCTAAATTCAATCTTCGCAGATGCCTTCCAAATTCATTGCTCTGGTATTGAGGAAGGGGAGGAAGAGATATTCTCCCAGAATCATTTGTGGAAGCTCCAAATGTTCTACATAACCTTTATTTTGTCTACATGGCTTGTCGTATATAGTCTACTCTAGGTTATGCCACGACTGATTTCAGAAACCCTTTATTTGGTGCCTATATGTACAGTATGTATATACTGAGATATAAAGAGATATATATACATTTTTCCCCACACCTGACATCTAGAGTTTAGAACTAGAAATGTGCAATCTGCTGTCTGAAAGCCTCCTGTACTGTGTCTGTGATTGCCGGCATCGGTGACATATGACAGGACAAAAGCTCAACAGTAGGCTCCATTCCAAATATATAATAATTGTTTGAGGGTTTCTCTAGTGTCTTCTCCTCGTCTCCTTAGTCCTATGTCTGTGTCTGTTTCTCTGCTATCATGTAATGGGTTTTTCTGGTCCATCCGCGCTAGTATAGGAATCTCCATCCCTGTGCCTGTTTAAGTAGTGATATCAAATCTGTTCTGTTGCCAAACTGGCAGTGCCCAGGGTTTGTTTCCCCCCGCAGAATGCAGCAAAGCAATTCCACAATTTGTGCTCTTCGAACAGCCGGCAGATAGCAGCCAGGGCTTCAGGGACTATAAAGAGGGGAGCCAAATTATATTGATAATAAAGTTGAGACCGATTGTGAAAAGGGTTGCCACCTCCCAGGTCTCTGTAGAAGTAGAAAAACACCGAATTTGCATTTTCCATTTCCATATATTGACTGGGAAAAAAATCAAGAGAGACCTTCACTCAATTAAGACCTATAGCTTTTGGGACGCATTCAACAATTTTATAAAATATTTACAATCCGATTTGCATTCCGTATGCATGTTATTTTCCCCCCCATCTCATTTCTTCTTGGTTACCATGGAAGGCTTACAGAAAAACCTTACAGAATCTATTTAGCCCATCTAACCATTTAACCCATGCAGCTCATTCGTTGTGAAAAAAATATGTGCTGTGTTTTGTTTTTTACTTTTTATGGGGGGTGTTTATTGGTGTTTTTATATCCACAAGGACCAGAAGGAGATTTATTTTTTTCTGTATAACACGTTTTTAAAATATAAGAAATGGATTTTATTTATATCTCTGATTTATAGATATTTCCGGAAGCTTAATGCATGCACCATCTTGATCTAACTCCAAATTTATATCTATCCACACGCTTCAGTATTTTTGAAAGCTGACAAACTAAATCATATTAATCCAGTGGTTATGGTAATGAGCTTTCAATAAGAATCTAAATTTCAGATAAGACAAACTAGCACAAGGTACGTATAGAAGTGTGTAAGAGACGTATCTAGGAGAAACGCGTTGGAAAACTAATACGTAAGGAATTGATGTAGCTATGTTTTTAAAGCAGTTGATTCAAATGGTGATGAGTATTCATTTAAAAGAATAGAGAAGGGACTTGGGTGTCTAAATGATTAAAGTGGGGGCAGAGTTACAGAAGGAGGATAAACACATAGGACTCTATCACCTCCTTGAAGCTAACTCTAGTGGTCACATAAATGAGCGTTAGCGTTAAGTTACTTGAGGCAATAGCGTTACGGGTTAAAAAAAACGTTGGTGAATCGGTATTAGCGTTTTTTAGCGCAAACTTACTGTACTTTGCGCTCCCTATGCTTAAGATGGAGGCTGCAAAGTGTAAGCAGAGAGTACCTAGCATTAGGATCACAAAGTCCTAACACTAGTTACTCACAGCTGTCGCTAACTCAAAAGGTTTTCGACAGCTTAGAGCTGGTGATAACTGATTCTGCATCAGCAGAATCAGTTATCAGCAGCTTTATCTCCGCCCCCCCAAAATCAAATAATCACCTCTCATCCCCCGGCGAGAACGGCGGCCCAATCTGCGGCATCTGGCCCCAGGGAGCAGAGTGAGACTGGGGAATAAAGTCCCCAGTCTCACTCCGCCGATCTGCAGGATCTCGCGAGAGGCGAGATCCTGCCGGTCATATGAGCCGGCAGCAGAAACCTCCATGGAGTCCATTGGAATGCTCAAGACAGCGCTTTAGCGTTGCTCTGAGCATCTAGGACCCTAGCGGCCATAATATAATGGTAAAACTGGGACACAAAGGAGAAATTGGCGACCGCTAATTTTTCCCCTTAGCATCCCAGTTTTAGCAAGGGCCAGGCAATAGGGCCCATAACATTTCATTGACGAGATTGATCAGTTAATAGTTTTATAAAACTGAGAACTGAGGAACGTGGCAGATAATTGTGTAGGTGACAGTATGTTTGGACTCTTAGAACACAGAACCATGGATATTGTTATGGTGAGAGATAATTAGTGGATTGGGTTTGAGTGATTTTTTTGTTATCTAATTTATTTCTTTTTTTGTAATTTTTAATGGGCAATAATTCTGAGCAATATTTTGAGGTGTAAAACCCAGAAATCCATGTCGTTTTGATTTTAGACAGGGTAGAGAGAAAATCATGAATTGTGACCAACTGCTCGTGGTTGCTTATTTAGGGGTATGATATTTTGTGGTGTATGGGAAGAAACTTAAAAAGGTGTCCCACTACCATGACCACTTGCTTTAATAGCAAACATACACTTGGGATTATGAGAATTCATAGGGTTAGAGATAAGTGGATACATACTTTGGATAATGGGATTTTTAGAAACAAAATTTACTCTTCATGACCCTCTCCACACCCTCCACGCTCACTTTAACCTAGAGGTAATAAAACCTTACCTTTATTCCAGCACGAGCTCCCTCAGACCTCATCATATTTATTTATTTATTTATAAAGTATTTTACCTGGAATGATACATTGAGATTTCTCTTGTTTTCAAGTATGTCCTAGGTTTAAGAATATTGAATTATGTGACATATTATCTGCTTTCTGTAAGGTGCAGTAGTCAAGTCATGTGACCTAGGGTGTACAGCCAATCGAATGGCTCTCAATGTCGAAAGCATGATGTCATATTCTTGTGATGTCATCATTGCAGTAGCACATGCTCAGCTCGATAGATTAGGGCTGAAACAACTAATCGATTTAATCGACAACTAATCAATGATTAAATTAGTTGACATCTATTTCCATTATCGATTAATCGGTGTTGATTAATCGTCCTGTGTACAGCACACACTGTTTAGAGTCAGACTGAGTTAAACGTAAATAACCTCAGCTTCGGAGCTGATTGGAGAAGACGCGCTGCTGGTTTACTTGGTATGATTTAGTTCTAGGGTTATGTCAGACACAACTAGTGTGTTTTTATTCCGTTTACAACAGTAGCAGAACTATAACACAAACAATAGGATACTGCCACTGGGGTGACGGAGCTGTATGCCTGTGTTTTATCCTTACTTGAAGCTGGAGTCCTGTGCCACCACTCCACCCTCCCTGCCACACCCTCTTTGGTCGGGAACCGCCATTCCCTCCCTTTGGTCTGGTCCCTTTCCCCAAACTCACTCCCACACTCAGATCCGGTCTTTTGTCCATACCCACTCTCTCTCACGCTCAGGTCAAGTCACTTGAGCAAAGTCACTCCCTTCCACCTCCAGTCCCTCGTCCCACTCAATTTGTTCACAAAATTATTTAAAAGGGACACTCTATGCACCCTGACCACTTTAGCTTATTGACCCCGATTTCATGCTGACATCATCATCTATGACCAAGTGCTTGTAGCCGCGTTCATTTGAGAAGGCAAACATGGGCTTACGTTTCGCATGCAGCATCAACCCATCCTTCTGACAAGCACTCACATACCTTGTGTGAAAAGTACGCAAGATACGCAGTTTGCGTATCTACGTACGAAAGTTACGTACTCTACGCAAATTACTTATGAAACAAGGGGGAGGGGTTGTGGTTATTTATTTTTTTACATAAAATTCCTTTTAAGTAAACAATTTTTTTCCTTTTTTTATCCGATTAATTGATTTAATCGAAATAATAATCAGCCAACTAATCGATTATGAAAATAATCGTTAGTTGCAGCCCTACTATAGATTATATTTGTGCTTTTCTACATATACTGTATCATAATAAAGCACTTGATGTGATGTCACCCCTTGCAGGAAATAATGCAAAAGGCTGTTTTAATTAAGCATGGGATGTGATGTAATATTGCTACGAAGCTGAAGATTTCCTTGGTACCCAACCAATTACAATTCTTTATAAAGCACTCACATGTTCTGCAGTGCTGTACAAAACAAACATAAATGGTAGGACAAAACAAACATAAAGCAAAAGCAACAACAAAGCACTAGACCACTGAAGTGGGTGGACAAAGTCTATAGGGCCTTTTTAAAAAGGCAAGTAAATGTATTTTTTCCTTTCGCAGTTGTTAATTTGAGCTCTTATGAGCTCTATGGCATTATTTCCTGGGTAATTTGCATTTGTATATTTTATTTTAATTCCAACCAGATTATTGCCCCCCTGCCAGGTTTACTGGAGACTCACTGTGATATGAATAACTTCTATCAGCTCGGGTTTTTTTCCCCCTTCATTTTTATATTTGGTACCTTCAACACTAAATATTAACATTAAAATCCTAATATGCAGTACCACTGTTCTGTTGTTTTTAAGACCTGATGGAAGATTACAAACGAAAAGAAAAAAAAAAGAACGGTGAGAGTTAATGCAAAATAGCAAGAATAATTACAAGGAAAAGCTTTCTCACTGATGTTTTTCTCTTCTAATGTAATAACTGTTTTACTAAACTGTTTATTTTCTGCTGTTGATTAAGAATGAAATATTGATGTCTCTGCTAGTGTTAAAATACCCGCAACTGCTCCTGCGAATTAACAAGTTTTACGTCACATGGCTTTTTAATATTTTTTTGCCATGGATTACTGAAGCTCTAATACAGCACGTTTAGGGGGTGTTGCACTAAATAGTGACTTCAGCCCATTTAACATCCAGATTGTAAACGCTGGGGAGTGAGTTGAGGTTCCAATTTAACAGAACTTGCCTCTACCCGTCTCCTCACCCCATTAATTTAATATTTTCCCCGTTGGCGTCCCCATGTTAGCGCGAAGAAGGGAATAGGGCCCTTATTCTTGGCAATGATATATTTACATATACTTATTTGGTGTACGTACAATATCGCAAAATAGGCATAGCAAAAAAGATATGTATCCACTGTGTGTGTCTATATAATTTTTGCGATATACTGTATATAAAACATAACAAGAAAAAAGGTTGTCATTTGTGCTCAACATTGTAGCTCCATGCAAAACAAAACACAATCAGAGGTTTTGGTTTACTTGAATGGCCATTAAAGTGTAAGCCCAGCTGCAATGTCATGGAACCTCTGAGTCAGGTGGGTCCTACCTAATGAAACCAAGAGCTGCTTTTCTAAGCACCCACATATCCTCATGCTGCTTATCAGCTAAGAGGCAAACTAATGGGTTTATATTTATACCCTCACCAGGAACAATTCCACTTTGGGATTAAAAGGAAAACACAGAAACGGGCAACAGCAATAATGACCTGGCTAGGGATACAGCAAAATATACATATATGCAAAAAAAACGGTTCTTCTCCTATTCCCTATCAGGGTGGCTACGTAGACCAGAAGTATCCAGTCCGCTTCATGTATAAAACATAACAAGAAATAAGGTTGTCATTTGCGCTTACCACTGTGGCTCCATGCAACGCAAAGCAAAATGGGCACTATTACACTCTATGCGCACAATTTTGCGCGTGCGCACAAAAAAGCATTAACGCGAGGGAGAAAAACCCTTTGCGCAGAACGTCGTATTACAATGTTCGTGCAAAAAATGCACGTTAACGTCTACCGCTGGTGAACCTGCACGAATCCTTTGCGAGCGTAATGTACTTTGCGCGTCCTATACTTAACATTGTGAGCGCAATTGCGTTTGTGCGCTGGTACGCGGATGGTATTACAATCTATGTGCAAATTTTAACAGGCAACGTTTGCGTGCATATTTTTAACGACTTTGAAAAGCTGGTGTTAATGGCAAATCTGAACGTCCTGGCCGAAACCAAATACACCAGCCCGAAAAAAAAAAAATACAGCAAGTATAGTTACACATTCTACACATACCCAAACAATAAAATGGAGAAGTTGTGCGTGTTTTTATTATTGCTGCAGCATATATACTCAGATTGATTTTGAGAGGCGCAAAAACTGAACGGGAGGCAATTGTGGTTCTTAATTCAGATTGGCTGAATCGCGTGAAAAAACAGTCCGCCCACTGATTTCTGCGCACAGCGTTGATGTGCGTGCGTTTTTGCGCGTCTTTTTTACGCGCGCTATTTTTTGACGGATGAAAAAATGCGCTCGGATTGTAATACCAGTGTTAATTTACGCGTGTTAACATTTAACGCTGCGCGCAAAAAAAATAGCGCTGCGCGAGCGTTTTTGCGCTAAGAATGTAATAGAGCCCAATAGAGGTTTTGGTTTACTTGAATGGCCATTAAAGTAAAGTGTTTTGTTTCGCTACAGTGGTGAGCGCAAATGACAGCCTCTTTTCTTGTTATGCTTTATATATGTATATACAAACTGTTTTAAAGTGTGTCTGTGTATATATGTTTGTTTGTCTGTCTGTATATATATATAGACACCCCAGATACAGAGCATTCCACCCAAACATACATCTAAAGATTTAAAAACAAACGACTTTGGAAAAATGCTACGGATTTAGTTGCAAAATATGATCATACATTGTATACGTCTATATATAATTTTGTGTGTGGTTTTTATACTTGTTTTTTTTCTCTAACTGTAATGTCACAGTTTATTGCTAAACCCTTTGTTATTCCCACTATCTCTGCTGAACCATATTTCCTAGTATTAACTCTCCTTTGAAAACTGAACGCACACAGATTAAATCCTATGAGCAGAACCATATAGTGTTAAAAAAAGAGCGAGAAGAAATCCTATGGCCTTTATTGACTTGCTAGAGCTTGTCACTGGCTTCTGCGGCTGGATTACCCATGGTGCACAGAGCGGGTATTGCTCCTGCAGAGCGCTGCTACCTGCCCCATGCTGTCTACCCAACATGCATCAAAGCCTTTTCTCCTGAAAGCGCGCTCTGGCAGGGGCTCGGGGGGTTGTAGTTCTTCTCCCTGGGAGCATTCTTCTAAGACGACCAACATGACAATGAAATGTGTTGGTAAATTTGCAATACAGACAGTAGGAGCCAGAACGAAGGGTAGGAAGCAGACGTTACTAATGGCATCTTGTTTCTAAGCGCTCTAGAAATCTTCCATACGTCGCTGCATCAGAGAAGACATTGGATGCAAGGAGCAGGCATCTTTTACTCTTGTTTTTCAGATTATTCCAGGTTCTTTGTGTCAGTTGACACATGTAATCCATGTGCTTTATAAAGTCATCATGTTATTTATTTATTTATTTTAGAGAACAATTGAAAATTCACGCTTCTAGAACGCTGAAATGCCACTAATGATTTCTAATTCCCAGTGCTAGCAGAAAGAAAAATTCCAGTAATTGGGGAATTACTCTAAATACGTGTTAACCCCTTTTGCTATGAGAGCCTTTGGTTGGATTAACCTGCGCTAGTCAGATATATTGGCATGTTTCTCCAATTATAATGTGTGCGTCTTCTTCTGCCTAGTCTTCTGGATAGTGGTCTCCCAATAACTAACCAAAAATAAAATGTTTTTTTCTTAACTCTTCTGATTCGAGCAGTAAACAGGAAATTGTAGAACACGTGTATCAGGCTTGAGTCTTGTAAGGCTCCGTAAGTCATTATCTTGTCCAGTGGCGTCACTAGGGTTGGTGTCACCAGGTGCAGTAACTTATGGTGTCACCCCCCCCCCCGAGTTTTATGGGGGTTTTTTTAACTACTTTTACTCATAAGTCAGTACTCCCATATAACACTGAATGCTCATAATACACGGCGCACATTACTGTGAGGTTTATTGCTGTGGAGCTCTGTGATATGCTCATACACAAATTTTGCCAAACTGACAGCAAGTACGGTGCCTGTTCGAAGGCAGTGAAAGTCCCCATAGAGAAGTAATGGTTAATCTGTTCAGAGACACCGAACCGCAAAGAAATGTCCTGATGTCCGGTGTTTTCATTTGGCAGGTCTATTCAGGCGAACGAACACCATAGGTTTCAATGTTAAAAATATTCCTGTTTTTATCCAATATCTAATAAACTGTTTATTCCTTTAATCCATAGTAAAAAATCTCTTTATTTATTGATTTTATTTTTTTAGTATCTTTTATGCATTTTTCAAAACAAAATTCCATTTTTTTTCTTCTAATAGCGCTTTTTCTTTTTTTTCTGTAACAGACCTTTTTATTATCATTCATAGGAACGGAACTTATATGTTAATTCCAGACATTTTCGTTCAGTAGTTCTTTTTAAAACAGCAGGCGATGGGTTTGCGACAGCAATCGGTGGCTGATTCCCTGCACTTCAGGCACCCTGTGGTGAATTCACCGGGGAAATTTGATTCCCCAAAGTGCGGGGATCAACAGAACACTGAAATGTCTGCGTCATTTTGGTGCTCTGTGAATATCCTCTTTGTTGTATTTTTTTTGCCGCCCCCTGGAAAGTGCCAGCCTAGGCCTTGCCTACCCAGGACATACTTGAAAATGAGAGAATTCTCAATGTATCCTTCCTGATAAAATATTTTTGTGTAAAAAAAATAAATAAAATAAAACATTTTTTTTAGGGTGTCACCCTAGGGGGTGGAGTCACCCGTTGCGGTCCACACCCCCGCCCCCCTTACGACGCCCCTGATCCTGTCTAAGGCAGCTTAGAAAAGGTCCATACCTTTGGACTGTTCTTTGTACAAACTGTCACATTTCAGCCTACTTGTTATCTTTACCAAGGTTCATCAAGACTGTAGGGTGAAAATATTGCTTTTGCTGATTGCCTCAACAAAAGCATCCTAGTTTTATAGAAGTTGTTTTCTTCTTATGGGAATAAGAAGCTATTTGTGTGTTGGCGACACTCCTCTGATGGTTTGTCATCATTCTTCCTTTTTTATGGTCTGTTGGGATATCAAGAGCTTTATGCTAAGACTCTATTATGTCAAATGTCAGCCATTATGTCATTCTATAGGATGTTCCTTAATTGCCGGATGGAAAACCTGATCATGCATTGGTGCCATACTTGAAAAACCTTCACCTTGGACCAGTAGGTACATGTCCATGTTGAACATTCTGACCATGTTGAATTCTCACTTGGGAAATTATATCTGTCTGGGATGTTAGGCAGCTCTGTTGAGTAGCAAGCCTGGGAACCCATACACAGAGCAATTACAATGGTCACTCCTATGGGTATAAATACCCAGAAAAGAAATGTATGGAGGCTTTTTTCCTAGAAACAATAGACCAGACATTATCCCAGGGTGGTGGAACGGGGGCCCAAAATTCCCCTCAAATTAGGACTGTTTGTCTGAAGTGCAAATGTAAGTGTCATTTAAATGCATTACCTTTAAATTAAGTCTTCAATACTATTATGGTGAAGAGCAATCCGGGCTTCTCCAGGGCACCACGACTCCCAGTGTCTTTGTCTCGATGTGAAATAGAAAGGAAATGCCTCTGCCACTCCGACAAACTTCTGTGCCAAATCTTCTCCTTTGCCTGTTTTGTTGGTGAATTTTTAGAGGTCTGAGATGGAAAACTGAGTAATTTCGTCATCACCTTTTTGGGGTTTTGCAGGCAGCTCTTCAATGAAAAAACATCTGAATGTTGGAGAGCTTACACCCAGCAAAGGGAAACAGGAATTTTATCAACAGCTCCAGATTTAAAATACTACAAAGATTATTAACTAAACTGAGGGTTGAGGGTGAATGGCCAGCAAATCACAGATTTTAGGCAACAATGAGGGGATTTTAACATTTGATTTTCCTTCAGCTTCACTTTTATAGCCTAAAGTTTTAAATTCTTTACCAATTCACCATTTTGGAAACAACTGTGTGCATATTTATATACTGTATATACATAGCATTGATTTAAGGGTTCTGTGTAATAACAGACCCAAGATGCAAAAAAGTGAGACCGATGTCATTTGCATATCCTACCCAGAATTCCTTGCTGCATATGGGGAATGTGGCACAGGAGCTCTGGGATGCAATTCAACCAATTGCTGTGATGTGCAAGTGGCTTCTGCAATAATAAACACTATATATATATATATATATATACAAGGGTTGTAGTTGAGGACGAAAAGTGAGATAAAAGCCTCCACACTATAATAAGTGTGTTTATTATTGCAGAAGCCACTTGCACATCACAGCAATTCCATGAATTGCATCCCAGAGCTCCTGTGCCACATTCCCTATATGCAGCAAGGAACTCTGGGTAGGATATGCAAATGACATCTGTCTCACTTTTATGCATCCTGGGTCTGTTATTACACAGAACCCTAAAATCAATGCTATGCCATACTGTGGCTTTCTAGCAGAGATAAGGTTTATGCAACTGGTCAAAGCCACTCCTAGTATATATACCCTGAACGACTGACTGCATTTAACTGCAACATGAGTTTTCCATAAGGGTGCATCTGAGAATTTTTAACACCATACCATTTACAGACCATGCCACTATAGTATGGTTTTAAAGATTTTTTACAAACTCCAAATTTAGGAATAAACTAGGGGAATTTGGTTATAAAATATGACCATAGATTGTGTATGCTTATCATGATGTCAGTGTACTCGTTCACAGCAGGTCCTATCCTTCCTAGCCCAATTGCTGCTCTTATGAGATTAACCACATACTTGGGACATACGTCTTCCTAGGGCTTTCTGCAGTGCAAGGTTAAATAGGTCAAGCAATTAGACACATGTGACGGAAAGGGGTGCAAAACTAGGGAGGTCAGTCCTCAAAACGTAACATACAAAACCAGAATGTCAGCACCTGAAGATGCATTTTTCATGAGGATGCTTCTGAGATCAAGGAATACAGCATACAAAATCACAAGCATTAGAAATTAAAATAATTTTAATAATTATAAAAACATCTAATTTAGGAATGATCATTTATTCTTAAATTGGGTGTTTTTTAAATCATTTATATTTGAGTGGAGCGCTCAGGACTTAGTATGAGATATATAAAAACATCCACATTCAGGGCACTCACCACCATAAAACCAGGAATAAATGCCGTGGTGCAAAGGTTCTCGGGCCCCATATAAATAATCCATGTATTAGAGAAGTACTCACAGGTCTTCTGTTAAAATCCCACACTTTATTTGTACGTGTTAAAAAAGGATGTATTAATGTTTCAACCCTCGAGGGGGACTTTCTCCAGATCTTAATAAAGGCTCCTCTATTGAAAACGTTGAGCCTATTCCATAATATAACTTTGAGACGTTATTCATCTCATAGTTATCTAATTGCTTGGAATTTTGATTCCACTCTTGGTGCAAGCTGGGCAGGGCGCTTGTAGTTCTTCCTTGCACTTGCTTACTGTTAATTAATGTCTCCTATACTTTGTATATGAGACATTAATTTTCACGTCTGCGTGAAAGCGCAAGCTATTCCAATGCAGCTTGCGCCTCCATCCCAGAAACCTTTTTCTCTGAGAAATACTATCTCATTAAAGCTGGTGTTAAGAGGTTTTGCTTTGGCAAAATCACATAAAACACTGTCCTAACACTCCCTAAAAATAATATACTCAGCTCTCATCGTGCATTTAAGGTTGCCACCTTTCCTTCAAGCCAAACATGAACATTCAAACGTTGCACGCCATATTTATTTAATGTAGAGTATACACTTTGCCTATAAAGATCTCCTTTTGACTGTGCTTGTGTGACTGGTCAGGATCCAGTTACACATGTCCATTGTCGGTTGTACCTTGTCTCAGCGTCCTAACAGAAGAGAAAACAGGAGGGGGTTGTGCATTGTGCTGTCCTTTGCACTCCGTGGCAAGAGGGGAGTATAGATTCCTTATGAATAATTATTTTTAAACAGGGTTATTCAAAGAGAATCGAAAAGTCACTGCACGTTCGGTGACTTTTCGTCCTCTTCAATTCGGTGCGATTTGGCGATCCCATTTCGGCGACTCTGCGGTGTATTCAGGAAGCACCACAGGGCTGTCGTACTGCATGGAAAACCCGCCGCAAACCCGTCGAACACTCACAGCAAAACCCAGCGAACGTACACCGAAACCCACAAAAACATCTGGATTAACCCCGCTGAACACGCCAGAGAAACCCGAGCAGCCGCCGATCACAGTGCAGCCACCGGGAAAAGCCGACACCGCAGACGAATGGAGTAGAAAAAAAAACAGTACGCTTGAATGTTTGAAACGTGAACCGCTGTTTGCAAAGAAACTACAGAACAAAAATGCCTGGAATTTACATATAAGATCCAATGAATGATAATAAAAAGGTCTGTTACAGAAAAAAGGAAAAATTATTTAATAAAACAGACGGAAACATTTTTTTTGCAAAAAATCCCGAATAATGCCTAAAAGATCCTAAAAAATCTATTAATAAAGAGACTTTTTGCTTCAGAATATTATAATGAACAGTTTATTAGATATTTAATTAAAACGGGAATATTTTTAACATTGAAGCCTAATGGATTCGCCTGAATAAACCTGTCGAATGAAACCATCGAACAGCAGGGCATATTGGCAACTTTATACTGCTTGTTTTTGTTCTCTGAATAGACAAAGCATTGCTTCTCTATGGAGATTTCACTGCCCTTGAACAGGCACCGAACAGGCACAGGCACCGAACAGGCGCAGGCACCGAACAGGCACCGTATGTGCAGGCAATTCACCAGGATTTGGCGGACTGCCTGCTCTCTGGATAGCCGAATGGCCAGGAAAGGTAACCGTACGCTAAATTTTCACTGTTCGGTTACCTTTCGGCCACAATTCGGATCTCTTTGAATAACCCTGAAAGTGATTTTTTTAAATTCACATCATACCAAGTCCTCAGATGGGATTTCTTTTTAAATACTGATTCCAGATGAGAAACATGAACAACAAGCTAACAAAGACTTATTCTGAGTTGAAGCGTTGCCAGGTTCACGTGGGTAGTAAAGCTCTCTTAATCCTGGAGTTGGCTGCTCACCACTTGCTCATACATACTACAGGGACACCCACACCACAGACCCAAGTATTGCCAATGTGTGGTATCCTGATTTGTTTTTCATACTGACAGAGTCACAAACACACCTGGAGAAACTCAGACTCTAAAGTACTGTACATACAGGTATACACTCAAACACACAGGTACAGGCATTCATAAGTATACACTCACACAGGCACTCACATGAACACAGTCACACAGGCACTCATAGGAATACAGTCACACAGGCACTCACAGGAATACAGTCACACAGGCACTCATAGGAATACAGTCACACAGGCACTCACAGGAATACAGTCACACAGACACTCACAGGAATACAGTCACACAGGCACTCATAGGAATACAGTCACACAGGCACTCACAGGAATACAGTCACACAGGCACTCACAGAAATACAGTCACACAGGCACTCACAGGAATACAGTCACACAGGCACTCATAGGAATACAGTCACACAGGCACTCACAGGAATACAGTCACACAGACACTCACAGGAATACAGTCACACAGGCACACCACTCATAGGAATACAGTCACACAGGCACTCACAGGAATACAGTCACACAGGCACTCACAGAAATACAGTCACACATGCACTCACAGGAATACAGTCACACAGGCACTCACAGGAATACAGTCACACAGGCACTCATAGGAATACAGTCACACAGGCACTCACAGGAATACAGTCACACAGACACTCACAGGAATACAGTCACACATGCACTCACAGGAATACAGTCACACAGGCACTCACAGGAATACAGTCACACAGGCACTCACAGGAATACAGTCACACAGGCACTCACAGGAATACAGTCACACAGGCACTCACAGGAATACAGTCACACAGGCACTCACATGAATACAGTCACACAGGCACTCACATGAACACAGTCACACAGGCACTCACAGGAATACAGTCACACATGCACTCACAGGAATACAGTCACACAGGCACTCATAGGAATACAGGCACTCACAGGAATACAGTCCACACAGGCACTCACAGGAATACAGTCACACAGGCACTCACAGGAATACAGTCAAACAGGCACTCACAGGAATACAGTCACACAGGCACTCACAGGAATAACAGGCACTCACAGGAATACAGTCACACAGGCACTCACAGGAATACAGTCACACATGTACTCACAGGAATACAGTCAAACAGGCACTCACAGGAATACAGTCATACAGACACTCACAGGAATACAGTCACACATGCACTCACAGGAATACAGTCACACAGGCACTCACAGGAATACAGTCACACAGGCACTCATAGGAATACAGTCACACAGGCACTCATAGGAATACAGTCACACAGGCACTCATAGGAATACAGTCACACAGGCACTCACAGGAATACAGTCACACAGGCACTCACAGGAATACAGTCACACATGCACTCACAGGAATACAGTCAAACAGGCGCTCACAGGAATACAGTCACACAGGCACTCACAGGAATACAGGCACTCACAGGATACAGTCACACAGACACTCACAGGAATATAGTCACACGGGCACTCACAGGAATAGAGTCACACATGTACTCACAGGAATACAGTCAAACAGGCACTCACAGAATACAGTCATACAGACACTCACACAGGCATTCAGGAATACAGTCACACAGGCACTCACAGGAATACAGTCACACAGGCACTCACAGGAATACAGTCACACAGGCACTCACAAGAATACAGTCACACAGACACTCACAGGAATATAGTCACACGGGCACTCACAGGAATACAGTCACACATGCACTCACAGGAATACAGTCAAACAGGCACTCACAGGAATACAGTCACACAGGCACTCACAGGAATACAGGCACTCACAGGAATACAGTCACACAGACACTCACAGGAATATAGTCACACAGGCACTCATAGGAATACAGTCACACAGGCACTCATAGGAATACAGTCACACAGGCACTCATAGGAATACAGTCACACAGGCACTCACAGGAATACAGTCACACAGGCACTCACAGGAATACAGTCACACATGCACTCACAGGAATACAGTCAAACAGGCACTCACAGGAATACAGTCACACAGGCACTCACAGGAATACAGGCACTCACAGGAATACAGTCACACAGACACTCACAGGAATATAGTCACACGGGCACTCACAGGAATACAGTCACACATGTACTCACAGGAATACAGTCAAACAGGCACTCACAGGAATACAGTCATACAGACACTCACACAGGCATTCAGGAATACAGTCACACAGGCACTCACAGGAATACAGTCACACAGGCACTCACAGGAATACAGTCACACAGGCACTCACAAGAATACAGTCACACAGACACTCACAGGAATATAGTCACACGGGCACTCACAGGAATACAGTCACACATGCACTCACAGGAATACAGTCAAACAGGCACTCACAGGAATACAGTCACACAGGCACTTACAGGAATACAGTCACACAGGCATTCAGGAATACAGTCACACAGGCACTCACAGGAATATAGTCACACAGGCACTCACAGGAATACAGTCAAACAGGCACTCACAGGAATACAGTCACACAGGCACTCACAAGGAATACAGTCACACAGGTATTCAGGAATACAGTCACACAGGCACTCACAGGAATATAGTCACACGGGCACTCACAGGAATACAGTCACACAGGCACTCACAGGAATACAGTCACACAGGCATTCAGGAATACAGTCACACAGGCACTCACAGGAATATAGTCACACAGGCACTCACAGGAATACAGTCAAACAGGCACTCACAGGAATACAGTCACACAGGCACTCACAGGAATACAGTCACACAGGTATTCAGGAATACAGTCACACAGGCACTCACAGGAATATAGTCACACGGGCACTCACAGGAATACAGTCACACAGGCACTCACAGGAATACAGTCACACAGGCATTCAGGAATACAGTCACACAGGCACTCACAGGAATATAGTCACACGGGCACTCACAGGAATACAGTCACACGGGCACTCACAGGAATAAAGTCACACGGGCACTCACAGGAATACAGTCACACAGGCACTCACAGGAATACAGTCACACAGGCACTCACAGGAATACAGTCACACAGGCACTCACAGGAATACAGTCACACATGCACTCACAGGAATACAGTCAAACAGGCACTCACAGGAATACAGTCACACAGGCACTCACAGGAATACAGGCACTCACAGGAATACAGTCACACAGACACTCACAGGAATATAGTCACACGGGCACTCACAGGAATACAGTCACACATGTACTCACAGGAATACAGTCAAACAGGCACTCACAGGAATACAGTCATACAGACACTCACACAGGCATTCAGGAATACAGTCACACAGGCACTCACAGGAATACAGTCACACAGGCACTCACAGGAATACAGTCACACAGGCACTCACAAGAATACAGTCACACAGACACTCACAGGAATACAGTCACACGGGCACTCACAGGAATACAGTCACACAAATGCACTCACAGGAATACAGTCAAACAGGCACTCACAGGAATACAGTCACACAGGCACTTACAGGAATACAGTCACACAGGCAGGCATTCAGGAATACAGTCACACAGGCACTCACAGGAATATAGTCACACAGGCACTCACAGGAATACAGTCAACAGGCACTCACAGGAATACAGTCACACAGGCACTCACAGGAATACAGTCACACAGGTATTCAGGAATACAGTCACACAGGCACTCACAGGAATATAGTCACACGGGCACTCACAGGAATACAGTCACACAGGCACTCACAGGAATACAGTCACACAGGCATTCAGGAATACAGTCACACAGGCACTCACAGGAATATAGTCACACGGGCACTCACAGGAATACAGTCACACGGGCACTCACAGGAATAAAGTCACACGGGCACTCACAGGAATACAGTCACACAGGCACTCACATGAATACAGTCACACAGGCACTCACAGGAATACAGTCACACAGGCACTCACAGGAATACAGTCACACATGCACTCACAGGAATACAGTCAAACAGGCACTCACAGGAATACAGTCACACAGGCACTCACAGGAATACAGGCACTCACAGGATACAGTCACACAGACACTCACAGGATATAGTCACACGGGCACTCACAGGAATACAGTCACACATGTACTCACAGGAATACAGTCAAACAGGCACTCACAGGAATACAGTCATACAGACACTCACACAGGCATTCAGGAATACAGTCACACGGGCACTCACAGGAATACAGTCAAACAGGCACTCACAAGAATACAGTCACACAGACACTCACAGGAATACAGGCACTCACAGAAATACAGTCACACATACACTCACAGGAATACAGTCACACAGGCACTCACAGGAATACAGTCACACAGGCACTCACAGGAATACAGTCACACAGACACTCACAGGAATACAGTCACACATGCACTCACAGGAATACAGTCACACAGGCACTCACAGGAATACAGTCACACAGGCACTCATAGGAATACAGTCACACAGGCACTCATAGGAATACAGTCACACAGGCACTCATAGGAATACAGTCACACAGGCACTCACAGGAATACAGTCACACAGGCACTCACAGGAATACAGTCACACATGCACTCACAGGAATACAGTCAAACAGGCGCTCACAGGAATACAGTCACACAGGCACTCACAGGAATACAGGCACTCACAGGAATACAGTCACACAGACACTCACAGGAATATAGTCACACGGGCACTCACAGGAATAGAGTCACACATGTACTCACAGGAATACAGTCAAACAGGCACTCACAGGAATACAGTCATACAGACACTCACACAGGCATTCAGGAATACAGTCACACAGGCACTCACAGGAATACAGTCACACAGGCACTCACAGGAATACAGTCACACAGGCACTCACAAGAATACAGTCACACAGACACTCACAGGAATATAGTCACACGGGCACTCACAGGAATACAGTCACACATGCACTCACAGGAATACAGTCAAACAGGCACTCACAGGAATACAGTCACACAGGCACTCACAGGAATACAGGCACTCACAGGAATACAGTCACACAGACACTCACAGGAATATAGTCACACAGGCACTCATAGGAATACAGTCACACAGGCACTCATAGGAATACAGTCACACAGGCACTCATAGGAATACAGTCACACAGGCACTCACAGGAATACAGTCACACAGGCACTCACAGGAATACAGTCACACATGCACTCACAGGAATACAGTCAAACAGGCACTCACAGGAATACAGTCACACAGGCACTCACAGGAATACAGGCACTCACAGGAATACAGTCACACAGACACTCACAGGAATATAGTCACACGGGCACTCACAGGAATACAGTCACACATGTACTCACAGGAATACAGTCAAACAGGCACTCACAGGAATACAGTCATACAGACACTCACACAGGCATTCAGGAATACAGTCACACAGGCACTCACAGGAATACAGTCACACAGGCACTCACAGGAATACAGTCACACAGGCACTCACAAGAATACAGTCACACAGACACTCACAGGAATATAGTCACACGGGCACTCACAGGAATACAGTCACACATGCACTCACAGGAATACAGTCAAACAGGCACTCACAGGAATACAGTCACACAGGCACTTACAGGAATACAGTCACACAGGCATTCAGGAATACAGTCACACAGGCACTCACAGGAATATAGTCACAGGCACTCACAGGAATACAGTCAAACAGGCACTCACAGGAATACAGTCACACAGGCACTCACAGGAATACAGTCACACAGGTATTCAGGAATACAGTCACACAGGCACTCACAGGAATATAGTCACACGGGCACTCACAGGAATACAGTCACACAGGCACTCACAGGAATACAGTCACACAGGCATTCAGGAATACAGTCACACAGGCACTCACAGGAATATAGTCACACGGGCACTCACAGGAATACAGTCACACGGGCACTCACAGGAATAAAGTCACACGGGCACTCACAGGAATACAGTCACACAGGCACTCACAGGAATACAGTCACACAGGCACTCACAGGAATACAGTCACACAGGCACTCACAGGAATACAGTCACACATGCACTCACAGGAATACAGTCAAACAGGCACTCACAGGAATACAGTCACACAGGCACTCACAGGAATACAGGCACTCACAGGAATACAGTCACACAGACACTCACAGGAATATAGTCACACGGGCACTCACAGGAATACAGTCACACATGTACTCACAGGAATACAGTCAACAGGCACTCACAGGAATACAGTCATACAGACACTCACACAGGCATTCAGGAATACAGTCACACAGGCACTCACAGGAATACAGTCACACAGGCACTCACAGGAATACAGTCACACAGGCACTCACAAGAATACAGTCACACAGACACTCACAGGAATACAGTCACACAGGCACTCACAAGAATACAGTCACACAGACACTCACAGGAATACAGTCACACAGGCACTCACAGGAATACAGGCACTCACAGGAATACAGTCACACAGACACTCACAGGAATATAGTCACACGGGCACTCACAGGAATACAGTCACACATGTACTCACAGGAATACAGTCAAACAGGCACTCACAGGAATACAGTCATACAGACACTCACACAGGCATTCAGGAATACAGTCACACAGGCACTCACAGGAATACAGTCACACAGGCACTCACAGGAATACAGTCACACAGGCACTCACAAGAATACAGTCACACAGACACTCACAGGAATACAGTCACACATGCACTCACAGGAATACAGTCAAACAGGCACTCACAGGAATACAGTCACACAGGCACTTACAGGAATACAGTCACACAGGCATTCAGGAATACAGTCACACAGGCACTCACAGGAATATAGTCACACAGGCACTCACAGGAATACAGTCAAACAGGCACTCACAGGAATACAGTCACACAGGCACTCACAGGAATACAGTCACACAGGTATTCAGGAATACAGTCACACAGGCACTCACAGGAATACAGTCACACGGGCACTCACAGGAATACAGTCACACAGGCACTCACAGGAATACAGTCACACAGGCATTCAGGAATACAGTCACACAGGCACTCACAGGAATATAGTCACACGGGCACTCACAGGAATAAAGTCACACGGGCACTCACAGGAATACAGTCACACAGGCACTCACAGGAATACAGTCACACAGGCACTCACAGGAATACAGTCACACAGGCACTCACAGGAATACAGTCACACATGCACTCACAGGAATACAGTCAAACAGGCACTCACAGGAATACAGTCACACAGGCACTCACAGGAATACAGGCACTCACAGGAATACAGTCACACAGACACTCACAGGAATATAGTCACACGGGCACTCACAGGAATACAGTCACACATGTACTCACAGGAATACAGTCAAACAGCACTCACTCACAGGAATACAGTCATACAGACACTCACACACAGGCATTCAAGAATACAGTCACACAGGCACTCACAGGAATACAGTCACACAGGCACTCACAGGAATACAGTCACACAGGCACTCACAAGAATACAGTCACACAGACACTCACAGGAATATAGTCACACGGGCACTCACAGGAATACAGTCACACCAGACACATCACAGGAATACAGTACACAGGACTCACGAGTCAGTCAGCACTGACACTAAGTGCGAATCAGGTCCACTAGGTCACTGTCAGCACTCACAGAATACAGTCAAACAGCACTCACAAAGGATACATCACGATGGACTCCACCAGTCTAACACGACGGCACTCACAGGAATACAGTATGGCACTTCAGGAATTCAGTCACACAGGCACTGCACAGGAATAATAGCAATCGACACAGGCAACTCACTCACATGGCACTACACAGTACAAGCAACACAGGCACATAACACACGAGAAAAACAGTAGCCACAAGCACTCACAGGATATCACACAGCATACAGGAATACAGTCACAAGAGACTCACAGGAACATACAGTACACACACAGGCACTCACAAAGAGAAACAGTATACACACAGGCACTCACAGGATACAGTCACACAGGCACTCACAGGAATTACAGTCACACAGGCATTCAGCGTCATACAGGCACTCACAGGAATACAGTCACACAGGCATCACAGGAATAAATAGACTCACACAGGGGCACCTCACAGGGGCACAATAGCATACACACACGGGCACTCACAGCAGATATAAGTTCACCAGCGCGGCACTACAGGAATACAGTCACACAGGCACTCACAAGGAGATACAGTCATCACACAGGCACTCACAGGAATACAGTCACACAGGCACTCACAGGAATACAGTCACACATGCACTCACAGGAATACAGTCAAACAGGCACTCACAGGAATACAGTCACACAGGCATCACAGGAATACAGGCACTCACAGGAATACAGTCACACAGACACTCACAGGAATATAGTCACACGGGCACTTCACAGGAATACAGTCACACATGTACTCACAGGAATACAGTCAAACAGGCACTCACAGGAATACAGTCATACAGACACTCACACAGGCATTCAGGAATACAGTCACACAGCACTCACAGGACATACAGATCACACAGGCACTCACAGGAATACAGTCACACAGGCACTCACAAGAATACAGTCACACAGACACTCACAGGAATATAGTCCACACGGGCACTCACAGGAATACAGTCACAATGCACTCACAGGAAATACAGTCAAACAGGCACTCACAGGAATACAGTCACACAGGCACTTACAGGAATACAGTCACACAGGCATTCAGAGAATACAGTCACACAGGCACTCACAGGAATATAGTCACACAGGCACTCACAGGAATACAGTCAAACAGGCACTCACAGGAATACAGTCACACAGGCACTCACAGGAATACAGTCACACAGGTATTCAGAGAATACAGTCACACAGGCACTCACAGGAATATAGTCACACGGGCACTCCACAGGAATACAGTCACACAGCACTCACAGGAATACAGTCACACAGGCATTCAGGAATACAGTCACACAGGCACTCACAGGAATATAGTCCACACAGGCACTCACAGGAATACAGTCACACGGGCACTCACAGGAATAAAGTCACACGGCACTCACAGGAATACAGTCACACAGGCACTCACATGAATACAGTCACACAGGCACATCACAGGAATACAGTCACACAGGCACTCACAGGAATACAGTCACACATGCACTCACAGGAATACAGTCAAACAGGCACTCACAGGAATACAGTCACACAAGGCACTCACAGGAATACAGGCACCACACAGAATACAGTCACACAGACACTCACAGGAATATAGTCACACGGGCACTCACAGGAATACAGTCACACATGTACTCACAGGAATACAGTCAAACAGGCACTCACAGAATACAGTCATACAGACACTCACACAGGCATTCAAGACTACAGTCACACAGGCACTCACAGGAATACAGTCACACAGGCACTCACAGGAATACAGTCACACAGGCACTCACAAGAATACAGTCACACAGACACTCACAGGAATATAGTCACACGGGCACTCACAGGAATACAGTCACAACAGGCACTCACAGGAATACAGTCACACAGGCACTTACAGAATACAGTCACACAGGCATTCAGGAATACAGTCACACAGGCACTCACAGGAATATAGTCACACAGGCACTCACAGGAATACAGTCAAACAGGCACTCACAGAATACAGTCACACAGGCACTCACAGGAATACAGTCACACAGGTATTCAGGAATACAGTCACACAGGCACTCACAGGAATATAGTCACACGGGCACTCACAGGAATACAGTCACACAGGCACTCACAGGAATACAGTCACACAGGCATTCAGGAATACAGTCACACAGGCACTCACAGGAATATAGTCACACGGGCACTCACAGGAATACAGTCACACGGGCACTCACAGGAATAAAGTCACACGGGCACTCACAGGAATACAGTCACACAGGCACTCACAGGAATACAGTCACACAGGCACTCGCAGGAATACAGGCACTCAGAGGTATACATTCACCCGGATACACACAGGCTGTTAGAGGTGTATTCAGATACACACCTTCCATTTCCACACCCCATATCGCACTTTCCACAAACACAAACTCTGCTAATTTCCGCGACCATATACTAAATAAGATGTTTTTTTCAGCCCTCAGCACTGACCTATGCCCCTTGCACCATTCCCATATCCACACTAGCTCCTTCCACTACCCTTATAACCCAAATTTGCAGCTTCCAGCAACTCCTGTATCCCAAACCAGCACCTCCCCTCCAACTCCCCCATAACCTAGAACAGTCCCTTCCACAACACCCATATACCCAGTATATGTAATGGCATGTAAGGCCATTTGATGTAAAGTTAAGGGTCACAGCTGGGCTGGAACCAGTGAAATTGTGCTGCTGTATCAGTGGACCATCCATTTGTTTCCTTCATTGTCTGAGCTTGAGCTACAATGTTTGTGGCCATGAGTTACCATCTAATATTCATTTTTGCATTTACCACAGTCACATTCATGGACTGATTATTGTTTAGTGACCCCAGGCTGCCGTCAGAAAGTAACTGTGTGTTTGTGTGTGTGTCTGTCCTGAGTTCACCAGGAATTATTTTACCCTTTCCTGTACTCTGAAGTCCCAGTTAGCCAAAAGGAGGCCAGGGCAGCTTAACCACTTGGCTGCTAAGGACGTGCTCAGCGCATCCAGCCAAATGGTTCTCCTGTGCTATGGACGTGCTGAGCGCGTCCTAGCACGGGAAGCAGCGATCGGCCGGTATCGACTGCGGTGTTTGATATGGTGATGAATATTGCCATGGTCAGTACGAGCAATGCAACACCTCATCACATGACGAGTTGTCACAGGCAGTCCTTTACTCGGTGATCCACTGTCAGATACACCATTGTCCTCCTCCATCAGCTTCGCTGAATGAGAGTCATTGTCCATCCTGATTAGCCTTCAGCTACGATGATTTTTCACTTGATTGGCTGGGAAGAGTGAGCAGAGGGTTGTCCTCTAGTACAGCTCTTCCACTCACAACTGTCAGTCACTCCAGCACTATCGACATTCATTTGGAAGTGGCAGTGAATATTTTTTCTATTTTAAATGGGGAAACGTTAACATTTTCTAGAATATTGTATTTCTGTATTTCGCTAACAGGTTTATAGGAAGCTGTGAGTCAAATGGTGTATTAATATAAGACTTCTAATGGGGTGTATCGAGGTATCCGAAAGTGGCTCCTTAGTATTACAACTTGAGCCTCCGATACTGACTTTTACTTCCAAATAAGGTTCATCTGCTGAGAGAGGCGGCACACGAGCATACTGTACTGCCTTTTTTACGGACGCACTTTTGGGCGGAAGATAGTGTGAGTACTGCATAAAGTGCGTCCGTAACGTCTGATGTCTCCACACCCTAGGATAATACATGGCAGCATTGTTTCTGTGTCCGTTTAGCTTTTTCACGTCGATGTTATTTTTGCTTCCGATGATGTATGTGTTGCACATCCATGAACAAGTGCGCAGGTGCTTTGTGTGGTGTATTTAATTATAAAGCTACGACGGACGGCAAACAGTGCGGTCAGACGGACGCAAAATGTTTGCTCGTGTGCCGCCAGCCTTAAGGTTTGAGCTGACTGCGTAGCTGCCACATTGCCATGGCAAAGAACAGTAATCTACTCCATGCAGCCCTTATTCTTCTCAAGTGTATTGTTACTTGCAAATAATGCAAGATAAAAGAGAGATTTTGAAGTACAGTATTTTAAAGATGTATTTTTCATTTTATCTAAGGTAAGCTGTAGTTCTAAGCATGTTAGAAAGTGTCCCTGCTGTACTCTCTATTGCACTCTATCCTCATCATTTCGCACCTCTTTTCCAAATCATCAGCCCTTCATCCTCCTCCATCTCTCAGCTCCTTTGGATCTCCGCAACTCCTGCTGTACAGTGAATCTTACACCTTTCTCCACCATATAACCTTTCTATTTCTCTCTTGTTTTTGGTCTCCTGGTATTGGTCTCCTTGTATGGTGGTAACAACCACCATGGAAGACTTGATGGACCTCAAACACTCAAAGATATGCATTCGTACTTCCAACTTCTCTCTCTCAGTCTTCTGTCCCTTCTTCCTTTCTCTTTTGTGGAGAAAGAAAAAAAAATTGTGCAAACTAAAAAAAGACAAGAGAAAAACATCTATACAGGAGAGATTTAAGGAAATACGTATCAATCAATCAATCAATCAATCAATCAATCAGGATCCCAGTCCTTCAGTTTATAATTCTTATGGATAGAAGTTCACCTAATAAGTCACTGATCAAATGTGTTTATTTTACAGCTTTGTTCGCAGCGTGAGTACATATGTATGTTGTCATTTCTTTCTATACTGCAGTAATTGAATCGCTTTAGTAGATCAGCAGTTGGAATCCTTCATATTTTTTGTGCTGTGTTTTGTGTTTTTGGTATTTTGCCTTTTTGGAAGGATTGCTTTTCCTGTTTGCCATTCGTCTTTCCAACTTTCCAATATGCTCTTGATGAACACAACTGTTTTGTTTATGAGGCAGCTTAATAATTGAAGACTCCAAGCTGCTTGGGCCTTATCTTTCTGCGGCTCAGTTGGCATGTAACGTAATCTGATACAAAAGGGGCTGCAAACTGATCAGCTCAAAGGCTTTGGTTTTTCTGTTGGAGGGGGGGCTTTTAAAGTCAAACATAAGAAAACACTTTCATTGTCGGTTGGGCCATAAATATGATTTGAACCTATTCTAAACAGACTTCCTCTCCGCTGTAGTTTTAGCACCTAATTCACTAATCAATGGCCTCTACTTAAAAGCTAGTTTAAAGGCCAGTGCAACTCCACACCCTATGTCTGTTCATGGTTCTTTAAAAAAAATGCTGTAGAATATGATGATTTTTGAGGGTTAATCAGGCAAAATGATCATATATAGTATATCAAAAAAAGGTGAATACAAATACTTAAAGTATGATCGGGCAATCTCCCAGGAGGTGGTTCAAACTCTCCGTATAAAGCAATAGTACACAACACGGAAGATTCTATGTCCTATGAATTCAAATTCATAATAGTATATAGAGTGGTGGTAAGTGATACACTCACGCAATCATTGGAGGATTAAAAGTCCTTGGAGTAGGTAGAATTGGTATGGGTAAATGCCACCTCCATACCCCGCTGATTAAGATCTCTGTATGTATCTCATACCAGGAAATCGCCACAAGGTACCCAGAATAAAAATATTTTTTAAACAAAGGGGTTTAAAACAAATATAAAAGGCCCATACGCCCGACGCGTTTCGTCTGAGATCAGACTTCCTCAGGGACAATGTATTGGCCAGTAAAAAACAAAATAATGATCATATATAGCATATTGTAAAGAAAGGGAAGTAGAACCTCAAGTGGTGGTTGGCTTGTTGGACGCAAATACAGCTGTTGGTACATTTCTACTTATGATTTAAGTGCTTTCTTTTTATGATAACTTTAAATTCCCAATTATCAGGCTTCACAAGTTGAAAGGGCTAACATATTGTACACAGTATAAAATTTGTTCATTATTTTGCACATGACATTTTAGCACAAGATTACAGGGCAGGCGTTACCTTGGCACCTTGACCCGGAACGCAGCTCTAACTGCTGAGATACTCGTGATAGCGCTGACGCGAGTATCCCATCCTGAATTCCATATGACTAGTACTCCACAGAGGTATGCGCTACTGGGCCGCGATCCATGAGTGATCTTGCTCCAGCGAGATCGCTTAGCACCGCGGATTGACACTGGAGGGAGTCAATCGTGGAGGGAGACTGGGGAGGCAAGAAGCAGTGGATCAGGCACCGTTCCCACTGCAGGATGAGAGTTGAGTAACGAATTTATTGTGGTGCTTTTAGCTGGTACTAAATGATTCTGCAAAAGCGGAATCATTTTGCACCAGCTCTTAGGTGACTGTAAAAATTAGTTTAGCCCATCAGTTTGGTAATTAGTGTTAGGTCTTTGTAATACCTTACTTATGCTAACGCTGACTCCTGATTGCACTCCCCGTGTTAAGTATAGGGTGCGCAAAATACAGTATGCTCACACAAGCTAGCGCAGTCAAATGGCTTTTTTTTTTGCATTTAAGATTTTTATTTTGCAAGAAGCAAAGGGTCATAAACCAACCAATCAAGTGGCCTTGCAGGGCCATATTCACTACTCACAGAAGAAGCACACAATACATGAAGGAAGTCGTAAGGGAAGCTGCAAAACTTAAATAAAAATGGGGGGAGATGGGAACAATAACATGGGGGTACAGAAACTTGTCAGGAGGGCTCATCCAGATTAAACGAAAGAACAGTAGAGGTCGCTGAGGGGGCACCAGGGCAATTGGTAAAAAAAAAAAGTATACATATAGGGCCATATTACATAGTTGGTGCTAACTTAACCAGAGCTGTTGTAAACTTACCCGAGCCATTATAGCCTATGGAGGTTTTAAGTTTACAACAGCTCTTGTTAAGTTAGCACCAACATTGTAATACTGCCCATAATGGGTGGTGAGGGACTGCCAAGTGAATCGTGGCATTCCCGGCTCACATCGACAACCCTAAGGGAACTGAGGGCCATGGAAGGGGCCACAAGGCCAGGAGACCTGGTGCCAAGAGAATGGACAGGGCCTAGGTAGCCATCCTAGCGGCTCACCCAGGTAAACATGGATTTTTAACCTGTTTAGGGTTAGGAAGGTAATATGAGGGGCATGCGTTAAAGACACTTATTCTGATGTTAACGCTTACATATTTGAATGCTACAGTTAACGTTCGGTATGTAATCTAGCCCATATTGTTGCTGAAGCCAGACCGGACCAACTGTACCCCACTCCATGCTGCACCCACAGACTTGTAGGGTAGATGGTGACTTTTATTTTGGCAGTGATGTTTCCTCTTTGTTCTTACTGCAACAAACACCCATGCCTCTGCTGTAGTCTCAATGTTTCACCTCCAGCACTTTGCGTAAGACTTTAAATGACCTGGTCACCTGGCCATACCAGTCTGTGAATTCCATACAAGTCTACAAAAGATGATATTGTTGAGTAAGTGTTGATAATTTTTAAGGACATCCCAGGCTCCTCTGGTTCTGATTACCCGTTGAAGACATTGCTACATTATGTGACAATTTAGAGCTCCAAGAACTATTGCTAACTAAAGTCTGAGTAATGAATGCTACAGTTATGGGGCTTATTTAATGTCCCAAAGGTGGAAGCACATCAGAAGCTTCAAAAACGTTAAAGTGAATCACAGACAAGGAACGTTTTGTCCGTAAACTCTGCAGTTAGTAAAATAATGGGATCACTGCAGGCTTTTTTTATTAGATCACATAAGAGCAAGATCAACGTTAAGCTAAGGGCAGTCGCCTTGCAGCATTTTTGCCAGAAGAATCTTCCAATACATAGCGACGCGATGTTCAGGAATTTGATTTACAAAAAGATGCCGCATTGCATAGGATAAATATATATATTTTTTCCTTGTCACTTGCTGGGTTATTTTTTTTTATCCCTGTTCAAAAAGAAGTCTTAACATCTAAGCACATCTGGGGTGGGCTGTAAGCGGAGTGACATTCTGCGAGGCCTGGCATCCCTTCAATTCACCATAGAGGCAGCTGGACTTCATTAAGCGCTGGTGTTAATTACTGGGAGACTGTTGGTTTAGTATGCACGCAGAAGCACTGGGGGGTTACATGCGCAGGGTCACCTTGACACCGAGGACTTTTCCACATATTCATTTGTATGTAAAATGTTGGCCCATTGCTTGCTGAATTCTTTCCTCCTGCTTATTTTTATTGCTAACAAAGATTATTTGGTAATAATATCATATTACCCAGACTACATCATATGCAATGGACACTTACATTATGATATGACATTTATCTTCACTCTAATTCTTCCTGATATTTAATGCTGACTGCTGTGTAATTCATATGAATTTGTGTGTGTGTGTATGTGTGTATCCTTGAATCGATGGGAGCTCCAGGAAGGATTCTGTCCTCCGTGGGTTAATCCCATAAATGCAGTGATTAGGCCTTTTAGATTAGGATCTGTCACCAGTGGGATACATTGATGTTGTGACAGGCTTACACACTATATGGCCATATAGGTACTGAGTGTTGCCTCCTGGTTATAAGTGTTATAAGTGTGTTATAAGCAATCTGTGTATACATTTGTTGTTCTTTATATCAGTGTGTGTTTGTGCAGGCATATATAAATAATATATGCATGTGTATATATAAATTTGTGGTTCATATATACAAATTAATGGGGAACTCTAGGGATAAATCGGGAGTGGGGGCAGAGGGGTTAAAGATCAATCTCACCTGACAGGTCCTCCCCATCTATTTTTAAACCTCAGGGTCCATGATCCAACATTGGGCTCCCTTAGCACTGCTCTGGATGCTTGCTAGAGTGTCCACTCAATCCAATGGCTCTCAATGTAAATCCGTTGTTGTCTACTCAGAAGATGTACATTTATGACCTAAATCCTGAAACGTTAGCCAGTGATAACTGATTGATCGGTTTCCGGCTGAGAAGTAACTTGGTTGGAGGGTTAAATCAGCCTTTGAGGATGTCACAGGAGGGAGAGGCTGAGAATGCTTTGGTACCCATGATCATTATTATTCCATTGAATGGTCATGGTACCTAGAAATTCCCTTTAATTTTGTTTTATAAATCTATTATTGGTTTTTATTCTCATCTCCTTTCTTTTTTGTTGTACATACTGCATGGCTTAACCTCATGTAAGAGAGCTTATCTTTTTCAATACCTGGGCTATCACCCAAACAAAATAATGTTACTTTTTTCTTCTTCTTGTTTTTGACTACAGTATTTAACAAAACCATCAATACGCTTCTGAAAAACCTCTGGTTCGATTCCAAACCTGGTGTAAACCAGAGCAGTTGAAAAATTTACCATCTCCATAGACTTTAATGGTTCTGCTAAGTTTACAATTTTTAGCCCTGGTTAGTTGGACCCAACTAGCATGACCAGTGCATCCTATAATCCATCCGCTTTGTCAAATTACCAATGCGTTTTATATTGAAATGAAGCTATACAAAGTGGAATTAAGTTATCTGCCCCAAAACTAGTATTGATGGCAAAACTACAACTGAGAAATGAATAAAACAATTAGTAAAGTCCTCCATCTTTTGCCGCCTGTTCCGAGGTTAACCCTGATCACCTCATAAATACAAGCAAAGAATAAAACAATGGAATGGCGCATCCGTAGTGTCGTAGTGAAATTGAGATCACTCAGATACAGTTTGGGTAATCCCAGCCAAATGTCGAGTCCACTTCCACTCTGAAAAAAATGGGTAAAACCATATATGGTGTAGTATTTTAAAACACAAGGATATTTATTAAAAGCAAAAAACAAACTCACAATTTAAAAAGCACATAACCAAATGTACATATACACATTGACCGCATTGGCCCAAACCTCCCGATCACAGTACCAAGTGGTCCATAAACCGCCCTCCGGTGGATATAGATCAGCGTTGTAGAACTAGTGAAAGGTTCCTTGGTCCACACAAGCGGTTCCCACACGGCAGCTCAACGCGTTTCGTGAGTCCAACCTCACTTCATCAGAAGAATGCTTACAAATGACACCAATCTCCCTTTTATAATCCTTCAGATTCAGAAACCATTTAGTTGATACACTTCAGCTGTTTCCATTAAAAAATTTGCCAATCGTAATCCAAAAGTACAACTCAGAACAAGCATTCTCCACCTTTCTGTGGTAAACCATATTACCATTATTTTGCTACGGTGACTAGAAGTCCATATTTAGTTTCTAGTATTGTACACTATATTTAGAAATGTTAGCTTCAGTTTAGTGTGTTTCCAACACTTAGCAAACATACCTATAATTAAGGTAACAATAATGGTCATTGTTATTTCCTGTGTGTGGCAGAGGCCGCCATCAGCCAATTACACTCCAGGTCTGCTCCCATTACTGTATTTCATGGAATATGGCAAATCATTTTTCTTTTTTCTTACGTATTGATTGCATGATCAGTCGGCATACATTTCCCATAGCAACTAATAAAACTAATTCACTACATGGAATAGATATCTGGAACTAATTTCGGTTGATATTTACCCTGATAGTACATAAGTACTACTAAATAAATACCGTAAGTGTGTGTGTTTGTCTTATGTAAGTGCTATATATACGAAGTATCGACAAATGTTGTGTAATATATATGCACAAACACTCACAATGTGTCTTTAACCCTTATGACTGAGATTTTGCCTTCATTATTTTAAATGTAATTTTTTTTATTTTGTCTGTGCGCCAACCTGCTAATGGCAGATGCCAGGTTGGTGGATAAAAAATCCCCACCTACGACGGCTGCTCGTTAGGGCATGGAATGTGCCGTTAATAATGCATCTGTGAAACTCAGCTGTGAGGAAGCAGAGTAATTATCCCGCCACAGTGTTTTGGGCTCTAGTGTCATCACTTTAGGGGCTCGCTTAACCCTTGTCTTGCCAGAAGTGCCGCACTATTTGTTGCACACCCCTAGTTGATGGCTAAAGGGTGGGGTGGAGGGGTTGAATTCTTCACAAAGCATCCATCACACATATAAATAATGTGCTGTGCCATAGCTCAGAGGTAATTTGCCTTTCTCAAACCTTTACGACCCCTGTGAATTTCCTTTTTCTCCTTTCCCTCTCGCTGTTACGCCAGCTGAAATCCCCAGAAGAACAAAAGGTTTAGCTGGAGCTATGAAGCATGTATATATTCACCAGCTTCTGGCATTCAGATAGCGAAGGGAAAGAACGGCGAGTTGGAGGAAGGGGAGGGAGAAATCAAAGTGCTCTATTGTACATGTTAATACGGAGCAAAATGCACACAGCCAGACATTAAACCTTAGCAGGATTTAGCCATTGTGCAAAAGTGATACTCTGATCAGACGGGAGTTAGGGCTGCGTGGCACACATCACCGCATCCTTGTGATGATGTCAGATGTGGACACATTTAGCTTGTCTGTGCGTGCTCACGTGTATAGTTATACACACACTGATACTGGAAATTACATGACGTGTAAATATGGAAATATTTCAGCTAAATGGTTTTCTTTAAAAAGAAAATACTAATGAATTGTACAATCTCTAGCGATTTCACGCTGGCGCATAAAATAATGTGAAACAATTATGTTTCACTTTTTTGTTGTGGAATAAAATGCTGTAATTTTTTTTTTTTAAAATGAATTGTTTATTAATTTTCAAAATAAATATAAGGTTCAGAAGGAGCAAAATAGAAACATTCCATCACTAGCACATAGGAATATACAGCAGGTATCAACCTGAGAAAGTACAGAAACCACCGTATAATTTAAGGTAGTAAAACAAAGGTCCTACTTGCTCCACCACCATACATGGCAAAAGTAGTTTTGGCCCAAAGTTCAAAATAATAGAATTTGAAAGAAAAAAAAAATCAGACGAGTGGAACATCTCTGGTAAGTGAAAATCGAATTTTATATCCACAGAATATGCAGTTTAATTTGTTGCAGATGTTTTGGAAGTTGTTTAAAAGTTGATATAGGACATCCCAATGGTGCAAAAGTATCTGAAGAGTTTTAGCATGACCTAAAATGTTTTAGCAGGTTGTGAGGGTTTACATTTTCTGAAAGCCGGCATTTACATGGAAGCGGCTTTTTGGGGGTGTTTTGAGGAATCTTCTTTCTCTCCTGCTGCATTTTCAGGCTCTATGGTAAAGGATATTTGTAAATCACTGCAGTCAGTGCTTGCTTTTATTTCTTGGTAGATGTGGATATAGAGAAGTTTGCATGCTGACCAGAACACTAGCATTTGCTTTTATAAAGGTTTTTTATTTATTCCTTTATTAAATGACAGATCCGATTCCCATTTATCATAAATTAGGGCCTTGAAATCCTTCTATGATCCGTTTATTAAATCCGTTTTTGATGTCTTATAATCCATGGAAATAACATTTTAGGATATGAAGTAACCAAATAAATAATAAAAGGCCCAACAAGGTAACAATCCCCATGTTTATTTAAACTTTCCTGTGAACCCTCACTTTGCAGACATGCACACCAGGGAATAACAACATTCCTGCTTACACCTTCTCTTGAGAAAATAAAAAAAATGAAGGAAAGAAAAAAACCAACAATTTATGAGTTTGAATACTGCGCTATGAAGGGAACAGCCCTGCAGTGAGGCAGTTGTGATATTAGAGCAGATCTCCTAAGAGATCCCCTGGCTCCGGTGTACTCATCGGAGTGGCACAGTCCCAGACAGCTGGTCTCTCAGCATGGGTTGTGCATGCAGCGAGGAAGTTGGCACGCTGGCGAAGAACAGGTAATGCTCTAATTTCCCCTGTGCAGATGCGGCCAGGAATATCTTAATTTATTGGTGTGTTGGCATGCATGGGGGATGCTGGCAGCATAGCCATGCATAAGTATTAGTAATATATATACGTGTATATATATATATATACACACACACACACTAACATATAGATATAGATAACTATATATAGATAATAATCAGAGAGAGAAATTTCATACACTTGCTATGTCTATATAGTGTCTTTATTTTATAATATATAAAATGTATATTTACATATATGAATCTGTAATGTGTATATATTTGTGTGTGTGTATATATATATATATACACAAATATAGATACATAACAATCTGAGAGAGAAATTTCTTACACGTGTTATGTCTATATAGTGTCTTTATTTTATAATATATAAAGTGTATATGTACATATATGACTGTGTATATATGTAGAGTATATGTATGTGTGTGTGTATATATATTATATATATATACGCACACACAGACTAATATATAGATACATAACAATCCGAGAGAGAGAAATTTCATACACGTGTTATGTCTAGTGTCTTTATTTTATAGTATATAAAGTGTATATTTACATACACGTATGTGAATGTGTATATATATATATTGTTTGTAGGTGATCTGAGGCTTGGCTTTTGACTAAGCTAGTTCATAGTCGTTGCCTTTTGTAGTATTTGGAAGGGGCCAGAACAATTCCTAATTATTTAATTATAGATATGTAAGTAATGCGCAGGGAGCAGCGTGCAACTGAGCATGCAAGAGTGTTTAGTTACAGTATAAAAAAAAGGATAATGAAATAGAACAGTCATTTGCTTTTGGAGCAGCGTGAGCCAAACGTGTGTCTGCAAAGAGATCTCTCTCCTCCCCCCTCCATGATATGCCAGTGGAAAAAAAAAAGCGTGTACCATGCAAACGAGACTCATTCCCCCCTACCAGAAACATCAGAACAGACTCTTCATAATGCAGATCCATCAGAGCTGTATCTACGACTCCGTGGAACGTTAAGTTCTGGTGACAGACACTCTTATAATTATCCCACAAAACCCTTCATTGTATTCATATCATTAATTTTGTTTGGGCTGTTAGATTTGATAGATACATTAAGCGTTTATATCGCTCCTTTCATACACTAGATGGAATTGCCTTTGAACATTCAGCCGGCTAATTGCTGGTAATTTGTGTTACTAACGAGAGACAGAATAGTAGCATAACATTAAACTCAACAGTCGGTTAACACATTTGCCTATTCATTTCTCACAAGCGTTAGTTGTGATAGTGTGATCCTGTTCCTTTTTATTTGTAGGGTGACTAAATGGGGGACAGGTACCGTCTTTGTAAACAATTGTGGAGTGAAAAAAGATATATAGCGTATACAAAATCATATTTTTCCGCATTTAATACCTTCAGTGGGAAAAGAGGGAACTGGGAGATTGAAATGCAGAGATCCCAATCCCAACAATGCAACATAAAATGGATACTCCAAAATCCAAGGTCATGAAAAGCCAGAAGGTGAGGGCAGGTAGATAAGTTCTTAAACAGTTAGGAAAACTGTGGTCAAAAGTAGAAGATGCTTAAAGAGACACTACAGGAACCATGACCATTTAAGCTTACTTAACCTCTAGATTCAGTCCAGTCGTTTATTTTTCCTTATTCATGTTTGTTTGTTTTCTGTGCCATTTTCTTGTTGAAAGGAATCAACTATTTTATAGTAAACAACAACCCTCCCCCCAAATCAAATTATCAATCAGGTACTAATTCATAGAATTAGGGCTCCCAGATGGCATTAAATAGCTAAAAAGTTTTTTTTGGTATTGGAGTTGTGAGGGAGCCCTTAAGATGAATTCATTTTTGTTAAAAGTTGTTAGAATTTCTGATTTGCAACTTCTAGACACTAGGATTATGTGTTGGAAGTGCTGATAGACACATTTAGTCAGACAAGGATTCCTCGCCCTCTATATTACAACGCCAAGATCAGGAGATGTATCTGCATCGCAGACCTTCCAGCTCCAGACACGTGACACATGATTTTCTGTCAGACCTCCTGATCACCCAACAATTTTCAGTAGGTCTCGGGGGGGGGGTCACACGAGTGCCTAGTGCTCATAGTGCTTAGAGTGTTAAAATCAGGGCAGATTTAACTCATTCTTAGCATTGCAAACAGCACTCAACATGAGCCACCACGACCAGGGCAGAGTGCCTATTCAGCCGCACATGCATTAAATTGACATGCCCCTTCTGGGTTATGACACGAATCACGTCACAGTCGTGCCTCTTCTCAGTGTACAGAAGGACATAGCCAAACAGTGTGATGCAGGGTCCCCAATTTAATTTGCATTAGGGAACCTTTTGTACAAATTCAAGGTTTACTCAAACTTATTTAAGTAAAAATTATTTATAGCAGAAACAGAGATTGAAGTCACAGAGATAATGTGAATAGATAACGATTGTATCTTATTTTTTTTTTATTCTAATTTCGTGGTAGGTATGCTTCATGGGCTCTAGTCTAGAACACAAGCATACTAGCATCATGAAGGCTTCTTCATGACAATTTTGGTTGCTCAAGTCCGCAGTTCTGTATGAGAAGTGTTTCTTGGGACAATAGTCTTGGGGAGACAATGTCCAGCGGTGATATGATGCCATACAATAATCTACATTGGCAAGGAGAGCAATGATGTGGGGGGGGGGGATAAAAAGCTATATATGAAGCTTCTGTTGAGATTCTGATCACACACAGATCTGCACTGGATCCTTCCTTGGAGAAAAAGCCCTCAACAGTGAAGGTTGAAGATAGTCAAGCCTTAACACCCTCCATCAATAATGGTATAAATCAGTGGTCAAGTCAAGCAGGAACGAGTGGAAATGCAGTTCCGCCACAACTTTTTGCAGGGGGAACTGAATTCCCATTGGTCTCACACACTACATCACTTATATTCAGGTGTTAAAACATATCTTTCTATGTTAAGGCACAATATACACTGTATTGCCAAAAGTATTCGCTCACCTGCCTCGACTCGCATATGAACTTAAGTGACATCCCATTCCTAATCCATAGGGTTCAATATGACGTCGGTCCACCCTTTGCAGCTATAACAGCTTCAACTCTTCTGGGAAGGCTCTCCACAAGGTTTAGGAGTGTGTTTTTGGGAATTTTTGACCATTCTTCCAGAAGCGCATTTGTGAGGTCACACACTGATGTTGGACGAGAAGGCCTGGCTCTCAGTCTCTGCTCTAATTCATCCCAAAGGTGTTCTGTCGGGTTGAGGTCAGGACTCTGTGCAGGCCAGTCAAGTTCATCCACACCAGACTCTGTCATCCATGTCTTTATGGACCTTGCTTTGTGCACTGGTGCACAGTCATGTTGGAAGAGGAAGGGGCCAGCTCCAAACTGTTCCCACAAAGTTGGGAGCATGGAATTGTCCAAAATGTCTTGGTATGCTGAAGCATTCAGAGTTCCTTTCACTGAAACTACGGGGCCAAGCCCAGCTCCTGAAAAACAACCCCACACCATAATCCCCCTTCCACCAAACTTTACACTTGGCACAATGCAGTCAGACAAGTACTGGTCTCCTTGGCAACCGCCAAACCCAGACTCGTCCATCAGATTTCCAGATGGAGAAGCGCAATTTGTCACTCCAGAGAACACATCTCCACTGCTCTAGAGTCCAGTGGCGGCGTGCTTTACACCACTGCATCCAACGCTTTGCACTGCACTTGGTGATGTATGGCTTGGATGCAGCTGCTCGGCCATGGAAACCCATTCCATGAAGCTCTCTGCGCACTGTTCTTGAGCTAATCTGAAGGCCACATGAAGTTTAGAGGTCTGTAGCGATTGACTGCAGAAAGTTGACGACCTCTTCGCACTATGCGTCTCAGCATTCGCCGACCCCGCTCCGTCAGTTTACGTGGCCTACCACTTCGTGGCTGAGTTGCTGTCATTCCCAAACACTTCCACGTTCTTCTAATACAGTTGACAGTTGACTGTGGAATATTTAGGAGTGAGGAAATCTCACGACTGGATTTGTTGCATAGGTGGCATCCTATCACAGTTCCACGCTGGAATTCATTGAGCTCCTGAGAGCGACCCATTCTTTCACAAATGTTTGTAAAAACAGTCTGCATGCCTAGGTGCTTGATTTTATATACCTGTGGCCATGGAAGTGATTGGAACACCTTATTCTGATTATTTGGATGGGTGAGCGAATACTTATGGCAATATAGTGTATATAGGATTTAGGGGTCGACCGATTATCGGATCTGCCGATAATTATGGCCGATATTTGTTTTTTTTTAAATTATCGGTATCGGTGTTTTCAATCACCGATATTGACGATGTTTATGTTCCCCTTGCTTATGGCACGCTCCCCGTCGCTCCCAGTCACTGTGAGGCGCATGCAGTGTTCCGTTTCCTTTGCCGAGCAGAAGCCGCCCAATGAGGAGCTGCCCTGCACACCACATGGTCCTTGCGTCATCATCTATCCCCTGCCGAGGAAACCATTCATTCGGATGTCTGGGAGAGAGGCAGAGAGCGAGGTAAAAGACCGAGCAGTGTGGCAGCTGCCCTGTAATACATTGCAGGCTGCTCAGCATGTAATGTGCTGCCTGAGTAAGCAAACTGCATATTGTAACGTATTTTAACATGCAGTGGATATTTTTTTAACTTTACTCGGGCCGTGATGATGCTCTGTGCTCTTCAAGTTATTCAGCACTTCCTCCAGCTGCTCCCCCTCCTCCCTCAGCTCTTTTTAAGTGACTCCCTAATTCGCCGCTGCTCCGTCCTTACTGAGCTGTCAGTTCCCTCTGATCTGCTTATCGCCAGGTTCTGTCTAAGTTTTTTTTTTGCCTCTACAGAACATTAAATTTCCCTTCCCCCTGTGTTCCTCTGCAGGTCTGGTCATTAGCAAAGATAAGGGACCTCACAGCAAACCTGTGCTCAACCGGACATCAGGCAGGGGTTAACCCTACATGTGCTGCCCTGATAAACCAAAGCCCTGAACCTGCAGGTGGAAGAAAAAAAAAAAAAGACCCACAGCTGTGTATGCAGAGCCCCCTGTACACAAATCTATAAAGGATAGCAAGAGGGGGGTTAAAATAAAAAAAATCCACTAAAATAATGTAAATTTAATATTTGAATTTACATTATTTTAGTAGATTTTCTATTTTAACCCCCCCCCCTCTTGCTATTCTTTATAGATTTGTGTACAGGGGGCTCTGCACACACAGCTGTGGGCCTTTTTTTTTTTTCACCTGCAGGTTCAGGGCTCTGTGGTTTAACACCTGCGCTGCCTGATGTCCATCTGAGCTGACCCCTTACTTTGCTAGTGACCAGACCAGTGTTCCGTCAAGAAGTGTATCAGCGTTGGAATGTGTAATGACTTAATGAGCATGATCGCACATGCGCGATCACATGCCTCACATTCCAACACTATGACCCCCCTCCCAAACAACGGTGCCAGCTGGCTTGCAGGTGGTTATCCTGCTCCCTAACTAGTGTCAACTCTGTGGCCAAATCTCCAGCGCCTGCGGGTACAAGGGAAACAGGCACTGATCAATGTGGGCACTGGGCTCCTGCTGCATTGTGTTTAATTTTCAAAACACAAAGTGTACAGAATATCGGTAACCAATATCGGTTATCGGCCACAAAGGTGACCGATAATCGGTATCGGTATCGGTGCCAGAAAAATGATATCGGTCTATCCCTAATAGGATTTAACATATATATTTGCTAAAATCCATATATCTGCATAACTATATCAGATTTGAGTTTGTGTTTCATGAGAGATGATAGTTGCTAATTGGGGGGGCTGCAATTTTGGTGAGTTTCGCCCTTCTTTATTTAGGATTCGTCCCCTGGTTTAAATTCACATATTGTAATGAATGTGTCAATAGCTTGGTGTTATGTATACAAACTTCAAAACCACAAAACTTGTGTGCTTCAGGAAGAATTGTGATGCCTAATATCTATGTATCAAACCCTGATAGCCTGGATTCAGAAAATCTAGTATCAAAGAAATTAGTGGAAATGTGACATTGAATAAGCTTTTATCCCCAGTAAAATGTAAATAACCTTCTTACTCAGCAAAGCAAGGACATTCTTTTGATACGCAACATGGTAGAGTTTTCCCACCAACATCCATAAGTTATTAACAAGACAATAACAAGGTATTTTACTAAATCACGGCATATGAAAAATTATTAATGATTGAACTCAGAAGAACTGGTTGGGGTCTGGCATTTGGAATTCGGGGGTCTGCCCCACGTTGTCTCCCCAGAAAGTCAAGGGTAAAAGCCTTCATATGTCAGAAGGTGAAAATTGGCATAATGGAAGAACCAAATGTTTACAAAAAAAATACTCATTTAAGTTGTGGTGGAGGGCAAAACATGAGATTAAAAGCCTCCAAATTGCAAATGATAAAGTTTAGTCATTTACACATCCCAGCACTTCCAAGAACTGCATCACAGAGCACATGTGCTACTTTTTTTTTTTTATATAAAGTATTTTACCAGGAAGGATACATTGAGATTTCTCTTGTTTTCAAGTATGTCCTGGCTGGCGAGTATGTACTGTTAGGTGTTTTGCCCATGGACACTTACTGGAGATGTGCTGTCGCCGGGATTTGAACCTGTGGCTCCACATGTTCTTTACAGTCAGGGCCGCCATCAGGGCATTACGCCCCATGCTGCCGTAAGGGGCCCGGCCCACCAGGGCCCTGGCCGCAGCGGCGGCACCCTTTTTAACAGCTCCGCTCCGGTATCGGACTCTATGAGTCCGAATCCGGAGCTGTCTGTATTTTGTGGCTCTGTGGCTGGCTGGGGGGGCCAAGCAGCATGCCTGGGCCCACCTAGCATGCTGCTTTGGCGCCACCCCCTCCAGTCACGTGTGTGACCTGCGACGGACGGCCCAGCCGGGAGAAGAGCAGAGAAGACGGAGGGCCCGGCCGGGAGAAGAAGGAAAGAGAGAGAAGAAAAGAAGGAAGAAAAGAAAAGAAGAAGAGAGGAGAAGGAGGAGCAGAGGACAGAAACAGAAGACGGTGGAGCGGTTAGCCAGGGCCCAGCCAGACCCCCAGGGCCCAGCCAGACCTCAAGGTCCAGCCAGACCCCCAGGGCCCAACCAGACCCCCCTCAGTGCCCAGCCAGACCCCCAAGATCCAGCCAGGGCCCAGCCAGACCCAAAGGTTCAGCCAGACCCCCAGGGCCCAGCCAGACCCCCAGGACCCAGCCAGACCCCACAAGGTCCAGCCAGACCCCCCAAGTCCCAGCCAGACCCCAGGCCCAGCCAGACCCCCATGGCCCAGCCAGACCCCCAAGGCCCAGCCAGACCCCAGGGCCCAGTCAGACCCCAGGGCCCAGTCAGACCCCAGGTCCAGCCAGACCCCCAGGGCCCAGTCAGACCCCAGGCCCAGCCAGACCCCAGGGCCCAGTCAAACGCCAGGTCCAGTCAGACCCCCAGGGCCCAGTCAGACCCCAGGCCCAGCCAGACCTCAAGGTCCAGCCAGACCCCCAGGGCCCAACCAGACCCCCCTCAGTGCCCAGCCAGACCCCCAAGATCCAGCCAGGGCCCAGCCAGACCCAAAGGTTCAGCCAGATCCCCAGGGCCCAGCCAGACCCCCAGGACCCAGCCAGACCCCACAAGGTCCAGCCAGACCCCCCAAGTCCCAGCCAGACCCCAGGCCCAGCCAGACCCCCATGGCCCAGCCAGACCCCCAAGGCCCATCCAGACCCCAGGGCCCAGTCAGACCCCAGGGCCCAGTCAGACCCCAGGTCCAGCCAGACCCCCAGGGCCCAGTCAGACCCCAGGCCCAGCCAGACCCCAGGGCCCAGTCAAACACCAGGTCCAGTCAGACCCCCAGGGCCCAGTCAGACCCCAGGCCCAGCCAAACCCCAGGGCCCAGCTAGACTCCTGGGCCCAGCCAAACCCGACTGCCCAGTCAGACCCCAGGGCCCAGCCAGACCCCCAGGGCCCAGTCAGACCCCAGGCCCAGCCAGGGCCCACCCAAGCCCAGCCAGGGCCCAGCCAAACCCCACGGCCCAGCCAGACCCCTGGGCCCAGCCAAACCCCACTGCCCAGCCAGACCCCCAGGGCCAAAGCCAGACCCCTGGACCGAGCCTGACCCCAGGGCCCAACCAAGCCCCAGTGCCCATTCCAGCCCCAGGGCCCAGGCAAGCCCAAAGGCCATCATACACACTGCATATTACTATGAGTTTTATTGCTGTGGAGCTCAGTTATACAGTAATGTGTGGTGTGTATGAGCGTGAGTTTTATTGTTGTGGAGCTCTGTGATACTATCACGATCCCTTTATACACATGATACAAGTCCCTTGAGACAGTCCCTATCTACCCCTTTGATCCTTGAAAGTGGTCGGTAAACTGACTACCGCTTAGGGACACAAACACACCTATATGTACAGGTATGCACAGGGCAGGATTACTAGACACTGTTATCAAATGAGTGGGAAATGTTTTACCAACAACGAGTGAAAAATGTTTTACCGACAGCGAGTGGGAAATGTTTTACCAACAGCGAGTGGGAAATGTTTTACCAATGAGTGGGAAATGTTTTACCAACACACAAGACAGGTTATACCTGAAATAGGCCAGACGGTATACAAGGATGTATTCTAACACAAGCCCAAATTGATCAGTGTTAGATTGGTCAGGAATAGCCAAAATGGTACACATGGGGTATCTAACATATAAGCCAAAATCAATCAGAGTTAGAGTGGTCTAGGACTGGTACACGGGGGGGGTTCTCTTACAAGCCAAGTAATAACAGAGACTGAACAAACAACCAAGTAGTGAATTGCCAGGAGACACCCAGCCCTGCGAGCTCCGGAAGCCAGTGTTCTATCAGATAGTTAGATTCATCAGATAGTGAGATTCCTCCCACTAGGAGGAACTCATGGGGGAGAGTGTCTGGATGGGAGGTGCTGGAAACTGATGGACGGCCCCTCTTGAGCTGTACAACAGGAGCGGTGGAAAATGTGAGCGGTGAGCAGCAACTGCCACCCCCTCCCCCTACCTTGTCAGGAGACGATGCATCTACCATAGTAAGAGAGTGAGAGCGTTCTGGCCCCACCTCCTGTCAGGACTGGAGAATCAGATCGTGAGATTGTGGATATCGGTCTGGCCCCACCCCCTGTCAGGAGGCGGTGGATCCACCCTAGTATCAGAGACTGAGAGTGATCTGGCCCCACCCCCTGTCAGGAGGCGATGCGGGGATGTGCTCCTTAGGCCAGGTACCCCCACGGAGGAGGCTGCGCCCGCCCATCAGTTCCTCCCATACAGCAGGGGCCGTCCATCGGTTTCCAGCACCTCCCATCCAGACACTCTCCCCAATGAGTTCCTCCCCCTAGTGGGAGGGATCTCACTATCTGATAGAACACCGGCACAACTTCTGGCACCCACCTTGTCGATGGCACCGCTGGGTGCCGGGGCCCCCTCTGAGCCCCAGACGTGACAGACACGCTCATACACACCGCCCATTACTGTGAGTTTTATTGCTGTGGAACTGTGTTATGTCCTTTTTTTTGTTTTGGAAGGGGACAAAAAGCTGTTAAAGGTTGAGGAAGTTTACGGGGGGGGCATCATTTCTGATGGCTGCCCTGTTTACAGCTATAGGCAGTGATGTTACCTCTACTCCACCAAGCAGTCTCCATATTCAGCACAGAACTCTGGGTAAGACATGCAAATGACGTCCACAATTTCTAATTTTTTTGCATCCTGGGTCTGTTTTCACACGGAACCCTCTAATCAATGCCACGCCATACTAGATGGCTTTTTTTTAGCAGAGATTGTTAATGTTAATGGTCACAGTCACTCCTGTACAGGTGTTTCGGGGAAAACCAGAATCTTTCCTTAGCAAAACCCAGCACTATGACTGACACATTTCTCATCTGAAATTTAACATTTCATCCAAGTGCCAATCTGTTTTAGGTCAGGAATGTTACGATCTACTTGAAAAGATGTATTGAAAGTCTCGCCATCGAAATCTCAGCAGTGGCTCCATATATTACTCAACGTTTTATTCTCCAAGTTTATAAATTTGAAGCTGGTAATATTTTTATGCGTTTTTAATGTAATAGCATTGCACAGTAAATGCTTGAAACAAAATGTAAAAATTATAAACTTGTGAAATTCTTATTATTTTTCTTTTTACCTTCTTATTTCTATATTTCATAATTCTCTATTACTGTGAATTTTTTTTCCAAGATGAAGACCATAACTTTGCCCCAGTATTTTATCTCCACGCCAAACCTACCGTTTAACACTGAAAACACTCTATAGTTTCTAAAACTGATGGATGAAAATTAAGAGCTACTGTCACTAAAATTTTGTTGACATCAGTGCGAGCTTTTGAGCATTTTATTATTGCTTACAATGTGTTTTGAAGGTGTTTTAATGTCATATTTAAATCAAAAATTTGTGCGAGTCTTTTTTTTCTCCTCTTCATCCAGCACTGGGTGAGCGCACCTAATTTTATTTCAATTGAGCGCTTGCTATTCCGAAAACTGCAGTTAATAGGATTGAATGAAAAGGGACGTTACTTTTCATCACACAAGACAACAAAGAAAGCCGAGCAAACGAAAATATTATTTCGTTTGAACAAATTACAGCGTAGCTCTCTTGGGCTCTTCCTGGGCCTAGATGAGGAAAAGCACTTAAACAGCGTTCCATCAAACTAAATTTTTAACTACAATTTTTCCTCAGATAAAATGTGTTGGGAGGATTCAAAGAAGATTAGAGTTCACCTCAGCAGCGGTATTCAAATTTGAACAGCTAATGGAAGTCTGCAAGAAACTGTTAATGTCTATATCAGGTCTCGCAGGAATTCAGACTTCAGAATTCTTATAAAAACACACTGAGTTGATTTCATTTCTCTCTCTCCATAGACTGTATTCGTGTAATTTCAGTAAGTGTTATAAGTGTTATTTTAAGTATTATAATAATAATCCCCTTCGACAATAAAGTTCTGATTCCTAACTTCTACGGAAATACAGAAAAGTATTATCTTGATTTTTAATCCAGATTTATATATATATATATATATATATATATATATATATATTCATATAACCCTCTTGTTATTATGGAGTGACTTAAGATATGGTAGCCTTTGCCTTCTTTCTCGATTTACATGGCTTTATAGCGAGAAACATTAAATTGTTAAATATAATGTACAGTATAGCATACCAATACGTTTTGCAACTTTTACACAGGGCCATTACGAATAGATCTCCGGTGACCTGTTCATCAACAGTGCTGTATAAAATGAAATATGTTGTGACTCTCGTGAAAACCATTGATTCTGTGTACAGGGGATGGAAATTCTGTTTATGTATGTATATATTGTGATACAGCAACCACTCGGGATACATGGCTCCAGCCAGACCGCATGGCAGTGGTGTATTTTGGACTAGGCCCAGGCCTAGGGCGGCACTTTCCAGGGGGCGGCGGCCCGCACTGGGTGGCCCCACCCCTTTTTTTTTTCTTTTGCAAAGTATTTTACCAGGAAGGATACATTGAGTTTTCACAAATTTTCAAGTATGTCCTGGGTAGGCAAGGCCTAGGCTTTCACTTTCCAGGTGGCAGCAAAAAACCTCACCACTAAATGGGTTACTCACAGAGCACCGAAATGACGCCAACTTTTTGGTGTTCTGTAGCTCCCTGCACTTAGGAGAATAAAATTTCCCCACCCTACAGTGAATTCACCAATCACCGCAGGGTCCCCAAAGTGCATGGAGTCGGCCGCTGAATGCTGCCACCCCAAAACCGTGGCCTGCTGTTTTCAAAAGAACTACTGAACGAAAATGTCTGGAATTTACATATAAGATCCTATGATTGATAATAAAAAGTTCTGTTACAGAAAAAAGAAAAACTGCTATTAAAAAAAGGGGGGGGGGATTTTGCCCAAAAAAATCTGAAAAATGACTAAAAGGTACTAAAAAAAAATCAATAAGTAAAGACTTTTTACTGCAGATTAAAATAATAAATGATTTATTAGATATTGCATAAAAACGGGAATATTTTTAACATTGAAACCTATGGAGTTCGCCTGAATAAACCTGCTGATTGAAACCACCGAACATAAGGGCATTTCACTGCCATTTCTCTGAGTCTCAGTACCACATGACTGGCTGAACCACGTGAAACGCACCCGCGCAGCTGCCCGCCCTTTCGTTAACACAGACTCTATTCTGGACTGAACACCCACCGGGAAGGGAATCAAAGCTACAGTGCACCCTCTGGCAGTGGCACCCCACTGCTGACAAGATGGCTCCACAACATAATTGCTGTGTGCTCATATACACTCGGTTTGCTGGGAGTTTTATTGCAGTGGATTCTGATGCACTCATACACACCGCACATTGCATTGCTGGGAGTTTTACTGCAGTGGATTCTGATGCACTCATACACACCGCACATTGCATTGCTGGGAGTTTTATTGCTGTGGATTCTGATGCACTCATACACACCGCACATTGCATTGCTGTGAGTTTTACTGCAGTGGATTCTGATGCACTCATACACACCGCACATTGCATTGCTGGGAGTTTTATTGCTGTGGATTCTGATACGCTGACACACACCACACATTGCATTGCTGTGAGTTTTATTGCTGTGAATTCTGATGCACTCATACACACCGCACATTGCATTGCTGGGAGTTTTATTGCTGTGGATTCTGATACGCTGACACACACCAAACATTGCATTGCTGGGAGTTTTATTGCTGTGGATTCTGTGATACACACTGCATATTACTGTGAGTTTAATTGCCCTGGAGCTCTGGGATACGCTCATACACACTGCACATTACTGTGAGTTTTATTGCTGTGCAGTTCTGTGATATGTTCATACACATTGCACATTTCTGTGGGTTTTATTGCTGTGCAGCTCTGATATGCTCATACACAGTGCCCATTTCTGTGGGTTTTATTGCTGTGCAGCTCTGTGATACACTCATATGCAGTGCACGTTTCTGTGGATTTTATTGTTCAACAAATTAGAGCGGCTGTGATCCCGTTTACTTGACATGCGTGGTTGTTCTTTGTAAAAATGCTTTAATTTAAACATTTCATAATTTTCTTTATCTCAATAGATACATTTGAAATGGTATACAAAATATACAAGTAGGCACTTGGTATCCACTTTTAATATAAAGAGAGGAAAAGGCGGAGCTCTAAGAGGAAAAGTTGGAGCTTAAAGAGGAAGGGTGGGGATTAACCAGGAAGAGGTGTGCCCTTGACAGGAAGGGGTGCGTCAAATTTAAATTAGGGGGTGCACGAGTTTTGTCAGGCCTAGGGCAGCACAAAACCTAAATACACCACTGCCGCAGGGTCCTCTAGGACAGGGTTTCTCAACTCCAGTCCACAGTACCCACTACAGGCCAGATTTTAAGGATCACCTTGGGGAAGTGCAGACTGAATACTGTAATCACTGAGCAGCATATTATATCACCTGTGCTGCACTGAGCAGCAAATTATATCACCTGTGCTGCACTAAGCAGCACATTATATCACCTGTGCTGTGCTACAGATATCCCACAAACTTGGCCTGTTAGTGGGTCCCGAGGACCAGAGTTGAGAAACACTGCGTCTAGGGTATAAACAGCCGCAGACTTGAAGTTGTGCAAATGAGAGGTCTTTTTATTCCATCATGAACAAACACCACACTTGACTTTGAATCACTATTGTAGGTGATTAAACAAAACTACAAACCAAATCCTAGCTCAAATTCGAGCACTTACTAAGCATACAGCGATACTGATTATCCAGGTATCATAATCTAATAAACAAAAGGAAATCAAAGTTTTCTTGGAAGTGTTACAGTTCCCTGCCTTGCTATCAGCAGCCTGATTAAAACACTTCTGTCCAAGAGTCAGCAGCCTGAGAATTTACCTGTTGCTTAATTAATTAATCGGCAACAAGTGTGCGAGAGGGTAGAGGCCATGCAGGATTCTGGGTCCCAAATACCTTCCCTCGATTACTCTTCCAGACATTCTGTTACCCAACCCATGCACTGTGTCACAATATATAGGTTATGCTGAGAGAAAGGCTTTAAAGAATTTGGTCGGCAATTTATAATAATATCCCTGGAAAGTTTTATGAAAAAGTGATAATAGCTTTAAGGGAGAAGTCTGATCGGTATATCAGAAACCACGTAGCTTTGTTTCTTCAAAACGGTGCACTAGCATCACCTGTCTTTAATGCATAAGATGTGCTTCAAATACAAACGTTTCAGGTATGAAACCCTTCTTCATTGTAATGCCCGTACAGAGACAAGTCCTCACCATATACACAAGTGTTCATCCCACCAAGGCCAAAGTAACCCCTCCCATCATCATAATAATGTGGAGCATCCTGTGATTGGAGTAGGATGGAAACATTTCTTTTTAAACAAGCTTTATTAACAAATTCAGGTAACACAATATTGTTGTTTAAATATATCATCTTTTTAGTTCACCGTGATCACCAAGCAGGTTAATCAGGTTTGACTTCTTTTCAAGCCATTCAACTCTGAGGATACTGCATCTCAATTGTCCATGGCGCTGTTCAGTGCAGTTCTCACATATATCCAATAATAAACAGTTTTAACTGATTATGCTTTTCAAATGTAGATTCTGAAAAGCTCTATTTTACATCATGTGGCTAGTTCATTTCCGAGTTCCCCCTCTAAAATATCATACTAGTGGAGATCTAAGTAATAACAATTTTAACTGTAAAGCGAACTTCCTTGATTAAAAAGATTAGTTTCCTAATCTGCATCCATTAATCCAGTTCATCTCTTTAAAGTGCTGGCCTTACATCAATACATAACATTCCCCCGTTAAATCTGTTAACTCCTAGTAGCCAAGTATTTCAGATTTAATTACATGTCGAAGCAATTATTATCCCACCCACCAGATTACTGACATCATTAAATCCTCAATCTGTGATATATTCATTATCGGCAAGCTGGCTGCATCGGTCTGAGGCTCAGTTATTTCTATGAATTTTTTTTTAGGATTAATAAATTGTATCCTATATTAATAAAGGATCATTTGACCCTCATATTATATTAATATAAGTGTGTTGATGGGAACCCTTGTTTATTATGAGTTATATGTACAACATCTCAACATGTCCATGTCTTCGCTTACCAGAGCTCTGGTTAAAGGGACACTCTGGGCATTTAAGGGGGAAATCTTGGAGGGGGTTCTCTCCAGTGGCTCTCCTTTCCGCCCCCCCCCCACATTGTCACATGACAAGCCATGCAGGAAGCTGGCAGCATGTTACATTCAAAGGATTGAAGAGACAGACCAGTGCTGGATGCACAGGGAGTTTTTAAATTATTTAAAGGGTTAAAACAAAAGGAGTGTGTGAAGGGGCCAGAATGGTTTAATGTTTAACCCCTATGCCCCATGACATGTTTAACCCTAGAGTATCCCTTAAAGTTAATCCCAGCCTTGGAATCGAGTCCTCTATTTTTAAACCCTAGCTGTAGACTTTCCAGGCATAAAATCTAATACTATTCACCTGACATACAGGGAAAATGTGACGGCTAACGTAAGCTAATTCATTTGTTCTTTATTCTTAAAATTTCTTGTTTCAGGACAGTTAGCTAAGCTTTTTTTGACCATGCACACATACGTTGGTCACTAGGTGTGTAGCGCTTTCAATATACTTTGTGTAGATTTTTAAATGACTATTTTTGATCTTGTGCAGGATTCGGCACCTCTGGTCAACACATTTCAACAAGGCAAATGCTTGGTAGTCTTTCCTGTCATCTCTTCTTATCAAAATGTGGGCTTCTAGCTATTTTCTCTTGCCTCCCCTTCATAGCCCAGGCTACCCTGACATTAATGGTGACCCAGTCAGAGTATTGCCTTGCCTGACAGGTTCAGAGTGGTGGGTCATGCCGTCTTGGAGAAATCTCGATGCTTGCCTACAGATAGCTTAGGGTCAGGTTACTTTCTGGATTTATTGTGTGTGTCTTCTGTGCCTGTATGAGATTTATTTTTATATACTTTTCTTTTTTTCCTCTTGCCCAATAACCATACGATGTGGTATGTTATTTCTCAACCTCTCGTTCCCCTGGATGATGATGTTGTACTCCCTAGCTTTGGCTGGATTGCGATGTGCCACTGGCTTCGCTGAATAATGCAAGAGACATCATTACAAAACTGTACAGTTCCCTCTATTAGATCTCCACTGCTGCCTATTAGGAGGTTATATTACTGGGAAGGGGCTCCTGTAATGGGCACAAACGTGTTAAATATATTTATTGTAAACGGGATATGAATGTATATTCCAGGGTCCTTAGACGAGGCGCGGTGAGATTGCGGTTTCGGAATTATAATTCAATTCTCCCGTCTCTGCATCGTTCCTTTATTCCACAGAGCCTGGCTCTGCGTGCCTTACTGTATCATTTAAGAAGAGGAAAGGAACGCTATATATATTTTTTTAAAGGTGAACACTTATTGCAGCTGCACAGCAAAGGAATGTGCCCTTGCATGACTAATAGCAATGAGGTATTAGATCATTATTGCCCCTTCATTGCCATCAGTGCAAAGTGCTTGGCAATAAAGTGCAAAGGAGCCTGCTCAGAAGGAGCATGAGAGACAAATTAGAAATGTTCAGGCCACTTGCTCCGGTATCCCCTGCTGCTGCTGCTCTTATCCTCATTGCAAACACATACCCAGTGACAAATCTGTTTGGCGCTGTCATGATACACCGCTTTAAACACTCAAGCAGAACAAGAGCTCGTTTGATATAGCCGATGACCCCCAAGATGTCCCCGAGTGGGGCAGCAATATGTCAGCACACACTGGGCGTCTGAAATCTTACGTGCTATGATCCGACCACATCAAATTATTTATCGGCATATGATGTGAACATTTTATATTTATTTGGCGTACCTACGTTTTCTATTCAACATGGGCTTTGCATTCCTTATTTTATTACTGTTACGTATGGTTTAAACAATATCCAAGTGCATTGTAAGCTGCCCATGAGGACTTTACACTCTTCAACATAAAAGCGATAGGAAGTCTAGACTGGGCACATTATTTTAAACTTCATGGTTGGGGATTGCTATGATCTTTGAAGGTTTTTATGTTATTTGTTATTTGTGTGAATTTGGAAAGCTATGAGCCCTTTCTATTGGCTTTACTTCTTCAGAAAGTTCATAGCTTTTTGTCCCTCTGTGTCCATTTGTAATGGCGGCATAAATTGTACTAAGTGGTTTTAGAAGTCTTGGACTGGGGAAGCTACAGCCCTTTCAAGATGATGTGAGTATAGAACATATGGCCTTCTATGGGCTATATTACATTCTTGATGCTAATATGGAGACTGTAAGCAGCAAAATCTGCGCTTGCAGATTTTTCCTTACCGTCTCCATGTTTACATCATATTCCGGGAAAGGTGCTATCTCAGCGCTCATCCAGGAATGCAGCACTAGCCTTCTTTATACCCGCAGTAGCGCTTCCGCACCACAACAAGCATCAGATCCTGGAGTCCGTAGAACTCCATGGAGGCTTGTGCTTCTCGGATTCAAGCTCTACGCGACCTCGCTCTCGGGAGATCGCGCAGCGCCACCGAGGGAGACTAGGAACTATTTGCTCCCAGTCTCTAACTATTTGCTCCTAGGGCGACGGACCGGGCCACCTTTTTGCCGTGTAATGAGAGGCGAGTATGGGATTTTTAGTTGTTTTTTTAGAGCATGTTAAATGATTTTGTATTTGCAGAATCATTTAGCACCAGCTTTTAGAAGGTGTTTAAAGTTTTGGCTTTTGCGTCCCAACAGTAAATCGACCAGCACTTTGTAAGACCTCACTTGTCGAGGCGCTAAAAAATTATTGTGCTCCCCATTTTAGGTATAGGAGAAGTTTAAGTACAGTAAGTTTGTGCAAGCTGCGAGGCGCAAAATGTTTTTACCCGACTGTAGCGTCAAGATCGGAATATCCATGCCAGATGTCAAACCTTTTTTTTTTGAGAAAGTATTTTACCAAGAAGGATACATTGAGATTTCTTTCAAGTATGTCCTGGGTGGCGAGTATGTACCGTTAGGTGACTTGCCCAAGGACACTTACTGGAGTGGTGCTGGACCTGGTACTGGACCTGTGTCTCCACAGTCTCTCTCCACGGTTACAGAGCAGTGATGTTACCTCTACTCCACCCAGCCGGTAAACTTATCCTACCGCTAACGATTACATATCCAGATGCTACATTACCACCAAATATGGAATAGAGCCATCTGTGTCTTAAAACTTCTAGAAAACAACTTTAAACAGAACAGTCCCAACTTTGTGCCATATCCCTTGGTCCACTCTTTCCCCCTCATTCCCACATAGCCTCTCTCCTACTTTAGGACCCAACAGGCCTGTCTAAAGAGTAAGATCATGATTCTTTTCTGGGATGGAGATGGGAGAGTCAGGCAATTACGAGCAATCTTTTGTACTTTAGCAATTTCAACATTGATTTGGTAATTTTTACGTTCCCCTCCCCCCAAATTTATAAGTTATCTGAGACAAATTTGAGGTTGGTTAGCTTGAAAGGACAGTTGAGAAAACAATTTATCAATGCAAGTCTTGTCTTCAAAATTGTATCTAAAACAGACCATCTGTAAGGCAGTGCTCGCATGGTATACAGCTCGGTAGGCTGTTCTGTCTGCTGCACTATCCGCCAGCGTTGAACATGTTCTAGGGGTTTAAGTTTTTGCCCTTTTACAAATAGGTGTTTCTAATTGTTTGAAGAGGTTTCTGAGCATGGGACTAGTGTGAAAATGAGGCCGAGCAGCAAGACATATTTAATTTCCTCCAAAATAATTGTCCACACGCTGTGTACCCTTTTCCTGGCCAAACAGCTTTTTGTCAAGACGAAGATTCACATAGAAAATGCAAACTGTTGCTCTTTCCTGACTGTCCAAAAGATTTTAACCCTAGCTCTATCAAAGACAATTATAATTTAATAACTTACTGTAAATATTATTTATTAACTGTCCTTATAATTAAATAATATATGTAATGTAGTTAGATGTGTTTGTGTAAGCTTATTTTTCTTTTTAAATACCGGACAAGGTATATGGATAAATAAAATGTCCCAGACTTTCTCCTTATCCCATCAAAATTAATACATTAATGTTCTTGGGAAAACGTGTACGTCTAGGCATTAAATTCATAAGTTGCCCAGTAATATAGAAAATTTTTGTGCTGTTCCCAACAGTCTGGTGAATTCTCCCTGCCCTCAAACCACAGTTTGCACAAATCCTTTCTTTATACGTTTCATTTATCATTCAGGAGAGAGACGCCGGGCTTAGAGGTCAAATGCTTGGAGCAAGGATTCAGACAATGTTACTCTGTAGAACGTGCTATTGTTAGACGAAAGGAGGAAAAAATCAGTAAAACGTTAATGTACTGTTTGTTATGTGTTTTTCACTTAAGTTTTTTGTTTGCGTTACTTAGCATTTTGTGATATACTTTTTTGTGTTCTGGATGTCACGCATCGTTTATCCTCAGTGCAGTCCAGGAAGTCCTTACACCCTCGTTGTTCTCACAGGTCGCCGTCTGAGACATTGTTCCGTTTGCGTCATTCCCGGACATTTTGGTGCTCGGATTTGACACCAATCAATAGGAGGGATTGTGTTTCTATATAACCCTCATTCACATTATGTTCTGAGCCCTGTCGTGGTTCTTTGTACCAAGAGTGTGTGTTATCCATTGTTTGTATTTATTGTGTACCAACCTTGATTATTCCTATTGACTAGTCTGATCTCTGTTGTCCCTACTAAGTGGCTTTTACTACAACCGTCCATGTTACTGACTTGGCATGTATGACTATCGCCTCTGGCTCTGACCTTGACTTATCATATTTGTTCACTTTATATATTTGTTTGTCTCTTACCTAACTTTAACCAGCCACTACAAGTGATTTGTACTGCGTGTTGGAGTCTCAGGAATTGTTAAACAGGATGAGTAAGGTCACAGGGTTATAGGTCGATGAAAGATTAAAATCATAATTCTATGCATTTCACTGGAAAAAACCCACATCATCAGGAGTATGTAAAGGATAACATAGCAAATGTGTAAAGAAAGGAGCAAACAGAGATTAATTATTTTTATAGAGAAACCGTGTTTTTTCCAGTGAAACGCGTAGTTATGATTTTACTCTTTCAGCGATGTAGAACCCTGTGACCTTACTCATCCTGTTTAGCTATCTGTCCGAATGCTCGCAGTTCAGCTTACAACCCTGCTATTTATTCATACTATAAGGTGGGTTCTCTGTTTGTTGGAGCTAGCCTTATTTCTGGCCTTTACTATAACTGCAGGCCCATGTAGGTCTGCTTCCTTTCCTTTTCTTTAGACAGCTTGGCGTCTGCTTTATTACCCCCAACAGTCTGACCAATAATAGGATTTCACATAAAGTCATTAGGTTCCGGTATGTGTGTGTATATATATATATATATATATATTTCTTTTGAACTTTGATTTTTGCCTTTATTTATATGAATTCACTTGTAGTTTAAACTAGTTGTGCACTAGTTTTTGTGTGATTAACAGATGTTTAGTTAGGCCTCTGCTACAATAAGCAGATTGGCACCCATTTAAGGTATGGAAAAGGTGCATTTTCGATTTTCTGCATTCAAAATCCTGAGATTGATCATTAACCCTCTCTTTTTGTGTTACGTGTGGTATTAGGTTACCCCCAAATAAAACCTGTTCTTGATTGACATATAATTGGATCCTTTTAAAGGTTGCATCTTTATACTTCGATTTTTGGTATTCTTTTCCTACACAGCAGTTTTAGTGTTTCAATGCCCTAAGGAAACTGAATCCTGACCCATACATTCCTAGTGAGATGAAGGCTTAACACCTTTGTCACTAAGTGGGTATCCTGAGCACACTGCTGGCATTTTTGCAATCTGTATGGACCTTTTGGTTCCCAATTGCCTTCATTCCATGTACAAAATGATCTTTAAACCTGCCTGCCTAATAAACCCTCTTCCTTTTACAATACATTTTTCACTCATTGACTTGCAGGTACTTATCATTCGATCTGAAGGGATGATTTTAAGGACACAGGTAGAAAAGGGAGTTTTAAAACAGTCACACTTCCTTACTCTACAATTACATAATTGTTACAAATTGCAGTTTTGTCGGAAATTGTGAATTACTTTTGGGAATACCCGCAAAACAATTTGAACCTGAACTGTGACAGCGTAAGCCTTCATTGATTTCCCCTTTATTTCTAGTATTGTTAAAGATGTGTAGTTTACCTTTTCTTCTTCTATTAATGAATTATTTTAAGTGTGTGCATTAACATGCTATATGGTATTGCAGCTCTCAACGCAGTTCGCCAAACTATGATATATAATTTGGTCATGCATTTCACGCTTTCTGTTTGCTTCTTGTATATTAAAAAAAAGAATTTATGTTTATCTTTATTAGAAACAAAAATATCACTGGTTCGATACAGAACCCCCAGAGGTGAGAGCCAGGTTAGTCTTTGAACCAGTTCATTAAAGAGAAATAACAAAATATTCCCAGTAGTTCCAGACGAAAGGCCTGCTGCACATAATTGATCAGTTGAGCACCCTATACTTCACCATTTTTTTAATAAGCGCACCCGACACTAAGAACTGAAAGCTGCTTTCCTAGCAATGTTTTAATGGTTTTTCCCCCCCCAAGGAAAGAAGAAAATATGTTAAAAGCAAGTCAAACCCCAGTGGTCCTTAATGAATTGCCAGCTATGGTTAGCACTCTATTCCCTGGGAGTCCTGATTGGGTACATACAAATTATTATTTTTTTTTTATTCCCCCCCTTCTCTTTTTCTATAGCAATAAGCGAGAAGAATGATACATTTTTTTTCCTTTTCCTAATGATTTCCTGGCCTCCAGCTTCCTTCTCACATGCAAGTCCAGTGCGTGGGAGCACAGACCACCTCTACATTGAAATATATAATAGGGCTCCTCAGCAACCAAAAGCCCGAGAGCAGTAATTTAGGTGGGAGGAACGTCTTCATCAGCGTACGGCAAGCATTAGGGCAGCTTAATCATGTAAATGTATCCTATTAGTGCGTTTAGCGAGGAAAAGAACACGAAAAGGTGTTAAAGAATCCGCTAGCATGTTATGAGGGGAGCCAAGTCAGGAGGCTATTAAAATGTTATTTTGATAATGAAGTCTGCAGCTGTTCATAGGGCTTTTGGGGGGGCCTGGAGCTGCCATAGACTCGGCACAGCATAAAGCCTTTATGAATAGCAGCAGATAGTGACAGCAAGGGGGGCACCTGTCGAGGCACTTATTCAATATTCTCTCTACTGCTGAGCGCTGCAAATGTATGGATTGTGAGCTCTTTGTAAAATTAGGAATATGTAATATACCTTAGGATGCTAAGATTGCAGTCTCCATAATCATCATAGAGAATGTGATCCTTCTACTGATGCCTTATGAGGAGAAAATTAATTTATAGCTCCTAATGGGAAGAGGCACCAGACACCACATTCACTGGCAGGAGGAGTAGCCATTTAGACATAGATCTATATGACTTGTTAAACCATTTACGGACAGATAGTTGCCACCGTCCTGGCATTGAAAAAGTTAAATCAGAGGTGCATGCTTTAAATATGAGTTTCCCTCAGCCCTGTCTTTTGCACAGCATGCCTACCGATGACTGCTGCACTCTCTACTTGTCAACATATAAACGTGAGAGCCATGCTTGGAGAATGGTCGAAATACTTTACTTCTTTTTCCTTTTCATCATTTGTTTCTTTGGAGGACATAGTCAGGAACAATTGAGGAGGAGGGGGTCTCCTGTTACCATGACCACTTACAGTAAATAAGCTTAAGTGGTCTTGGTAGCTAGCGTTCCTTTAATACTAGTGTATTGGTAATGATTTACATGAATGAATATATGTACAGACTGTTGAATCAGTCGCAAACATGCAGAACCTCTTTAAGTTCACAACCTTACCAGCGTCTTACTAATGCTTATGTCATCCATTTACTGTAAATTTACGTTTTCGTTTATGAATTATGTGCTTGAATATGTCTGTGTAGAAAATAATTTTGTGGATTATGTGTATTTATGCATATCTACATTGTTTGCATATATTTATGTGGTATGTGAGGATGTATGCATGTTTTTACTGTTCACAAAATTTGTAGTACAGTTCTAAGAAACACATGCTGTTATGCTGTGTATTAGGCTGACCGTCCACTGGCAACGTAGTCGGAAAGCTGACTTGGTCACGCAACTACGGGCAACACCATTGGCCGATCAGAGTCGTCCCCTGGAAGCATCTGTGGACGACCCAGATTGGCAGACGGACAGGCCGCCGATTAAAAAAAAGAAATTCACTGCGGGGAGAAAAAAACTGTCTTTTGGTGCTGAAACAGAGTTTCGTGACCAATGACAGCCCCCATCGAGCACAGCCAAAGCAGTGAAAAGGAAAAAAAATTGCCAGGCTGCAGGGGGGATTAACCCATGTCCCTGATGCTGAAATAGGGTTCAGCACCATGGACCGAAGCGCTGAACGCAGCTGACTCGCAAAGAATAAAAAAATCAATAAGTAAAAGGCTTTTTGCTGCAGATTAAAAAAATAAACAGTTGAATAAAATATAAATAAAAAAGAAAATATTTTTTACATTGAATCCTATGGGTTTCGCACTGAATCACTTCTCTATTGGACAATTTCCCTGCCAAGGCACGGCGGTTTAGCTATACAATTAATCTTTTTCATGTAAACTTGTAGCAGATTGTCCGATTTCATTTGACCAAATCCCATGAAAATTGGAAGGATCGTTAATCTGTTGTAATCGCATAATATCATCTGAATTCGTCCGATGGTGGTCTGATGCTGTGGAATACAGCTGATTCGCCTGCATGTTGTGGGATCAGTGGGACGACTTCAGACAATATCGAATGATCGTACCATCACACAAATACGGTGCCAGTTGACGGGCAGTATTATGCTACTTAGTGTTAGAGATATCAGAATTATTTCCCAAAACACAATAATACTGTGTTACAAATAAGGAACATTTATTATTTTTTAGTTTTCTGGTAGTATTACTTGCCTCTGCTTCAGCAAAATTCTTTCACATACGCAAATAGCTACAAGGAGCTAAATTTTCAGTTCTTTAACTTTGTAGGTATTCTGAGATTTTGAGACTTCAACAGTTGTTCACGTCTTTTAAGTGTTTCACAAAATGTAAAAGATAAAGGGCCACATTACAATCCTGGTGCTAACGTTAACGCTCACCTGTGTGAGCGTTAACGTTAGCCCCGGGGGCTACCGCACATTACAATCCAAACGCTAACGGGTTAAGTAACCTGTTACTGTTTGGTACCTTGCGCTTTTCAGCATGAGGTTACTTTACTTTGCGCTCCCTATACTTAACATGGGGAACGCAAAGTGTTAATCAGCGTTAGGATTGCAAAATCTACAAAGTCTACAGATTACAAAGCCTAACCACGGCTCCGTCCGCCGCCTCTGTCACCGGGAACCGAGGGAGAGTCTGGGGGAAAAAGTCCCCCAGTCTCTCCCTGCAGATCACTTCGCCGACCTGCTGGATCTCACGAGGCGAGATCCGGCAGGTCATGTGACCGACAGGGGGAAACTCAATGGAGTCCTATGGACTCCATCGAGTGGATGCTCGCGGCGGTGCTTAGTGCTGCCGCAAGCATCCTGGGGCGTAGCGCCCGCTAACAAAGCAGGCAGCTTTTTAATCTCCTGTTAAAACGGGGGTGCTAGGGAGAAAACTGCAGGCGCAGTTTTTTCTCCCTTGCTCTCCCGTTTTAGCGGGAAGATTGTAATGTAGCCCAAAGGATTTGTCAGTTAAAACAACCTGTTATTAGGCTGCCTCTTTTTAAAACCTGTTAGGTTGTACCTCAAGGAAGTCTGCTAATGTAATAATAGCATAAGAAAGGAATATACACAATATAGGCGCAACAGTATATACCAGGAATATCATAATTGTGGGGTTAAAGTAATGCACAATGCTGCAAAACACCCACAATAGTATCCTCTATGTTACGATAAATCAAAGTCCATACAATACATTCCAAAGGGTGTAGTGCTTTGTCCTGGAGCTCTACAAAGTACATTTCTAGGTCCCATAAGTTCTTGAAAGAAAATAGAGAGAATCATAGTGTTTTTATCATGAAGTGAAATGCCTGTATGCCCTTATTCAAGTGTCCAAAACTGAAAAAAGGCAGAATTGGGGCTGAAAAAGCTGCCATTTTCAGTGATTGCGCTGAATTTAATCAAGCCCCTGGTTGTTCGACACCCATAGTGTAAAATGTCATATCTTCCAATATTTGTAGTATCACATTGGATGCAAAGGCTTGCTCCATATGGTGAACACACACTACTATTAGCAGAAATATCTTCCAATTGAGTTGATAAAATATGACTGCCAAAAGAGAGAGAACCTGTGATGGTGGTACATGGTGTGCTCATTGGGATGGTCCAGTTCCCTCCAATTACAGAACTTCTAGGAGGTTTACAAAGGCAGTTTTTCCTGTGCCCACCGTTTTGGCTTCAGTGCTCCAACTTGTTCATCTTTTCACCTTCGTTGATCTGAGATCCATAAATTCTGCATGCTAGTAGATCAGATGCACAGAGTGGCAGAAGCCACTGAATATCACAAATAGAATATCACAAATTCTTCTTTTTTTGATTCTACAATATTGAAACAGAAGCTTTTCAAATGAAAGAATGAAAGGATTTGAAACGAAACTTGAGCTCCACTGAACTTGTGCTTCCTTTGTCACAAAATATCTATATTTGCATAATCCTTTCAACTTTCCAGCCACTAATTCCCTAATCTGAAAAACACTTGAAAAAAACATCTCTTCCTTAATCAATACACTCCCCGAAGATGTTTTGACTTGTAAAATATGACTTGTAACATCAAACAAGTATTTGATTTCAATTAAGTTATTTTGTAGGGACAGAAATTAATTAAGCATACAGATTTCTATCAAATACTGGCTGGTTTGAAAGGGAAAGAGAAGAGGTCTTCTATGTGGGCTTTGTACCCTAATTATCACAGTTTCTGATGTCTGAAGAAGATTTGACGGTAAGCTGTGCATTCAGTTGTCTTTATTCCGTATTATAAATTCTAATAAGTATTAATTCTTAATCTCTGTACAGTACAGTGACCAATCTCCATTATAGTCTAGCCTATTCTCATACGTTTATGTATGGCAATAAAAATACTATGTATACTGGTGACAAAAACCTTGGGCTCTATCACCTCCTTAAAGTTAACGATAGCACTCTCATAAATGAGCGTTAGCGTTAGGTTACTTGAGGCGATAGCGTTACACCCGAATCACCTCCCGATCGCTAACAGGTTAAAAAACCTGCTAGCGAATCGGTATTAGCACTTTTTAGTGCGAGCTTACTGTACTTTGCTCTCCCTATGCTTAACATGGGGAGCGCAACTTGTAAGCAGAGAGTAACTAGCGTTAGGATCACAAAGTCTTAACGCTAGTTACAGCTGTCGCTAACTCAAAAAGTTTGCAACAGTTTAGAGCTGGTGCTGATTCCACTGCTGCGGAATCTGTTATCACCAGCTGTAAACCCCTCCAAAAATCAAATACTCACCTCTCATCTTGCGACGAGAACAGCGGCCCGACCTGCTGCTTCTGGCTGTGGGAAGCAGAGTGAGACTGGGGAAAAAAGTCCCCAGGCTCCCTCCCCGATCACTCCATCGACCTGCAGGATCTCGCTAGAGGTGAGATCCTGTCAGTTATGTGACCCAGCAGTAGAAACCTCCATGGAGGGGATGCTCAGGACAGCACTTTAGCGCTGCCCCGAGCATCCAGGACCTTCGTGGCCGCTACGGGGCAGGCTGCTGGACCCGTAATCTAATGGTAAAACCGTGATGCAAAGGGGAAATTCCCCTTAGCGTCCTGGTTTTATCGAGGGCCAGGTGATAGTGCCCTTTGAATTTTGATACCTTGAAAAGAGAAACCCATTCTTTAAGGTACAGACAAAAACACGGAAATTTTCTACATGCTGATTTTTTTTGTTTACTAGTTACACAGGGTTATTGAGCTTCTGCAACAGATAGGCAGATATCATGATTCAGTCGAGCTTTATACTGAGGAACAGGTTCATGGTATCATTGGGAGATAATCATGGCAGGATTGGGGGTGTTTTGAGTATCTTCCATTTTATCAGCATCCACCATTCAGACAATTCTTTTTATTTGCATTTTTTTAACTGTATAGTCTGACATGCTTGCTGACCTACAACCTACCATTCAGATTCATTACTAACAAATATTTGGGTGCATATTCCATCTGACTGAACTTATATTGTAGAAAATAAGGACTTGTGTCCCCCCCGACCCCAGTCTCTGAGCTTCTGCAGCTCGTGCTCTTGCATGACATAAATTGATCACGAAAGTGGGCTCAATCCAACCTAACTTATTTTCTTGTAACCTGCTGGCCCCCAGCATCCGTAACAATGTTCAACGTAATGACCTAATATCTTCCTGGCATAAGTGTGAGGGTGGGAAAAAAGGTTTGTGAGATGATCCTTGACATGAAGCCACTCAGGAACACAACAGCTTCCATATATAGCAAATGTGGAAATAATAGAAACGGAACAAGGGCCTATGATAAATGTGCTGGGGTCTACACAGATGACACAGCTTCAGATGAACTGAGGTGGGAATGCAATCAAGCCAATTATTACTGAACGTATAGAGCCAGGCTTATGGTCCCTCTGAGATCCACAAAGGTCTGAGCCGTGTATAAATGTATACACATTCCAGCCTGATGAATTTGTAAGGCGGTCTTGCAAACACTCCTTTAGGAAGTCTTTAATGGTGAAAATCCATAAGGTTTGTGACAGCCTTTGATTGGAATGCTGAGATTTCTGCCCATAAATCCACTTCTCAAAAATGTGAGGTAATTGTTCTATAGTGTGAGTCAGGGCTGCCCTAGAGTCTTAGGAGCTTTAAATGAGGATTTATTGTTGAAAATCTCAAATGCAAGCAATCACTTTTATTAGTGTCTACTTTTTTATTATTATTTTGTCTGCATTATACTTTATAGTAATATAGAGTGATAAGCCTGACATCACACTTCAGGTGATTCCATAATTTTCATCCTCCATCAATGTTGGCCCTGAACATTGGAGTATGTGAGAGACTGTTGATACTATCCTAACCTAACCTCAAATCTGAGGGTTGGGATTTAGGAGTTATTATTGCAGAGGATCTAAGGGTAAGTAGGCAATGTAAATGAGCAGCAGTAAATGCTAGCATAATGCTTGGTTGTGTAGAGAGAGGTATTAGCAGTAGAAAGAGGGAAGTACTCCATGCCGGTGTGCAGTACTGGAGACCGTATCTTCAGAAGGGCATTTGCGTTTGGTGCCTTGCGCTTCTCAGCGTGAGGTTACTGTACTTTGTGCTCCCTATACTTAACATGGGGAGCGCAAAGTGTTAATCAGCGTTAGTATTACAATCTACTAACGCTGAGTAACGTCTGGCTGTGGTTAGCACAAAGTTAACCACAGCCAGGACTTGGTGTTAACGAATTCCGCTTCTGCAGAATCCGTTAACACCAGGCTAAAAAAAATCAAAAAATGAATTGCATACTCACTCTCTGTCCCACGGCGAGGACCGCGGCTCCAACGTCCGGGAGGTGCAGGGAAAGACTGAGGGGAAAAGTCCCCCCAGTCTCTCCCTGCGTATCACTACGCCGACCGGCCGGATCTCGCGAGGGTAGATCCGGCTGGTCATGTGACCGGCAGGGGGGAACTCAATGGAGTCCTATGGACTCCATTGAGTAGATGCTTGCAGCTTTGCTCCGTGCTGCCGCGAGCATCCCGGATTTTACTGCACGGCAACAATGCAGGCATCTTTTGCATTTTTTGCACCTGCATTGTAATCCAGCGTTAAAACGCGGGCGCAAGGGGGAAAACTGCAGGCGCAGTTTTTCCTCCCTTGCGCCCATGTTTTAACGCTAGGATTATAATTTGGCCCTTAGTGAGTTTAACATGTATAGCGTGGAAGGAAGACGAGACAGAGGAGATATGACAGAAAAATTTAAATACGTAAAGGGAATCAACAAGGTAGAGGAAGGGAGTATATTTAAAAGGAAACAAAGTAGCAAAAAAGAGGACATAGTCTTAGATTAGAGGGGCAAGGGTTTAAAAGTAACATCAAGAAGTATTATTTTACAGAGAAGGTGTTGGAACAGCCGTCTAGTAGAAGTGGTAAAGGTTAAACATTGATTGATTTTAAGCAGGCATGGGATAGGCATCAGGCTATCTTAAATAGAACATAAATCCAGAGAAAGTATCCATATAATTGGGCAGACTAGGGGCTCCCTCGTTAAAAACAGGAAGCTAAGGGGAAAAATTTGCATTCGCTAATTTCCCCTTTGCATACCGGTTTCACCAGCAGTGTACGAGGCAGGCGCAGAGTCCAGCAGCCTACCCCGTAGCGGCCGATAGGCTCGCAGATGCTCCAGATGGCGCTAAAGTGCCATCCTGAGCATCCCCTGGAGACGTCTGCTGCCGGATCACATAACCAGCAGGCTCTCGCCTCTCACGAGGGCCTGCTGGTCGACGGGGTGATCGTGGAGGGAGACAGGGGAATTTTTTCCCCTCAGTCTCACTCTGCCCCCGGCGGCCAGAAGCGGTGGATTGGGCCGCCGTTCTCACCGCGGGAGGAGACTTTTTTTTTTAAGGGGCTTTTCAGCTGCTGCTGATTCTGCAGCAGCGAAATCAGTTAGCAGCAGCTCTGAGCTGGTGTTAAGTGTTTCAGTTAGCACCAGCTCTCAGTAACTAGCATTAGGACCTTGTGATCCTGATGCTAGTTAATCTCTGCTTGCACTTGCTGTCCCCATGTTAAGTATAGGGAGCGGAAAGTACAGTAGGCTTGTGGTATAAACCGGTAATTTTACCGATTCGCTAATGGTTTTTTAAACTGTAAGCGAGTCGGAGGTGATCTGTGCGGAGTGCTATCACCTCTTTTAAGCTAGCGCTAATGTGAGCGCTAGCGTTACTTGAAGGAGGTGATAGGTCCCTAGATGCACTGGTGTATTTTGGCCTAGGCCGACTAGGCCCAGGCCTAGGGCGGCACTTTCCAGGGGGCGGCGGCCCGCACCGGGTGGCCCCACCCCTTAAAAAAAATATATATATATATTTTTTTTTTACTTTTGCAAAGTATTTTACCAGGAAGGATACATTGAGATTTCACTAATTTACACTTTCAATTTCACTTTCCAGGGGGCAGCAAAAAACCTCACCACTAAATGGGTTACTCACAGAGCACCGAAATGACGCCAACTTTTTGGTGTTCTGTAGTTCCCTGCACTTAGGAGAATAAAATTTCCCCACCCTGCAGTGAATTCACCATTCACCGCAGGGTCCCCAAAGTGCATGGAGTCGGCCGCTGAATGCTGCCATCGCAAACCCGTGGCCTGCTGTTTTCAAAAGAACTACTGAACGAAAATGTCTGGAAATTACATATAAGATCCTATGATTGATAATAAAAAGTTCTGTTACAGAAAAAAGAAAAACTGCTATTAAAAAAAAGGGGGGGGGATTTTGCCCAAACAAATCAGAAAAATGACTAAAAGGTACTAAAAAAAAATCAATAAGTAAAGACTTTTTACTGCAGATTAAAATAATAAATTATTTATTAGATATTGCATAAAAACGGGAATATTTTTAACATTGAAACCTATGGGGTTCGCCTGAATAAACCTGCTGATTGAAACCACCGAACATCAGGGCATTTCACTGCCATTTCTCTGAGTCTCAGTACCACATGACTGGCTGAACCACGTGAAACGCACCCGCGCAGCTGCCCGCCCTTTCGTTAACACAGACTCTATTCTGGACTGAACACCCACCGGGAAGGGAATCAAAGCTGCAGTGCACCCTCTGACAGTGGCACCCCACTGCTGACAAGATGGGTCCACAGCATAATTGCTGTGTGCTCATATACACTCGGTTTGCTGGGAGTTTTACTGCAGTGGATTCTGATGCACTCATACACACCGCACATTGCATTGCTGGGAGTTTTATTGCTGTGGATTCTGATACGCTGACACACACCACACATTGCATTGCTGTGAGTTTTATTGCTGTGAATTCTGATGCACTCATACACACTGCACATTGCATTGCTGGGAGTTTTATTGCTGTGGATTCTTATACGCTGACACACACCAAACATTGCATTGCTGGGAGTTTTATTGCTGTGGATTCTGTGATACACACTGCATATTACTGTGAGTTTTATTGCCCTGGAGCTCTGGGATACGCTCATACACACTGCACATTACTGTGAGTTTTATTGCTGTACAGTTCTGTGATATGCTCATACACACTGCACATTTCTGTGGGTTTTATTGCTGTGCAGCTCTGATATGCTCATACACAGTGCCCATTTCTGTGGGTTTTATTGCTGTGCAGCTCTGTGATACGCTCATATGCAGGGCACGTTTCTGTGGATTTTATTGTTCAACCAATTAGAGTGGCTGTGATCCCGTTTACTTGACATGCGTGGCTGTTCTTTGTAAAAATGCTTGAATTTAAACATTTCATAATTTTCTTTATCTCAATAGATACATTTGAAATGGTATACAAAATATACAACTAGGCACTTGGTATCCACTTTTAATATAAAGAGAGGAAAAGGTGGAGTTTAAAGAGGAAGGGTGGGGATTAACCAGGAAGAGGTGTGCCCTTGACAGGAAGGGGTGCGTCAAATTTAAATTAGGGGGTGCACGAGTTTAGTCAACCCTAGGGCAGCACAAAACCTAAATACACCACTGCCTAGATGGGCCGAAAGGTTCTTATTTGCCGACATATTCTTTCAGGGTTATTCAAAGAGAGCCGATCTGGCCCCGAAATGTAACCGGACACTGAAATTCAGCATACGGCTACATTTCCTGGCCATTCGGCTATTCAGAGAGCAGGCAGTTCGCCAAATGTTGGCGAATTGCCTGCACGTTGGGTGCCTGTTCGAGGGCAGTGAAATACCCCATAGAGAAGCAATGCTTCGTCTATTCAGAGAACACAAAACAGCAGGGAAATGTTGCCGAAATGCCCTGCTGTTCGGTGGTCTCATTCGGCAGGTTTATTCAGGAGAATCCCACAGGCTTCAATGTTAAAAAATATTCCAGTTTTAATTCAATATCTAATAAACCGTTTATTATTATATTCTGCAGCAAAAAGTCTCTTTATTCATAGATTTTGTAGGATCTTTTAGACATTTTTGGGGATTTTTTTGGCAAACTTTTTTTCCCGGCGTTTTTCTTTTTTTCATAGATTTTTCTTTTTTCTGTAAGACCTTTTTATTATCATTCATTGGATCTTATATGTAAATTCCAGACATTTTCGTTCAGTAGTTTTTTTGCAAACAGCGTTTCACTTTTCAAACTTTCAAGCGTACTGTTTTTTTTTTTTCACTTAATTTGTCTGCGTGTCGGCTTTTTCCGGCGGCTGCTCTGCTCTGTGATCGGTGGCTAGTCAGGTTTCTCCTGCGTGTTCGACGAAGTTAATCCAGCTGTTTCTGCAGGCTTCAGTGAGTGTTCGGCGGGTTTGTGGTGAGTGTTCGGTGTGTTTGCGGCGAGTTTTCCCTGCATTACGGGGGCCCTGCGGTGCTTGCTGATTACACTGCAGGGTCGGCGAACTAGGATCGCTGAATCGCCCTGAAGTGCGGGGAACGAAAAGTCACCGAACGTGCGGTGACTTTTCAAATCTCTTTGAATAACCCTGTATGTTTCTAATAACAATAAACATATTAATTTTTCAATATTTATAATATATTGTCACTTCAGAAATCCAGGGTGGTCTTTTTACCAAAGCTGGAATTATAGGGAATTGAGAACTAAACTCCAAATTTTAGACTCCAATATATGATTTGATGTAATTTTAAAAATTTGATGTAATTTTAAAAATGCTGTAAAATATAATTATAATATTTTGACATAAAACGACACATTCCCTTGTCTTTTCATGTAGCTAGTTTTAAGAGCAGACTTTCCAGTTTAGTTTATCATTTTAAAAATGTCTTGTGACTTTTGAGTTGGTAGAGTTTCTGGTTGGGAATTACAGTCTGGAAAATGTGTAGTGAAAGTGGGCATGTAAACAATGTAGAATTATTGATATACAGATTCCAAAGGTGACCATGTTTATTACATGGAGTGAGTGATATACAGTACTACTTAGTACGCTTTAATTTGGCAGAAGCGATGTTATCTGAACCCACAGAATCTCTGGGTAAGCATTCCAATATGTGTTTTCCAAGAAGATAAAGTGTGTTAATGCATGCCCAGCTCGGCATTGTTACATAAGCATTAGTTCACCGTTTTATAGTTGCAGCAGAGTCATTATTTTCAGATTTACAAGCATTAAATATTTTAATTTAATGCCTTGGCTCTCTTGTAATTCATCCACTTAATTATATGATAATTAGTCAAATGAAAGACATACAGCTGCTGCTGTTATTTATTCTTCAAGGAATCTGAGGCTTTGCATGTGGGGTTTGCTTATTTATTTTCTTTCTCTATCAATCCAAGAAAGGTAATTGTAGACAAAAAAGTTTTTGCCTTGCAGTTTTACCACTTCCGTTGTTGAAAAGTGGGTTTGGCAATTCTTTGCTTGATACACTATTGACTTTCCTTCGGGATATTTTAGATATATATAATGATTTAGATAAATTTTGAATATGTAAAAAGCATAATTCCCGGTTCTTCGTATATTCATAGCTACATATATATAGTTGCATACTTACACAGGCTGAAAAAGGACGTGCATATAGGACTGATGCCCTTGAATACTTTCCCTAAAGGTTCTATCTGTCTTGGCAATGTAACAGACCACATTGACAAGAAATTTTGCATATGACAAAACACCATCATGGAAGCAATGCATTATTGAATTTTGTATGTTTTCCAGGGTTATACAGAGAGCACCGAAATGTCATCAACATTTCGGTGCTCTCTCGTTCCCTGCACTCTGGGAAATCAAATTCCCCGACCCTGCGGTGAATTCAGCATTCACCGCAGGGTCCCCGGCGTGCAGGGAAAAGCCACCGACCGCATCTAAAAAACCGCCGATTCGAATGCAAAACCCGCCGAAAAAAACTCGAACATATCTGAAAAAAGCCGATGATCCACCGCAAAACAGCGAAAAACACCCAAACGCATCCCAAAATGCAGACGATCCGCCACAAAACAGCCGAAAAAAACCCCCGATTGGATCCGGAAAAAGCAGACTATCCGCCAAACACAGCACTGACCTGCCACTGAAAAAATCCGGCAAGCCGATGACCGGGGTAAAAAAAAACCGCTGTTTGCAAAATACTACTGGACGAAAATGCCTGGAAATAACAATTATATATATTGAATAATAATAAAAAGGTCTGATACAGAAAAAAGAAAAAACTATTTTAAAAAAATTGCTGAGAAGATCCCGAAAAATGCCTAAATATCCTAAAAAAAGAAATAAAGAGACTTTTTGCTTCAAATTAAAAGAATAAAAGGTTTAATAGATATTGAATAAAAGCTGGAATATTTTTAACATCAAAACATATGGGATTCGCTTGATTAAACCTGCTGAATGATAAACACCGAACGTCAAGGCATTTCACTGAATCAAGGCTTTCTCAGCTGTTCGGTGTTCTCTGAATAGATTAACCATCGTGTCTGTATGGGGACTTTCACTGCCGCCGAACAGCACTGTATTTCGTTGGAAATTCACCAAAATTTGGCAAACTGCCTGCTTTTGGAATAGCCGAATGTCTCCGAAATTACAGTTTACGGGGAAATTCCCTGTTCTGTGCAATTTCGGGGCCAGTTCGGCTCTCTCTGAATAACCCCTTGTGTATTTATAAATGTTTCCCTAAAAGTCCTGAAGCTTAATTTGGCTGTAATTATCATAAAAGTTTGGAAGCCATTTTCAAGTCCTTTCCATTCTTCTATATAGTACTTTTTTGGGAATGCACCGTAGCACCAATGTGTGTGTGTGTATTATACACTATGGGCCCTATCCCCTCGGTCAAGCTAACGCTAGTGTGAGCGTTAGCGTAAAAGAGGTGATGGCGCTCCGCACAGATCACCTCGGATTCACTAACGGGTTAAAAACCCCATTAGTGAATCCTTATTAGTCCTGGAGGGACTGAAACGTTGAATCCCAAAGTCCCTGAAACGTTGATTCATGCTACAATAAAATTTATACTTTATTTCTACAAGAAGTCTCTGTGTGCGTTCAGAATCTTGGTGATATATATATATATATATATATAGTCCTTCTTAGTTTTGCACTCTAGAACTGAAAGGGGTTTTAGTCCAGCATTAAGGCTAGGGTCAGACGAACGCATTTTTCACGTTGTCCGTGAAAAAGTGCGTTCGAACGAATGGACGTATTTTTTCACGGAATACGCGATAGCGGTCATACGATGCGCATTTTCATCCGTGATTTTGTACGGATCATCAATAAAACCCTTTTGCGTCTGGACGTTATGTTGGCCGGACGTGTGCAGCGTCTGACGTCTCCCAATCGCGCAAACACGCCGCTATGCGGCCGCAGCGCACTCTGTACGTCAGTAGTAGCGGTTTGACGTTCTCGAAAAAATGCGTTCGTTTGCCACTTGCGTTGCACGTTGAACTTTCGTGCGGCCGTTCGTCGTATGTTCCCAGGCATTGGACGTCATTTGCTGCTAGCACGGCCATGATTTCGTGCGGCTAAACGCACGTGAAAACTGCTTTCGTCTGACCTTAGCCTTAAGGATGGTACTGAAAAAAATCTTTTTTATCCAGGTAAAAAAAAAATCAGTTTTAAAACCATAACTTTAATCCGTGTGTGTATATATAAAGTTTATAATTGTAGAGTACATTTACACAGCCCAGCAATTCAGAGAACTGCTTTGCCTACAGAGCTCATGTGCTACATTCCTCATATGCAGCAGGGAACTCACTTTTTGTATCCAGGGTCTGTTTTAACACAGAATCCTCCTTGCCAGTGCAATACCATACTCAATGGCTTTTTAGCAAAGGTCAGGTTATATAGTATGCATTCAGAGATTGGATTAAAGCTTTCTACTCCACAAAGTTAAATATAAAATACAACTAATTTATTTGAGAGTTCCATTTTAATAATAACAGTTTAAAGAAGTGTAAAATACATGTAATGCATAACCATTCGTTTTTTCAGCGCTGCCCTCCCATCAAATCTACCTTCATAGGAGGAACACCTGTAATGCAGAGCACCGCCGTGTGGCCAAATAAAATTACTGCTCTTGAAAAACTTGTGAAAATATTCTACAACTTGTTTGGGTTCTTTTATTTTCCAGCTTTAAGAAAACTTTGTGATAACGCAAAGCTGGGTGTATGTGAGCAGAAAGCATCAGATTGTAAGAGAATGGTCTGTTTAATCAGACTGAGTTTAACCCCTTCACTGCTGCACCATTCCGTGTGCTGAGCTCAATTATACCAGTTTTGCTCATCATGCTTAAACGCGATTTGAAGTCACGGTTTATTATACGACCCAGACAAATTATATATCCTGTTTTATGGCAGACTCGGCCGATTCATAATATATCACTATTATATGTATGCATCATGTCCTGCCAGAATGCTATAACAAAATATGTAAAAAAACATGTGAATTGCCTTTATAATTTCAATCATTTACAGTGTGTAAAGTAATTTTTTCACATTTTATTATCCAAGCCTTTGCGGTTATATATTTTTATGGGGTACACTTGTTACTGTATTTTTGGGAAAAAATACACGATTTTAGCTAAAAGTGAAAAAACTAAAGTTTAGTTTAGTGCAGCATCATTGTTCACATTATAATTTAAAAGTGAACATTAGTACAGCATTAATACATTTTTAAAAAAAGAAAACATTTATTTAGATTTTTATTTATTTATTATGATTTTTTAACTTATATTTTAAACCTAAACCAGTCATGTTTGGTACAAACATGACCCTCTATCTGCCACCGAGCGAGCGATACGGGGGTCCATTGGACCCCTCTATCTCTCCACCATAGGTGGCAGCTAAGGGTTAACTCCCGAACTGACGTCATTGCGTCCATCCACAATGATGTCAGTTGGCGGGGGGAGAAATCCAAGATGTCAGCCACCTCCGGGAGAGGATCGTGATCCGGCACCGATTGGTGCCGAATTGCACTCCGGCCCCTAAGGGTTTAAAGAGGGGCATTTCTAGAAAGGGCAGACTTTGCTCTCTCCAGCGGTGCCTCTCTTTCTCCTGTGGCCATCGCTGCTCTGGCGGGGTGTGTGTGCCTGAAACAGCACGTCAGTACGTTGGCCGAGGTCCCGGAGGTGGGACTGACATCTAAGATTGCAGTACCGTAAATCATTTTTGTATTGGACCTGATCGTGTCATTAAATTTCATACAGGGTTATTAAAAGAGAATCGTAAAGTCACTGCATGTTCGGTGACTTTTGGTTCTCTTCAATTCGGGCCGATTCGGCAATCCTATTTCGGCGACCCTGCGGTGTATTCAGCAAGCACCACAGGGCCGTCGAAGCGCAGGGAAAAGCTGCCACAAACCCGACGAAAAGTCACCGTAAAAACCCAGCGAATGCATGCCGAAACCCGCAAAAACATCTGGATTAACCCGCCGAAGACGCCGGAAAAACCCGAGCACGAGCCGATCACACGCAGCGCAGCCGCCGGAAAAAGCCGACACCGCAGACGAGTGAAGTGAATAAATTAGCAAAACAGTTTGCTTGAATGTTTGAAAAGTGAAACGCTGTTTGCAAAGAAACTACTGAGCGAAAATGTCTGAAATTTACGTATGAGGTCCAGGGAATGATAATAAAAAGGGCTGTTACAGAAAAAATAAGTAAACTTAAAAAAAGAAAAATCAGACTTTTTAAAAAAAGAAAAATCCAGAAAAATGCTTAAAATCTCCTAAAAATCTATAAATAAAGAGACTTTTTACTGCAGAATTTTATAATCAACGGTTTATTAGATATTGAATTAAAACGGGAATATTTTTAACATTGAAGCCTATGGGATTCGCCTGAATAAACTTGCCGAATTAAACCACCGAATGGCAGAGCATTTCGGGAACCTTTCACTGCTGGTTTGTGTTCTCTGAATAGCCGAAGCAGTGCTTTTTTATGGGGATTCACTGCCCTCGAACAGGCACCGAACAGGCACCGTATGTGCAGGCAATTCGTCAGGATTTGGCGAACTGCCTGCTCTCTGAATAGCCGCTGATTTTCAGCGTTCGGTTAACTTTCTCAAGCAATTCGGATCTCTTTGAATTACCCTGATAGCTAATGCAAAAACTCTAAATTTTTATTTACCTTCCATATTCTTCTGTGTTATTGGCCCAAAACTTTTAATTCCATTGCGAGTTTCCACCTATTTTATACCCTATGATTTTTTTTATTCTTTTATCATTTTTTTCTCATATTTATTATTTAATATGTCATTTTGGCCACTCTCCACTTCATATGAATTTGTTAATTTGCATTTCAGTCAGTGCTGCGCCTGTACAGTCTCATATGATTCTAGTTAAATTTGAATAGTTTATGTGACAGATAATAACCGTAACTTCCCGTCAACAATAAAAGTGAGTTCTTAAATCTGCTTCTGAATTCCAAGAATTTAGGGGCATCCCTCACAGTGATTAAAAAGTACATTTTTAGGCATTTTGCAAAAGGTAATTAAGGTGCTATTTCTGAGGAGCTGTATCGGGTGTGCTTATTCTGTTCAGAGCAATTTGGCATCTAATCAAAAGGCATCATAACGTAGCATTTGGTCTCTAGCTTTGATTTCACTTATTAGCAATCATTGCGGGATGAATTTATAGAAATTTGTAGCAAAGAAGAGTTTCCAAATTGACCGTTGTACCACAGTTGCTGTTTCTATGTTACATTGATTCAAAGAACAGTAAAATCTACTACGTCTTTGTTGACGTGATACTTATTTGGTGGAATTAGCCAAGTTCTCCATGTTTTGAATAACCAAGCAGGTACAACTCGGTTGTATCAGAGAATAGACAGGACACTGTTTCAGACAGGACACTTGGAACTAAATTACAAAGTGAACACTAACGGTAGCATTCGGATGAATAAGCGTTAATGACCAGGACAAGTGACTTTAATGCATGCCCCCATATTACATTCCTGACACTAAACCTCTGAAAAATCCATTGGCACATCAGTGATTGTGTTAGCTTGCATGAGCCTACTGTACTTAGCCGGCTGGGTGGAGTAGAGGTAACATCACTGCTTTATAACCGTGGAGACACAGGTTCGATCCCGGCAAGAGCACCTCTCCAGTAAGTGTCCTTGGGCAAGACACCTAACGGTACATACTCGCCACCCAGGACATACTTGAAAACGAGAGAAATCTCAATGTATCCTTCCTGGTAAAATCCTTTCTCAAAAAAAAATTCTATACTTAACATGGGGAGCGCATTCATTAATTAACATTAGGATAAGTAAGGTGTTACAAAGTCCTTGCACTAATTACCGCACCATGATACCTAAAAGCTGGTGCTAACTGATTCTACTTTTGCAGAATCATTTAGCACCCCCTAAACCCTCCCCCCAAAAAATCAGATACTCACCTCTCATCCAGCAGCGAGAACGGTGGCCCTATCCTCCGCTTCTCCTTGCCACGAGCAGAGTGAGACTGGGAACAAATAGTTCCCAGTCTCCCTCTGCGGCACTGTGCGATCTTGCGAAAGCCAGGGTTTGCGGCCTGACAGTGCCACCCTCCATGGAGCGCGGAAGTGCTACTACAAGTATCATCGAGGGTAGTGTTGCGTTCCGGGGCGAGGTGAAAACACTAAAATGGGGACACTACGGGGAAACCTGCACGCACAAGTTTTCCACCTTAGCATCCCCATTTTAGCAGTAAATAAGTAATCTGGCCCTTAGTGTCCTGAGCTGTCAGGTTTAGTAGAATTAAAGAGACACTATACACAGTGTCATGTGACATTCGGCAGCTGGCAGCATGTCACACGTAGCAGAGCTCAGAGGGAGACCACCACTGCTTTCAGGTGAGTTTTTAAATTACACTAAAATAGTTTAAAGTGGGAGATGTGTGGAGGGGGTCAGAAAGGGTTACTGTTTAAACGCATCACCCACCCTCCCTTTTAACCCTATGGTATCCCTTTAATGTTTTCTGATGGGCCTTCTAAGTGTAACTGGAAACAATTTGTGAGTATTATAGGTATATTTATCCTGTTAACAATCTCAAGTTGAAAACCTTCTCTGAGCGTTCCTGATAAGTAATCCTGAATGATTCCACAATTAATGGATAAATAAAAAAGACAAATGGAATAGGCTTCTTTAGATCACCTATTAATCGGGGGACAAACAGAATAACCTTGCATTCCCTCACAGCAAAGACAGCAGTGCAAGAGTTAATGGTCTTTCCCCACCTGCTAGAGATACGTTTAATTAAGCCTTCATACTGCCACCTATGGTGTGAGGGAATTGGGTTAACAGGGGGTCCTCTGTTCAACTCGAATTATCACATTTGGGCCAAAATATAGAATGTGACTTAGTATTGCTTTTAGTGAATATCTTTTTGATGTCTGATTTTGGGTGATTTTGGGGCTTCCTCTGATTTCTGTAATTGGAAGCACATCCAAACCCAAATATATATAGCATATACTCTGTGTATTTGTTTTTTTGAATGTATCGTATGTGTGTATCTATATATATATATGTAATATATAATATATTATTGCCATGAAAAGTTAAACCCTACATGCAGTCAAATTTTCGGCTAGTTTACAGCAGCTGTGGAGTCGTGCTGATAGATTAAAAGCAGCTCCCAGTCCTAGACTGAAGCACATTAGCTCTCCTGCTGGGTATGGCTAGGGAGAGGCCTACGCAGCTGTCATTTAAGCCAAGTTTCCAACCGAAAAAATAAATCAAGAAAAGTATATGAAAGTAAAAATAAAATCCCATTCAAACCTGTAACCAGCGCAAACGCTAAATGACTGCTCTAGAAAGTGAGCGATGCGAACAGGATCATTTAACTTGTTTTGATTTCTGAAGAAGGAACGCAGGAAAAAAAATCTTTAACTGGTCAGAGAGTTAAGAGGGTCATTCATTAAATTGTAAATTAATTAATTGGTGGATTTATCAAATTTTAGGCCAAAATGCTTCAACATTTTGCCAATTTTTATAAGTTATAATCTGCAACTCCCTTGCAGTTCTCCACTGATTAGGCCGGAGTCAGACAGGCGTTTTGTAGAGCGGAAGGAACGTCCATTAGAGTGGACGTTCCTTCCACTCTGACGCCTGTCTGGCCACCTCGCTGTGCGCACTTAGTGTGCTCAGCACTGCAAGGCTCGATAATCCTATGGAGGATCGCACTTTGCAGCCCCGTCGAACACGTGTCGTAGCGCTGCGACGGGGAGGCTTTCAACATGCCCACTGGAACGTGCGCAGGTCGTATGCGCGCTACAGCGTCTGTCCGGCCCTGTCAAAGTGTCACAACGCTGCGACGGACGTCGGGAGGCACGTCAGTACGGGCGCACATCTGACCCCAGCCTAAGTGGATAACCCATTTCATTTTTGGAAACTGAGTTTTGGTCAACAGGCAAATTCTTTCTCCCCTGCAATTTCTTTGACTTACGCCTGTTGTAATATAAAACCATGCAGTTATTCCATACATTGAATATTGGGTAGTCTAGCTGTGGGACACTTTGCAAAACACACATACATGGCCTTTTTGTCTGATTCTGCTCAATTTCTTCATGTTTGAGGACTCAGCAGTTCATTCTCTGTAGTGCACCTCTAGGAAATGAAAGGTTGATAGTGATTTCTGCCTTCATGCTCTACCACCAAAATGTTCTATTATAACCCTGTCGGAGAATTGAGGACATAAAGCCACCATCAAACACGAACTGAGAAAAAGAAACAAAGCCTAGGGTTATATGGAGCATGGATAAACCAATTACAGTCACGCCTTTGTGTAATGTGAGCTTGCAGAGAGCAAGGCTTCAGCTCCTTTTATTTGGGTGGGTTTCTCCAGTGATGGATTAGATGGAAAATAACGGTGTTTGCTGTCAGTGTCTGACAACATAGACCAACCAGCAGATAAATATGCTGCACGAAAGGTCAGTCTTTCTCTAGATTGTTTCCCATTTATTCAACCTATGGCTGCAGCATCAGTGAAACACAGCAAGACCATACAACATCTCTAACCCCAGTTGCAGTTAAGGTTTTGCGTTATTAGGTGGTAGTTGCGTTCATTCTTCTGAAATATGTAGAGCACAAGTTCACTAAATTCAGCGAAAGAGGATAGAATCCATGTGTTGTTTTCAGTATTATGTCCATCAGGATATATATTTTCTGGTGACCTAAGGAAAACAGACAATAAAGATCGACATAAACTGGTCATGATTTCTTTGAACAAGGCCTGCCAAAAGGTATATCCAGAGGCATACAGGGTTATTCAAAGAGAATCGAAAAGTCACCGCACGTTCGGTGACTTTTCGTTCTCTTCAATTCGGTGCGATTTGGCGATCCCATTTCAGCGACCCTGTGGTGTATTCAGCAAGCACCACAGGGCCGTCGTAGTGCAGGGAAAAGCTGCCGCAAACCCAACGAACACTCACCGCAAAACCCAGGCGAACGCACACCGAAACCAGCAAAAACATCTGGATTAACCCCGCCAAACACGCCGGAAAAGCCCGAGCAGGAGCCGATCACAGCGCAGAGCAGCCGCCGGAAAAAGGCGACACCGCAGTGAATGGAGTGAGAAAAGAAAACAACAGTACGCTTGAATGTTTGAAAAGTGAAACGCTGTTTGCAAAGAAACTACAGAACGAAAATGTCTGAAATTTACATATAAGATCCAACGAATGATAATAAAAAGATCAGTTACAGAAAAAAGAATAAACGATTTAAAAAAAAACGGAAAAAAATATTTCGCAAAAAAATCCCGAAAAATGCCTAAAAGATCATAAAAAATCGAAAGATAAAGAAACTTTTTACTGCAGAATATTCTAGTCAACGTTTTATTAGATATTGAATTAAAACGGGAATATTTTTAACATTGAAGCCTATGGGATTCCCCTGAATAAATCTGCATGAAACCGCCGAAAAGCAGGGCAATTCGGCAACTTTTCACTGCTGGTTTTTGTTCTCTGAATAGCCGAAGCATTGCTTCTCTATGGGGATTTCATCGCCCTTGACCAGGCACCGAACAGGCACCGTACGTGCAGGCAATTCACCAACATTTGGCCAACTGCCTGCTCTCTGGATAGCCGAATGGCCAGGAAAGGTAACCGTATGTGAATTTCAGCGTTCGGTTACCTTTCGCAAACAATTCAGATCTCTTTGAATAACCCTGATAATGTCCATGATTCTCTACCTACCTTATGACTTGAGATACAGCCTTTGGAATTGGAAATCATCTACATTTGGGTATCTACCTCTTTAATTGGTTACGGCCTAGACATGTTTAAAATGAAGGGTGGAAATTAACACTATAAAGTGTCTGATTGTGTATATGTTGGCTTAAAACAGGGCTTCCCAAACCTGTCCTTAGGACCCACTAACAGGCCAATTTATAAGGATTACCTTGGGGAAATATAGACTGAAGAATGCAGTCACTGAGCAGCAAATCAGTTCGCCTGTGTTGTATTTTAATTATCCAGCAAAGGTATGGGAAGCACTGGCTTAGGGGATACTTCCTTTCTCCTGTAGAGTTACTCCCACAGTTATAAGACTCAAAGAGAAATCATTAAGGTAGTTCAGTAGCAATTGCAGCCTTGTGCCTTGTTTGAAACACAGTCGGTCAATATATGAGCTGCGCATTCTGCAGTCCACAATTTTCAGTTGTGTTTTCGGGGTTTGATTTGAAATTACCTTGACGGGACCTTATGGTCACACTTTTTCATCAAGACGAATTCTGCAATGTATCACCCTTACATATTCTCACTGTGTTTTGGAGACGAGGGATTTCAGGTTCCTGGTTCTTCGTGTCTGGGTAAGTTGCAACCAGCCATCTGGTGCTTCGTCGCATGTGACATGTGCATCACAAATGGGTACAGATCTTTAAACAATTCAGAAATACCCTGAAGGAAACTCGAAACCAAAGCTTGAGCTGTATCCTAGCACTATTGCCCTTAAACTAAAACTCAATATATGTTCAGTACGCAGTTCAAGTAATAGCGCTAATTATAATCACGCTGTGATAATTGTACCAAATGCATATTGTGGTACCAGACAGAAGTACTTTCTAGTTGATTATGTAAACATTATTTACTAAATAAAAAGGTCTGAATTAGTGTACATTAGTATCCGTTCCTGGCGAATATTCACTGGCTACTGCTTCAGATTCCAGTCAGAAAAAAAACAGGATAATCGATAATCACTGCTTTTGTTTTAACAAATCAAGGTTAAAAGAAGTAAATCCCAAAAACAGGCCTTTGGAATGAGAGTAACAAAATTGTAACTGTCCCAAAAGCAGTATCGGTCAGTTTATTGACGTAAAACTTGAAACTTTCATAACTCCTACAGAAAGCGGTCATTTGGAGCAGGAAAAGTGTGATGGCTGCCATCTTTAATGAAATCTACAAGCAATGTTCCAGAACCTTTTTTTTAATCCCTTTTTTCCCCCAATTCTGACCTTGAAAATGATAAAGCTTATAATTAGGAATATAAAAGCCAATTCTAAGAAACACATCTACATATAGGTTTTTTTTTCTGTTGGGGCACAGTAAGTGGTACTTCTACTTTAATCCTTTCCCCTTCACAAAGTTCATTGGTGGGTGGTAGCATTTGGTTTTTCTGAGCTTGTGAGAATTCATACGCCTGTAATAGCACCAAAGCACCACGGGATCCCAGTTACTAATAAAGTAATCGCCCGCTATGGAGCCCCCCTGAAGTGCCGAGGTCTGAAAGGACTCAGTGGGAGAGATTCCATTCTTTCAGCTTTTCAAATGCTCGTCCGGCCCCATGAGGTGACTGGATCATGTTTGCCAATGGCTGATGTAAGTGCCTGCAGGAAGGTAAAATTTAGATTTTTTTTTCCTCCTTTTTTGTTTAATTATACCCTACTTTGTGTAACCAGCATCACAGGAGGCATATTCATTCTGCTGTTAGATTGTAAGCTCCTGTGATACCGCTAGCAAAATGAATTTCTCATGAACCTTACATCATTCATAAAAACACAATCTCTCTGATATTTATGCATATATCTTTATCCTATCTGAAACTCTGTTTGCCATCGTCCCAGGACTGTCCACAAAGATTTAGGAGGTTGAATGGCAGACTGTTTTCATGTTCAGGTGCAACATTTGAATGTGCGTCAATTAACGCATTATATGCCATCTTTCCCATGTTATAGTGTGTGCTTGATTCTTAGCAGACCAGGAACTCTTCTTACTATTAAGCATTTTCCCCCTGACAAGATTATTTCTTCAGATCCATGTCATGTGTTCTATGAAAGGTGAATTTTTGTGTTTTGTTTTTATGTATATGTTTGTAAAAAACTGTAAGTTACATCGTTGAAAGCTTTCTTGATTGGTGCAGTAGTAAGGAATCAAATACCCTAATAAAGAGGTTTTCATTGAACCATGTTGGACTGCAGAACGACCAAACCGGTTTTCTTATCAGCCCAAATACACTTTTAGGGTTATTCAAAAAGATTCGAAAAGTCACCGCACATTCAGTGACTTTTCGTTCCCCGCACTTTGAGGCGATTCTGCGATTCCTAGTTCGCCGACCCTGAGGTGTATTCAGCAAGCACCGCAGGGCACCCGTAGTGCAGGGAATACTCGCTGCAAACTCGCCGAACACTCACCGAATACTCACCGAACACGCATCGAAAACCCGCAGAAACCACTGCAAAAACCAAGCCAAACACCCCGAAGAAATCCAAGCAGCCACCGATCACAGCGCAGAGCAGCCGCCGGAAAAAGCCGACAGGCAGACGAACGTGGTGAGAAAAAACAAAAGCGTTCGCTTTAAAGTTTGAAATTTGAAACGCTGTTTGCAAAAAAACTACTGAACGAAAATGTCCGGAATTTACATATAAGATCCAATGAATGATAATAAAAAGGGCTGTTACAGAAAAATGAAAAGACGATTTAATAAAAAAATGGAAAAAGAACTTTAAAAAAAATGCCTAAAAGATCCTAAAAAAAATCTAAAAATAGAGAGACTTTTTACTGCACAACAAAATAATAAACGTTTATTAGATATTGAATAAAAACAGGAATATTTTTAACATTGAAGCCTATGGGATTCTCCTGAATAAACCTGTCGAATTAAACCACCGAACAGCAGGGCATTTTGGCAACTTTTCTCTGCTGTTCAGTGTTCTCTGAGTAGACGAACCATTGCTTGCCTATGGGGGATTTCACTTCCCATGAACAGGCACCATATGTGTAGGCAATTCGCCAACATTTGGCGAACTGCCTGCTCTCAGAATAGACGAATGGCCAGGAAATGTAAACGTACGCTGAATTTCAGTGAACGGTTACATTTCGGGGCGAGATCGGCTCTCTTTGCATAACCCTGAATATTTAACTATTTTTCTTTTTCTTGGCTAACATTATTTTACTTCTTTGCAGATGAAAAATTAGGCTGTCTCCAAATCCTCAGTGAAAAAAAGCACCACTGTAAATATTTTGCAGCATTTTCCTGGCTGCCCCATAGCACCAAACATCCACCCAGTGTGGCCTGCATCTGTCTGCTTTGCCTTGACAACTTTGCACGTGTTATGAGCTAAAGTAGGACCAAAGAAAAGTAGTACGTTTTGGTGGAAAACAATTAAATTGTTGTATCGGTGGACATGTAATTGAGCCAGCGATCTAGGTCCTTATGCCACCCTAACGATTAGGAAAAAAAAAAATATATATATATATATATAATGACTAGGGATTTTCCAACTCAATCCCTAGGGCTGGGATTGGGTCCCAATCTTGGCATTATTCCAGAGATCGGCTTTTTCAAGCCAGAGTTTGTGAGATACTGAGTAGTGAGAGTCCCAGGCTCCCAGCTGGAGTCCCGCAGTGTCGGCTGATGATTGCAAGTCATGGAGGATGCAAGGAAGGTGCTGTTAACCTCCCAAATGGAGTCCAGGTGCCTCTGCATTCACTCGTGACATCTTCCCTGCATGCTCCATGACTCGCTAAACACAGTGAAGACAGTTCGACTGCTGAGGCCCCAAGATTCATTTTCAAGAGACTGCCACCAGTCCAGCCGCAGGTCGAGTCGTATCGGATTTGCATATATGGTATCGGATCTGTATCATCTGATTCTGAATACAGCGTGACTCCGATCAGGGGCCCATAAATCGCGATCGAGACATGCCTAACCGATCCCCTGAGATGCAAACTCCTTGCATCTTGGCTTTTGCAGCTGCCTACTGGACATACTTTGTATAGGAATCGATAATACGGAGGCAGCCAAAGAACAACAAGCAATTCCAAGGTCAATGATATGTTTACTTCGCTTGCCAGCTAGTAATGAAAAAGAAACTGGCTGAAGGAAACTGGTGTTAAGTGGATTTGTTATACAAAATCACTAAAACCATAAAAAGCCCTGAAAAATCACATATTCATCTCTGATCCCACATTGTAGAGGCCCCCTGCCTCCTCTCGTCACAAACAGAACAACAATGCTAAGAAATAGTTCCCAGTGTTGTACCACCGGCTCTGCACAATCCCACAAGATTGCGTGTGCATGATCTTACGCAGGTTTCCATGGAGTCCTATGGATTCCAGGAGAGAATACTAGCGATTGCAACTGCCAGTATCTATTAGCATCTCCCTAATTTTAGGACCCAAACCACAACTCTTGCCCTTATCTTTGGCTCCCTTTTACTGCTCAGCAGAGGTGGGGCTCCATATTTTATTTCTCCATCTTGTAAGATGTGAACGATGTCAACATGTTTTGTATAATGGATGCTGGCAACAACCTCATTGCTGAAAGCATAGTCTGCAAAATTGCTGCAGGTTTTCACTAAGCTATTGTTCTCGTATCCCTTCACACTTGGTTTGCACACCGCAGTGCACCTAGGGAATGCAAGCGGTTGTAATATACATGAAAAGAGACCTCGCTCTAGTTTCCTTGAGGTCTCTAGATGAACAGGACGGACCTCAGAGGCCCCGCGGTGGAGCAGGAACTGCATTCATATTCCTCTCCAGCCTCACACATGTGATCGCATGTAGCCCAGACGTGACAGTAAAGCCTTTTGATTTCACGGGGAGGCCGTCATCCAGCTGAGAGAGGGGAGGGAACAGAGCCCAAACTCGACTTCATACTGTGGCAAGTTTGAAGTCCCAGCTCTACCACCGAGCTGGTTGATTGGAATAGTGGAACATTTCGGCATGGGAACGTCTCTGCTGCAGATGGAACACCATGATTGGTGTCAGAGAGGCCGGGGCACATTACTTTTCACATTACACATTGTTTTCACACTGAAAAATCTGCAAAAGCAAAGACTACAAAAAGCTGTTCTGTGATAGAAAAGAAACGCAGAGCTTATTAGTTTATGAGGTATGAAAGGAAACATTAACATTTATTTTTAAAAAATGGGAAAATGGCCAGTAACGTTCCTGCTCAGCCTATGACACGTTTATGTTTCTAATTTAGCTGTGATGACATTTATGTAAGCACGTTTATCTGGCAAAAATCACTTATTTAGAATAAAGATTTCTGAATGTCCCATCTACATATAGAACCGTTGGGCAGTAACATGTTATTAGCTTTGTGTTACTGTGTCAACTGCATAGAAAAGAGTTGTTTACTGTAAGAATATGAGTGAATTTTTCTACATAAAGCATACATTTTGTCTGTATAATCAGCTTTAAATACCTTCAATGCCATTTTGGAGAAACCGTGTATTCAAAGTTTATAATAAATGTCTACAGATGGCCATATTCTAGGTTTCAGTCAGCAGTTCTGTCAAACCCGTGGAGATGGGTGCATGTAAAATATTTTGTTATTGACTCATATTCTAGCAATAGAGAGTGGCATTTTGCCATACCTGTCCTAAATCATACTGTAGCCTTCAGCTAATCATCTGGCGAATCAGCATAATACAGCATCAGTAAAAGTCTAACTTATGCGCTGATTGCCTGTGTGCTGACCAGAGCACATGTAAGTGTGTTTTGAACTCCTTGACAATTTAAAAAAATTAAAAAATTTAAATTATATATATTTTTGTTTTTACAACAAACCCGGTCATGTTTGGTATCATTGGAAAGGCCATGATCCTCTAATTTCCACGGATCGGGAGACACCGGGATCCAAACGATCCCCCTATCTCCACTTGGCAGCTAGGGGGTTAACTGGCCCACTGACATCCTCACACATATGGCGAGGATGTCAGTGGGTGGGGGTGACCCGGAGGCTTGGCTGACAAAGATGTCAGTCACCTCCGGGTTTGAATCGCAATTCGGTGACGATTGGAGACTTCCCTTTCCAGCAGTACCATTTGTTCGTGTGTATCTTTAACGGTTAAGGAGATAGAGGGCTCCAAATGAGCTCCCCCTCTCCTTCCTCATTTTTTACTGCAGGCGCCAGGGGGCGCCTGGCGATGATGCCGTCATGCACTTTGAGGACATCATCCAGACTGCCGCAAGAGCCCAGCGGGGGAGAGGTGAGTATAGGGAGAGAGGTTAGGAGACCCTGACGTACTATGTACGTCAGAGGTCAGGAAGGGGTTAAAACTAATCTTTCTAAATGGCACCAAACTTTAGCATAGATTGCCTGTATGCCATTTTAACTGATTGGCAGTATTGCTCAGCTTTGGCCCTCTAGGGGCCATATTACATAGTTGGTGCTAACTTAACCAGAGCTGTTGTAAACTTCCCAGAGCCATTATAACCTATGGAGGTTTTAAGTTTTCAACTGCTCTGGTTAAGTTAGCACCAACATTGTAATACTGCCCTAGATGTTTTGGTGCTATATTTCCCACACGGTTATGTCGGTTATGCTGAGTATCATATGAGATTTAGTTCCAAAACATCTGGATGTTAAACATCCCTGCTTTAAAGGGACATTGTAGGCAAAAAAAAGGTTGGGACTAGGATTAATATTTAACCTTTGCTTTCATCCTCATCAGTTTTCTTATCACTTTTTTTTGCTAAATTAGATAGGCTGAAAAAAAGACATGCGTCCATTGGGTTCAGCCTGTCACACATCACCTACTGCTATTGATCCAACATAAGGCAAAAAGCCCAGTCTGAAGGGCTCGCCAAAATGCAACATACTGGAAAAAAACTCCTTCTTGACCCCAGAAAGACGGTCAGATTTTTCCTTGGATCAAGCAGCTTTTACCCACATATTAAATATCATAACCCTCAATATTATGTTTTTGCAGGAAGTCATCTAGTCGTCGTTTAAAAGTCTTTGCAATCTCTGACCCAACCACCTCAACAGGCAGAGAATTCCACAGCCTTATTGTTCTCACTGTAAAATAACCCTTCCTATGCTTTAGGCCGAATTCCCTTTCGCCCAGTGCACTGCACACTGAAGAAGGGGCTGCGTTCCCGAAACGTTTGTGGTTCTGCGCAGATGAAATTTTTTTCCTTATGTTTTATACATGTTGCTGGGCTGGATACATTTGGTGGTTGCAGCCGCCCCATTGGGGGAATAGGCGCGACACCCACCCCTCCTGTATTATGTATGTTTTATTGTACCTCCAGCCAGGTCCTCATTGCAGCATGATTCCGCTCCGTGTCTTTGTTTTTTGATCCCAAGGTGTTTTTTTTTCTGGGAGGGCATAAATATGACCCACCAGTTTGCCTCATGACTGAAAAGCAGCGTGGGCAGTGACGGTTCGCTACACAGCAGCCTGTGGCTTCATTTTGGATAGGACTCACCCTCATTAGAGGTGCCGTGATGTTCGGCAGGTGAGCTTACTTTTTTAATGGCCATTAACAGAAACCAAAGCCTCTAATTTCGTTTTGTTTCACATGGTATAATGGGAATAAGCGCAGATGACATTTTTCTCCTTATGTTCGTGGTTCTGTGTCTCTTTCAAGTAAAAGTGCACCAGAACTATCAGCGCTGGAGGTTTTTTTGTGTTTTTGCCTCTTGGTCCAACTCACTAGCATGCTGTCCAGCAGCTGAATGTAAGTCTGCCACTCTTTTATTGGTGTTTCCACTATTTGGTATGTGAATATATTTAGAATTTTAATATGAGTAGCAAACAGGGGAGAAGAAAGCCCCCCGAATAATATACAGTTGTGTTCAAAATTATTCAACCCCCAATGCTGTAAAGGGTTTTAGGGAATTTAGTGTACATTTGTAATTGTATTCAGAATGAAATCCTACAAGGACTTTTTAAAAAACCATATGCAACTAAAATGACATCAATTGGTTTTGTAATACAGTAGTAAATGTTTCTTTTGTGAATTCTTCATTGACACGATTATTCAACCCCTTAAAGACTACCACTCTGAAGAACAGAGGTTCATTCAAGTGTTTTCAATCAGGTATTGAAAACACCTGTGGATGTCACGGAGCAGCAATAAAGCATAATAAGCACCAATTAGGCAGCTTTAAAATGACTGTGATACTCAGCTCCTCCTAGACATTTACTGGTGTGGTTACAAACATGGTGAAGTCAAGAGAATGGTCCAGGAAGACAAGAGAAGAGGTGATTACTCTTCACAGGAAGGGCAATGGCTATAAGAAGATTGTAAAGATGTTAAACATACCAAGAGAAACCATAGGAAGCATCATTCGCAAATTCAAGGCAAAGGGCACTGTTGAAACGCTACCTGGTCGTGGCAGAAAGAAGATGCTGACTTCGACTGCTGTGCGCTACCTGAAGCGTAGAGTGGAGAAATGTCCCCGTGTGACTGCTGAGGAACTGAGAAAAGATTTGTCAGATGTGGGTACTGAAGTTTCAGCTCAGACAATACGGCGCACACTGCGTAATGAAGGCCTCCATGCCAGAACTCCCAGGCGCACCCCCTTGCTGTCTCCAAAGAATAAGAAGAGTCGACTGCAGTATGCCAAAAGTCATGTGGACAAACCACAGAGGTTTTGGGATAGTGTTCTGTGGACTGATGAAACAAAATTAGAACTGTTTGGGCCCATGGATCAATGCTATGTTTGGAGGAGGAAGAACAAAGCCTATGAAGGAAAGAACACCTTGCCTACTGTGAAGCATGGCGGGGGGTCAATAGTGCTTTGTGGCTGTTTTGCTTCTGCAGGTACAGGGAAGCTTCAGCGTGTGCAAGGTACCATGAATTCTCTTCAGTACCAGGAGATATTGGATGACAATGTGATGCAGTTCGTCACAAACCTGAGGCTTGGGAGACGTTGGACCTTTCAACAGGACAATGATCCCAAGCATACCTCCAAGTCCACTAGAGCATGGTTGCAGATTAAAGGCTGGAACATTTTGGAGTGGCCATCGCAGTCACCTGACTTAAATCCGATTGAGAACCTCTGGTGGGACTTAAAGAAAGCAGTTGCAGTGCGCAAGCCTAAGAATGTGACTGAACTGGAGGCTTTTGCCCATGACGAATGGGCGAAGATACCCGTAGATTGCTGCAAGACACTTGTGTCAAGCTATGCTTCACGTTTAAAAGCTGTTATAACTGTAAAAGGATGTTGTACTAAGTACTAAGATTGAATGTCACTTGGGGGTTGAATAAAACTGATAATGATGTGAGCACAGAAAAGACATTTGTGGTTATTTCATTATAAATGTTATGTTATATTTGTCTGACCTACACGTGCCTCTTTGCTTTAATTGGAAGCAAGATGACTGAATGATCAAAATCAATGTCAAACTGGCCAAAACACTCAATTTCAGTGGGGGTTGAATAATTTTGAACACAACTGGAGGTCCCCTGCACAATCCTGTCTTGGTACAGTGCACTCATTTTTCGCTGCTTGCCTGTTGTAGAGCTCAGATATGTTTTAGATATGGATAATTATGCGTATATTTAATGTCTCATCTTGTGTACCTGGAGAAAAAAGCTCAGTGACAAATTGGGTAATATGATCCAGCTGAGACACATTTGTGCATTCCTGTATCCGGTATCCTATACAACATTTTCCACCTTCTGCCGCCTATAAAAATAACACTATAAAAAAGATGCTGATTTTAAAAATGCTGCTTACATTTAGAAGCTATGAAGTCAAATTGTATTTGATGTAAAAAACTACGAACTTGCATTGTTTTTTCAGTGCAACTTTAACACCACACTCATGTCAGTTTTCTGATGCGAACATTTTTGACATGTCATTACTACTGGAGGCCATGAGGTGGCAACTTATTGATAGTATCCCCCGTTATATATTTCCATGTGATGTGAATTGCAGTCCAACTCTTTGTGGATAGAAATCTTCATAGTCCTGAGATACAGTGAGTTGAGATTGGACATAACAATATTTCTTGAATTGTGCATCTTTATTGTATTTGGTATTTATAAAGTTCTAGAGGCCTGTCAGCCAGAATGACCAGGTCTAAAGCAACCTTTAATTCCAACGTGTAAAGAGGCTAGACTTCCAAGGTAGGTGTAAAACGTCCTGTTTTCTATTCCAACCCGGAGGTGTTGCTTTAATATCTCGTCCATTTATTATATGTCAGTATCAGTAGAGGCGTTTCATCTGGCCGAAGCCCATAAACACAACCGGTGGTTCTATTCTTTGTGTTTTTTTATTTTATGAAAATCTGTGCTCCATTCCATGACATCTATGGACCAAATAGATCACCAGCACAATGCTCTCAAAGTCCAGAAGTTATTTTTTTTCATAGTGCTCCATGGGTCCAGGGGTAGCCCCCCCCCTGTGATGCAAAAGGAAGGGACTGGGCACCATCCAACTGTGTTCAGGCTCTGTTTAGTCAACAAAAGGTGCCCGATCGCAGGCAGATTAAGCCCAGTCCCTTCATTGGGTTTTTGCCTTCTTTTGGATCAACAGCAGTAGGTAATGTGTGAAAGGCAGAACCTGATGGACGGGTTTGGGTCGAAATCCCTACAACCAGGTTCCCTAATGCCAAAATCCCGACGACCAACTTCCCTACACAGACAACTCCCTGACAGCCAACTTCCCTACACAGACAACTCCCTGACGGCCAACTTCCAGACATCCAAAATCCCAGTGGCCAACACTAACCCTACTCCCTAATCCCCTAAACCTAGCCCTAACCCCCCTAAATCTAGCCCTAACCCCCTAAACCTAGCCCTAACCCCCCTAAACGTAGCCCTAAATCTAACCCTAACCCCCCTAAAACTAACCCTAACCCCCTAAACCTAGCCCTAACCCCCTAAATCTAGCCCTAACCCCCCTAACCCTAGCCCTAACCCCCCTAAACCTAGCCCTAACCCTTACCCCCTAAACCTAGCCCTAACCCCCTAAACCTAACCCCCTAAACCTAACGCTAACCCCCCTAAACCTAACCCTAACCCCCCCTAAACCTAGCCCTAACCCCTAAGCCTAACTCCCTAAGGGTTAGGGTGTTAGTATTAGTGTTAGCCACTGGGGTTTTGGATGTCTGGAAGTTGGCCGTGTAGGGAACTTGGTATATCCGTCACTTGTTCTGTCTGGAAGTTGTCCGTCAGGATGTTGGCATTAGGGAACCTAGCTGTAGGGATTTTGTCCAGCACCCCCGATGGACGCATGTTTTTTCATCCTATTTAACTGCAACTATACACTGGGAAATATGTGATCAGGAGCAATTCATGTACAAAGTTCTGTATTAGGGGAAATCCATAGAATACCGTACTGATTGACATACTTTTTCAGGCCTTTGCCACCTTAATTGCTCCATATAAATCACCCCTAATGTATGTAAATTTACACGCGTGTTGTCTGCTTCTATGTAAACAACTGTCAATCATAGTGTGGATGTGTTCTGCACTGGGCTTTATATGTCCTCTGGGGATTTTAGGGAATTGACAAGGAAATTACAAATTCTAGGCCGAAAGAGCTAAACTGGAAGAATTCTCCTGTTCAACGGTTTGATCAGTTCCTTTACTTTGGCCTAAAATTTCTTTTTCATTTCTTTTCTCAATTTCCCTCTCAGTAGTGAATAGACTACAACCTCCCATTACATGTTTAATTAAACATCTGACCAATGATTTAATATTAATGCTTGTTACCTGGTCTGCTCTGAGCCTGTAAAGACTTTCTATACACCAAATATTTAATGCGCGCGCAACGTACACGGAATAGGACTTTATGTGTTTGCGATGAATGAAATCTTCATGTTCTTAGCTATGAATATATGTAAAATCTGTACTTGCACATTCACACATTATGTGTTGTGTTTTTGATTGTTTCTTTATCCTTGCACGGTACACGAAAGCCTCAACGCATTGTTGTTTTTTTCTGTCTCACAGCCCATTGCTGCGCATTGGTTTTACCCATCCACCCTTTTCCGAAGACTTAATAAATGTCTGGAAATAAAGCAGCGTTTTGTTTTGTTTAGCTGACGCATAAACCTGGCAAATCTATGTTGTATATAAGCCTCGCTAGCCCAGCATCCTCTCATACCAGGGGTTCATTTGTATGCTGAGGGGATTAGGCAGAATTTACTGTAGCTTTGCCCTGGGGAGCTCTGAACTCACTGGGAATATGCTCTGACGAAAGCATGCAGTTGGAAAGATTAGAACAAACCCTTCTGCTACAGAGAATAGCCGTGGTCACTCGCGAGGCCTCCTACCTCGAAATCATTCTCATTTAGAACCTTTTTGATCATCCCGTCTCAAAGAAGACTTTTGCTTTTATGACGGCTTGTGCCAAAATTGACCAATTATTTAGGGATGGAGGGGAATCTGGGAAAAAAAAATGTAAGAAGAGAGAGACAGGGGTTCTCGATCTATTTGTGAATATTTTTAACCCCCTCCCTCGTCTCTTTTTTTTTTCCCTTTGTATTTTTTGTTTCCTCCTACCAATATTTTTACAGCTGTTGACATATATTGAGTTACATGTGGCTGTACCGTATCCCAGCGGTATCGTTTCAAAGATCTGTTCACCATAAACTGTGCTGTTCTCGAGTAAATGGCTCTGACTCGGAGAAAGCACAGTAGTTTAACTGTTACTATAAATACGGGAGCTAAGACATTTTAATTATAATTTTTGAGTTATATAGCAGTCTGGAAGGATACGAGGCATTTATTAAAAAAGGGACAATACGTGTACAGGTTACAGTGCTCTCTCGTGGGTGGAACTGTAATTGCATGCTCTTTTTCCAACCTTTCCCCCTCCTTTTTTCCTTTCCTTTTTTTTTGTTCTCGTCTTTGACAGTGATTTGCTGAATGTATTTTTTCATTTCTCCATTTGTTATGGAGTCTTTTTTCTATTCTTGCTACTTCGTACCGATCATTCATAACTTCATTAGCGCGTTTCCAGGTAGTGATAAAAGGACCGGATTACATCCGGAAACACTCTTATCTCACATCCTATGTATTCAGTGATTTGTATATAGATCATCAGACTTAATGACCTCTGTATCGTTATTAAATTCAAAGGGAGCATCCTGGGAGTTCATTTAACCAGTCGACATATTAAACTGTATCATCAATAATTTGGTCTTTGATTTACTCTTCAAAATTTTCAAAACCACTTGACAGTCAGACTCCAAAAATTATGGATGCACCGATACTGGGCATTTGCACAAGTACTCGTGCAAATTTCCCTGATACCTATACCGATGCTGAAAGCCAGCACTGGGCTGGCTTCCCTGGAGGTATGTGAGGGCTCGGGTGCCTGGCAGAATGAACGAACATCCCCTCCGGCTGGCCGCGGCCTTGCGAGCGGCTACTGACAAAGATTGTAACGCAGAGACTTGCTGAGACCTCTTTGCGAGATCTCGTGAAAACTGCAAGCTCTTGCGAGAGCTCGGCCCTGGAGAAACAACCTTGCTGGCAGCCGCTCGCTGGAATGCGGCCAGCCGGAGGGGCCTGGCAGAATGCTGTTTGTGCATTCTGCCAGCCGCTCCAGGGACCTATTACAAATTTAACGCTAGCGTTGGAGCGCAGCTATGATTTGCAGAATCATTTAGCACCAGCTTTTAGGAAGTGTTGAAATTTTTGCTTTCGCGCCAACATTTTGTAATACCTCACCTATCGAGAGGTAAAAATAGATTGCACTCCCCATGTTAAGTACAGTAAGCTTGCGCAAGCTGCGAGGTGCAAAATGTTTTTGCCCAATTGTAGCGTCAGTGCTACATCATTGTTTACTTTATAATTGAAAAGTGAATGCATTAGAAAGAGAAAAAAAAGGAATTCTTTTTTTATTTATGTTTTTACAAGAAACCTGGTCATATTTAGTATCATTGGAAAGGCTATGCTCTTAGCTTCTATGAGGACAGAGATACAGGGGTCCAAATTCCCATAGGGAATTCCCTGCCCGGCAGTGGGCCGGGAGTCCCACATCTGACATCATCACGCCCATGCATGATGACATCAGTGGGCGGGGATAGGTCCTGTAGGTGGGTCTGACATCCAAGAAGTGAATACAATACCCGATTCGAAATGAGATATGGGGGTCCTGCGCTAAGGCCACTTAACCTAGCATCATTGCTCACATAGCTGAGCACTAACGCTAGTGTTACATTTGTAATAGGGTCCAGGGGACGTTGGCAGAATGCACAAACAGCAATCTGCCATGCCCATCCGTCTGACATCCTAGATGCCAGGTTGGTATCGATGAGTCGAGCTTCTACCAGGGGCTGCAGACGTCCTCTGCATCTTAGCGGACGAGCGTCTGCCCTACCGGTAGATGCCAGTATTGAGTACCAGAAGAAAAAAAACACCTTTTGGTACTTCTTTATAATGCAAATTAATAGGGGCGCAAATTTCTTTGAAATTCCACGCACCCCTGTGCACAAGGAGTCATGTCACTCTCTAATTTGCCAATTACCATAGTAATAATAACTTTGAAGTTGTTTTTTTAAGGGGGTTGATGTCGTTTAGCAGTCCTATCCCCCTCACATAGCACTCAGAATCTTTTTGGAATGCATTTTGGAAAGCGGAGAACCACCTCTTTCTAATTAGGATACACACTCAGTGACAGTCAAGAGCTCACCGAAGGAACAGTGATATTCGAATAGCACCACGTGCATATAACTCATATTCAGTGAGTATCCGCTCTGCAGCCCCCCCATAATACACAGAGGGGGCATGAGACCCCTTGAAAGCATTGTTCCTTCTATTTTAAACAAGTGTCCCTGTGTCAATCCAGCTGCCAGATGATTTAACTTTAAATTTAACAGCCGACTAACTTGAAAAACTTGAAATATAATGGTATTCTAGGTAATATAAAGGGACATATATTACACCCTCCGTATAAAATTTTTATATATATATTGTATAGCTGTCAAGTGACAATCAGGGCGATAGTGACCATCTGTCAGTAGCTGCCATATTAATTTCATTATGATTTTGTTTTTGATTTCAGATACAACTTTTTATATGGGATTAAAACTTTTTTGCTGATGTCAAAATTAATGGTAGAACTGAGAGAGTGTATAAATAGGTAATAGTGTTTCAATTTCTATCTAGGGTGAGAGTGGTGCACACAGTTTTGTGATTTTGTGTATTTTTTACGTTAATATATACTCTTCTTAGTTTTGACAGGCATATGTGCGCCCTTATAAGAGCAAAATGGCACATGTCACCCTCTGAGAAATACGATATTTTTTTGTAGTTTTAAAACACACTCAATATTTTTATATTTGACATTTTATCCCAGCTCTTTTTCTGTATAAAGGGTCAGATGGTACAAATGGGTAAAATATGCCACAATTTTAGCGTCAAAATATAATTATTTTTTTTCCCAAACAAAATAGACATAGAATCTTAAGGTTTTATCAAAGAACACCGAACTGGCCTCGACATTGCACTGAACAGTGAATTTCCCCTACGGTACAATTTTGTGGCCATTCGGCTATTCAAAAAGCTGGAAATTCACCAAATATTGGTGAAATGAAAGCGAAATACGGTGATCTTCGGCGGCAGTGAAAATCCCATAGAGAAGAAATGGTTAATCTATTCAGAGAACACTGAACCGCACTGAAATGTCAGTGAAATGCCATGATGTTCGGTGGTTTCATTCGACAGGTTGAATCAGGCGAATCCCATAGGTTTCAATATCCAAAAAAATCCCAGTTTTTCTTAAATATTTATTCAACCGTTTATTCTTTTCATTTGCAGAAAATAGTCTCTTTATTGATTTTTTTAGACATTTTTGGGGATTTTTTTCAGCAAAATTTCTTTTTCTGATATTTTTGTTTTTAACCACTTCGATGCTGAGGACGCGCTCAGCGCGTCCTCAGCATTCCCGCTGGTATGCGGAGGACGCGCTGAGTGCGTCCTCCCATTGGGGTCAGCGTTCGGCGAGTTCCGGCCGATCGCTGGCCCCCCCGGTGCGGGCTGACATCCTGGATGTCAGCCGCGCATCCGGGACCACAGCCGCCCGAATTAGGTGTCATCGCGGCAGCGCGATGACACCTAATTCAGGCGCCCCCCCCCCGCATGTGCGGAGGAGGCGCCTGAAAGGGAGGGGGGAGGTCCTTCGGACCTCTCTCCCTCCCGATCGGCGGCTCTGCGGGGGTTACCCAGGCATCATTTGGAAGGGCACAGCCTGCCCTTCAAATGATGCCTGGCATTAACCCCTGGGGAGCTGGATCGCGAATCGGCGCTGAAAAGCGCCGATTCGCGATCCTTTCCCGGAGCTGGCCGACATCTTGGATGTCGGCCAAGCCTCCGGGAACTCCCCCTGAGGACTGGCGTCATCGTGCGTAGCACGATGACGCCAGTCCTGGACTTAACCCTTAACTGCCACCAACGGTGGAGATAGGGAGTTCCAATGAACTCCCTATCTCCCGATCCGTGGCAGTTAGGGATTAAATTTTGGTATGGTTGGATCGGCCAGAGCATGGCCGTTCCAACGATACCAAACATGAAAGTGAAAAATTTTGTAAAAAAAATAAAAATTAAAAATAAAAAAAATAAAAATTAAAAAAAAATTATAAAAAAAAAAATAAACACTTTTTTTTTTTTTTTTGGTTTGTTAATGCAGCAATATTGTTCCCATTTCAATTATAATGTGAACAATGATGCTGCACTAACGATTTTTGTATGGGGTGCGTTTGTTAAAAATCGCGTAATTTTCCCCCAAAAAAAATGTAACGAGACCCCATCTCTAATTTTTTTTAACAAGCGCACCCCATACAAAATATAACCGCAATTGCTCGCATGTTAAAATGTGAAAAAAAAACACTTTACACATTGTAAATTATTGAAAATACATATTTTATTGCATTTTTTGTTATAATATACAGACATGACATAACGTATACATATAATAATGACATATTATGAATCTACCGAGTCTGACGGAGAGAACGATATATAATATGTCTGGGTCATATACTAAAATAAGCCTTCAAAACACGTTTAAACATGATGAGCAAAACCGGTAAAAATGACCTCAGCACAGGGGCGGGAAAAGCCTCAGCAGCGAAAGGGTTAAAATGGCATTTTATTTTTTTCTGTAACAGACCTTTTTATTATTATTCATAGGACCTTCTATTTTATTTCCAGACATTTTCATGCAGTAGTTTTTTTTAGACGCCTTTTAAAAGTTGCAGTGTTTTTAGTTTTTTTTTTACCCCTGTTCGGCGGCTTGTCGGTTTTTTCCACCAGCTGGTCGGCGGTCTGTTTGGAGGATCGGTTGAATTTGGTAGTTTTTCGGATCGATTCGGCTGTTTTTCAGAACGATTCATTAGGCAAGGTTATACGCTGCACTTCAGGCACCCTGCGGGGAATGCTGAATTCTCCACAGGGTCAGCAAATTTAACTCGCCGAAGTGCTGCGAACAGGAGAGCATCGAAATGTCACTGACGTTTCAGTGCTCTCTGAATAACCCTGTTAGTTGTTTTTCTCCTGTGCAGATGAAGTGGTGCCAATTGTGGAATCAAAAACCGTTTGTATAAAATATTTAGGGCTAAATTACAATCTTCGCGCAACTGTTTGCGCCGTTGCAAAAAAACATTAACACGAGGGGTAAAACCATTTGCGACGAATCCTGTATTAAATAGTCAGCGCAACAAACGCGCGCAATCATCTACCGTGGGTGAACCTGTGCGAACCCTGCTCGAGCTTACTGTACGTCGCGCGTGCTATACTTAACATTGTGAGCGCAAATGCGAATGTGCGCTGGTACGAGGATGGTATTACAATCTATGTGCAGGAATTAACTTGCGCGCATAATTTTAGCAACTCCTAAAAGCTGGTGTTAATGGAAAATCTGAACGACCTGGCCGAAACCAAATACACCAGCCCATAAAAAAAAATGCAGCAAAGTATAGTTACACATTCTACTCATACCCAACCAATAAAATGGAGAAGTTGTGTGTGCATGTATTATTGCTGCAGCATATATGCTCAGATTGACTTTGGCAGGCGCAAAAACTTAACGTGAGATAATTGTGGTTCTTAATTCTGACTGGCTGAATCGCTTGAAAAAAACAGTGCACACACTGATTTTTGCGTGCGACGGTACTGTGCGAGCAGTTAGGCGTGTCCTGTTTGCGCGCGTTATTGATCGCTGATGAAAAGACGCACGAGGATTGTAATTCCAGCGGTGATTTCCATGCACAAAAGTTTAACGCTTGGTTCAAAAATTCACGCTTTGCGCAAGGGTTTTTGCTCTAAGATTGTAATATAGCCCTTAGTGAACAGAGACTCCTATGCTGCTTTTTAGGATGCACAAAGTCAACATGAGACAAAAATTTTACATTTTCTGGCCTATATTAGAGTGCCATTTTTTCATATTACAAAAACTAATCAAACTAAAGTTCTCTTCTGAAAGAGGAGAGTCTGAGGAAAAAAACAAGGTATATTGGGTGTGGATATTTTACAGAATGCTGAAATTAGTGGTTAAATACAGAGTCTCCCAATGGCTGAAAAATGGCTCAGAAGTGACGGGAAGGGATTAAAAAATATCTGTGCCTTTCACGATTAATGGGCAGCCATTCGATGGAAATAAAAATTTTAATGGTTTTCTATATCTATATCCCACAGTCGCTCATTATTCTTGTGGTCAGTGCAAAAAATCCCCCCCAAAAAATAATGCCGCCATAAGCCTGGTGTAAAGTTATTTAATGAGAATAAGATCATTTTACACCCAGTTAAAAAAATCCTCCTTTACTCTGATGTCTATGCTAGCTTACTAGGCTCCCCCAAGATCCTCATGACAATCCACTGCTTTACTGCAATGTAACAAGGAAGACACCAAGGTGAAATATTTCCTCTGTGTCCTTACACCAAAACTTGAACTTGCACAACTCCTGCGGTAACTATCTAGTCCTATGGACTCCGTAATGTATACCGTAAGCAGTGCTTGTTAACACTTAGTGTTGTAGTGCATTGCAAATGCTTTTCACTTGTACTAGAATATTAGTGGGGCTAAAGCTCACACATTAGCATGGCCGGATTTATAACTAGGCAGAGTAGGCATGTGCCTACTGACGCCTGCCACAAGGGGGCACCTTACTGTGGAACCCCCGTTTTTTTTTTTTTTTTTTTACAATATACAATCATTTAGACCAGTGTATCTCTGGAGCCCCAAGGGCTAGAGGGACATATAATGTATCATTGGAAAGACCAGAATATGGCCTTTATAGTGATAGGAAACATATCCAGGGTAGATTTATGTAAAAATAAAATAACAAATAGAAAATAATTTGAAAATTAAAATTTTAACACAGCACTGTTATTCAGTTTACAATTATAAAGTGAACAGTGATGCTGCACTAACTCACCTTCTCATTTCCCACACTGCCAGCAAGTGTGGAGCTGATAATCCATTACATCGTTTCATCGACAACCTAGACCGTGGTACTGCAGTGAGGAGACACATGGGGACTTTGGAACCTGCATCTCTGAATTGTACACCGCACAGGTTTAAGTGAGGTGTCTTTGGAAAGGTCAGAGTGGTCTTTACAATGATACCAAACATGACCATGTAATGTATAAAAATAAAAAATATAAAATAAGTAAATGCAATTTGTTTTCTCTGCTCTACGGCAGAGGCAATATATGCTTTTACATATAAACAAGGAATGCCGCTGCACTAAAACAACAGATTCTGCCCCTTCTGATTTGAGCAAAGAGAGAATATGTTTTTTTTTTTAATCTAGTTTGCCCAAAAACAAAGTTTTGAAAAGTCGTTTTGGTATGTTTTTTTTGCTGGGGGGGGGGGGGGTGGCGCTCTGCATTTCTGTGCCTACAGGCTCCAAATCCGGCCCTGCAGATTACCAATCCTAGTGGAATAGAGTCCTAATTTAGGCTAGAGTCAGATGAGTGCATTTTGTACGGACTGTGCGTCCGTGCAGTACGGACGTACTTACTGACTGACAACAAGGTAGTGGCCAGTCCATTTTTTTCACTGACGTATTTTTTGACTGATGTGGAAGGGAAAATAAATTACAATGAAAAAACATTCTGGCCGTGAAAAATGCTGGACGTATAAATGCAGTCCATCTGACCTCGTTTCGTCACTCACACACAAAGCTACACGGACGTTGCAGACGTGGCGCACTCCGCACGTCCGTTCTAACAGTATTACGTTCTTGCCTAACCTGCGTCCATTTGCCGCGTCCGCAATGCATCCGCACTTCCGTGCGGATGGACTTCGTGTGTGGGCTCCATTGGTCAGAATGCTATGCTGCCACGGACGTACAAATGTGCAGCAACACGGACGTGATAACTGCGCCGTCTGACCCCAGCCTTAGTGTAACAGGCCTTCAGCTTTGTGTGGCATTGCAGTCAGATATATACAACAGGACATCATGCATATCCTGTACAGGCCACTTAATAACACAGCAAACGACTGGTCCAGATGTGCAGCTCTTTTTATTGGCTCCCCCTCAATAAAACAGCATTTGATGCAGAATACAATATTCACCCCATCTGGTTTTCTATCTGCAATTTCAGTCTCCTTTTTCTGAACGTCAGCTCACATACTCTTTTTATGAACACTTGTACAATTTTATTGATATTCGAATGATGACACTTTTTCCTTTCTTAAATTCTGCGTTGAGCACTCTGGAGAATTCCTTGCCACACTAATAATACACTGTCATCTTTAATATTTCTATTCTTTGACATGATGATATTCATATTATTCTTCCACTGTTCACATGATACAGGGAGGTGGAAGTTGTATCCGGTTTACAATGGGTGATTAATGGTGTATCTGCGGCACATTGCGTGTGTATCTGAGTGTATATCTTTTTTTCCCTCAAGTGATCTTTTAGTTCATTAAAACCCATGATGTGTCTGTGTTTAGAGGAACGTTCGAGAGAAATATTTTATGTAATTTGTCAAAATTACTGTGTTGATTTGTAATAACAAAACAAATATTGTGAACTGAATTTCTGCAGGTGATGTATGTTGCTTAATGCATAAATAACTATATAGTGTATATACATATTAAAGTAAGAACTATAACATATTATTATATATTTTATTTATACATTATCCATTTGGACTGCCATTAGGTATATGTATACTAATTCTCACATAATGACAAATAAAGAACCAAGGTACTTTCTAACCTTTGCAGTATGGCATTTGTGTGGCCAATATGTATATAAACCTCAAGTCTCCAGTCCTTCAAGAAGTCTCTGAAAACACATTACTTTAGAGAAGCCTATCATCTCACTCCCTAACACCCCTGTTAATTTCTTACTCCATCCCCCACCCAGCCCACATGCACCCGCTATTTCAGATTCTCTATTTACCCTCACCTAGTGTGTCACCCCTCTCCTCTTAGATTGTAAGCTCTTGAGCAGGGTCCTCTCTTCTACTGTTCTGTGTGTTTAACTTGTATGTATATTTGTTATTCTGTATCCCATTGTACAGCGCTACAGAACTTGTAAGTGCTTTATAAAAACTTGTAACTGTAAGTCCTTTTCTTTGTAAACAAAACCGTTGTGGTGTTTGTTTTGTTTTGGAGTTTTTTCTTATGGCTATTTGATGTTTTTGCATTTTTTATGTAATTTTTCAGATAGGTAAACTGAAGCAGTAACTTTATTACAGCAGTTAGTACAACTTTGCTTCTGATGCTGTAACGTAGCTTGACTTTAAAGACTGTGGGCCACATTACAATCTTGGCGCAAACGTTTGCGCCGGCATAAGTAATTATTAACGCGTGGTGTAAAACCATTTGCGCCGAATTCCGAATTACATACTAAGTGCAACAACCGTGCGCAATCGTCTACCGCGTGTGAACCTGCGCGAACCATGAGCGTGCTTACTGTACTTCACGCGTCCTATACTTAACATTGTGAGCGCAAATGCGAATGTGCCCTGGGACAAGTAAGGTATTACAATTTATTTGCGGTAATTAACGCATGTCCTTATCGCGCATAATTTTAGCAACTCCTAAAAGCTGGTGCTAATGGCAAATCTGAACAGCCTGGCTAACCCCAAATATCCAAGCCCATAAAAAGGAATGCACCAAAGCACAGTGGCCCATTCAACTCATACCAAACCAATACAATGGATGAAGTTGTGTGTGCATGTATTATTGCTGTAGCATATATGCTTAGATTGACTGTGGCAGATGCAATTTGTTAACGTGAGATAGGTGTGGTTCTTAATTCTGCTTGGCTGAATCTCGAAAAACAACTGCGGATGAAAACACGCGCGAAGATTGTAATTCCAATGGTGATTTACGCGCGCAAAACTTTAACGCTTAGCGCAAAGATTTTCACTTTGCGCAAGGATTTTAGTGTTAAGAATGTAATGTGGCCCTGTCTGTACAGTGTATTTATATTGCACCAACATAGCGTTATGGTCTAGAATGCGCTGTTACAGCCCTTTAGTTCTCGCCTTTTCAGCAGTTTCATGATCTCCCCTTTGATGTTCCTATTAGACAGCCTCTGCCACCAGTTAAGCAGGACAGTCAGAGAGCTGATGGGGCTGGAAGCTTGTTGAGGTATCCGGTCAATTAAGAGGCTCTCAATGTGAGCTTATTGAGAGTTATTGGATGGTCAGGAATGCACAACGTTGTACATTCCTGACCTAAATCATGGTAGGCTGATCAGTTTAAGCTGATTGACAACTTTATGGGCAGGAGGAAGCCAGTGACATCACAGCAGGGCAACTGTTCGTATTCAGTATTTTTTTCTACGAGAAGCTCCTGATTGGACAGTGAATGGTGCCTAACCAGGAAGTAAGATGTTCACAGAAAGGGGGTGGAGCTCAGCATCTGCAAAGGGACTGAATATCACATATAAAATGTAACAGTAAAGCTCCTTTTTTTAACTGTAGTAGTTGCACAACTCATTTAATATAAAAGTATCACTGTAATTGTGTTATGTAATAGAATGTGTCTTCTATACTAAAGTCCCCAAGGATTGACTTGTTTGGCATTAAAAGGAATCCAAAATTGATTACTGCTTGAGCACAGGTGTGGAGATGAATATATATGAGGCTCTTATTCCCCAGAGTTGTATAATTGTCAGGATGATGTACAAATTATTGGTGACATTACAATTTGAGTCAGACCGGAACACAGTGAGACTGGGGAGGTGGGCTTTTCACACACTACAAAGGTTGGTAGCTGTCCACAGTCTGCTCTTCCCATATTCTGAAATGGATGGTCATGTTGAATGAATTATTATTTTAAAATGAAATGAGGGGTTAATTGCATTGAGGGTAATGCTTTGGTGTTGAAGATAAGTAGATCACTAGTAGCAAGGTCATCGTATAGTTCTATACATTACGCCTGCACAGCAGCGATAGCCTCCCTTCCACACGTTTTCTAACTCACTCCCGCTCTCCTCCTCTTGTTCTCCCGAGGTGCAGATGGTCACATTTGCAGGTTAACTGGAACAGCTGGAGATACATTATTAGCTTCCTGCTGCTAACTCATATTTGCTTAGATTTTTTTTATGTCAAAAGAAAAAGATAGAAAACCTGCAACATAATACACAACTAGCAGACCAGTGACAAAGCTTATCTTCTTTATTATTTTTTATTTTTTTCTCAATCTGCCCAGATTTATGCAATTCTATTTACCTGGGAAAAAAAAAAAAGAAAGATCGTAATTATCGCCCTGTTCCATTTAATGGTATAAATACATAAACTGTTATAGGAATGGCAGAGGCCGATGTCTCCGGGGAACCCTAGACAAATTTTTAATGTAGCGCATTTGTCTGTGGTGGCAGATTCTATGGTATATCATAATGTTGATAAATTTCACTGTAGGAACTGACATTTTATTGCATTAATCCTGGTGCTAGAAAAAAATACGTGATGGAATACTATCTTTATGCAGGAAGGGAGCTGTAAGCGATGACAACAGCAGATTCTTAAAGGCACAGTAATCTATTTAAATCGTATTACTTTAACCCTTGGTCTGACTTGCGCATGTCTACAAAAGCTCCCCTCTAGGGAAGAACACCATGTGACATTGACATTCTGCTTTCATTTTGGTTGTTTTAACCCTCCAAAAATTCTGACTGAATCTAATGAATTTGCTTTTATGCTATCATTGTAATTAACCCTGAAAGTACCAAAGAATCTTACACTATCAGTACTTATTATTTTTAACTGTACGGAACGTAACGAAGGCCTACACTAGCGAAAGGCCTACAATAGTGAAATGTCGTTCTAAGATCCTATTGTATATGCTCAAAATGGGGTTTATGGTTCAGAGCTCTTCCTCTCCTCCCCGTTGCATTTTTCATTCCCTGTAACTTTATTATTATGTCGTCAAAGCAAAGAACAAAATAAATGAATGTGTACATTGATGCATTGCTTACGCACTGTGTGAACTGCTCCCTCTTTAAGTTTCCTCCTGTCCAGTATATGTCATGTTCTTATATGTTCACATTTGTAACAAACATTCTGTCATGAAGCTCAGAGGTTATTTTATTTACTCCCATCCGTCTCGAACTGAATGCACTTTTCCAAGCGCTTCATCATTATGTAAATGAGTTCAATTCGATAGACTCCCACAAACGCCTCACCAGGCCTGCCGAGCGACAGGAGGCTTCTTCAACTTGGATTGAGTTTAGGAGTAGGACGGCCTTTCTGCCCTCGCAGACGCCAAGGCCCAATTTAATATAAAAGTTAAGACGGAGCATTGACAGCGTCCTGGGTAGCAGGAATCTAAGTGCAGTGAGTAGGCCCTGCCTGTGTCCAGTTAAACTGATGCATACTGGGTATTTTCTTTTTTCACACTGCTAAGGCTCCACCAACACTTATTTTGTGTGTTTGAGTCCTTCAATGCCTCATCAGTCAGTATATACCAGCTGAGGGAGTGATTTGTTCCTAACAAGCTTATAAAATACTTGAGTAATTTGTGAGTTTATTGGAGAGCTGATTACAAAGATCCCCTCATGTACACTCCAACTGTAAATTAACATAACCAATAACAACAGGACGGCGGAAAGCTTTTCTTTTTTCCATTCTTTTGAGATTGTTCTCTTACGTACAGAAAGTGTTAAACAAAATACTGGTATAGTCGGCAACCAGGGCATAAAAGATGGTAGGTGGCGATTATATCTGTGATTAACTTGGGAAATGTGAACATCTGCACAATTTAATTGGCTGTAGAATAGAGGACACCAACTAAACCAGGGGTCAGCAACCTTGGCCTACAGATGTTTTGAAATTACATCTTCCTGGTGTTCACTTGGCCAGTCATTGGCTGGCTGCGCCTGATGGGAAATGGAGTTCTAAAACATCTGGGGCCCTATCACCTGGGCCTCGATAAAAAGGGGATGCTGAGGGGAAAAATTGCATTCGCTAGTTTCCCCTTTGCATCCCCGTTTTCCCAGTGGATTACGGGACAGGTGCCGAGTCTAGTACCCCGGCCCGTAGCGACCTCTGGTTTGCAGATGCTCGAGCCAGCGCTAGAGCGCTGTCCCAAGCATCCCCTCCATGGAATCCATAGGACTTCATGGAGGCTTCTCCTGCCGGGTCACATGACCGGCACGATCTCGCCTCTCGCAAGATCCTGCGGAGTGATCACGAAGAGAGACTGGCGACTTTTTTCCCCAGTCTCAGTCTGCTCCTGGCGGCCAGAAGCAACGGATTGAGCCACTGTTCTCACCCCAGGATGAGAGGTGAGTATTTGTTTTTTTAATGGACTTTCCAGCTGCTGCTGATTCTGCATCAGCGGAATCCATTATCAGCAGCTCAGAGCTGGTGTTAACTTTTTTAGTCAGCGACAGCTTTTAGTAATTAGCGTTAGGACCTTGTGATCCTAACGCTAGTCAATCTCTGGTTGCACTTTGTGCTCCCCATGTTAAATATAAGGAGTGCAAAGTACAGTAAGCAAGTGCTAAAAGTGCTAATACCAATTCGCCAACTAATTTTTTTAACCCTTTAGCGATTCTGAGGTAATCTGTGCGGAGCGCAATCACCTCTTTTTAAGTTATCGCTATTGCTTATGTATGTGAGTGCTAGCGTTAGCTTGAAGGAGGTGATAGAGCCCCTGGAGGGCCAAGGCTGCCTACTCCTGATCTAAGGCATCCATGGCGACATGGTGAGATCTTCAGAAATGGTTAGTTTTATCCTGAACATAATGTGTTAGTCACCTGTAACACCTGATGCTCTGATATGTCTCTGAGTGGGCTAGACTAAAGGGGTTACTCACTAACCAGTGTTCGTTCATTGAAAGAACAGTGGTTTTGCTTCTGTGAAAATCCTTTGACCAAATATGGTGTAACTGCGGTTAATTTTACTGTTTATGGAACTGCAACAGCAGTTTGGTACAGTTGTGTTCAAAATTATTCAACCCCCAATGCTGTAAAGGGTTTTAGGGAATTTAGTGTACATTTGTAATTGTATTCAGAATGAAATCCTACAAGGACTTTTTAAAGAACCATATGCAACTAAAATGACATCAATTGGTTTTGTAATACAGTAGTAAATGTTTCTTTTGTGAATTCTTCATTGACACAATTATTCAACCCCTTAAAGACTACCACTCTGAAGAACAGAGGTTCATTCAAGTGTTTTCAATCAGGTATTGAAAACACCTGTGGATGTCACGGAGCAGCAATAAAGTATAATAAGCACCAATTAGGCAGTTTTAAAATGACTGTGATACTCAGCTCCTTCTAGACATTTACTGGTGTGGTTACAAACATGGTGAAGTCAAGAGAATGGTCCAGGAAGACAAGAGAAGAGGTGATTACTCTTCACAGGAAGGGCAATGGCTATAAGAAGATTGCAAAGATGTTAAACATACCAAGAGAGACCATAGGAAGCATCATTCGCAAATTCAAGGCAAAGGGCACTGTTGAAACGCTACCTGGTCGTGGCAGAAAGAAGATGCTGACTTCGACTGCTGTGCGCTACCTGAAGCGTAGAGTGGAGAAAAGTTCCCGTGTGACTGCGGAGGAACTGAGAAAAGATTTGTCAGATGTGGGTACTGAAGTTTCAGCTCAGACAATACGGCGCACACTGCGTAATGAAGGCCTCCATGCCAGAACTCCCAGGCGCACCCCCTTGCTGTCTCCAAAGAATAAGAAGAGTTGACTGCAGTATGCCAAAAGTCATGTGGACAAACCACAGAAGTTTTGGGACAGTGTTCTGTGGACTGATGAAACAAAATTAGAACTGTTTGGGCCCATGCATCAATGCTATGTTTGGAGGAGGAAGAACAAGGCCTATGAAGAAAAGAACACCTTGTCTACTGTGAAGCATGGCGGGGGGTCAATCATGCTTTGGGGCTGTTTTGCTTCTGCAGGTACAGGGAAGCTTCAGCGTACCATGAATTCTCTTCAGTACTAGGAGATATTGGATGACAATGTGATGCAGTCCGTCACAAACCTGAGGCTTGGGAGACGTTGGACCTTTCAACAGGACAATGATCCCAAGCATACCTCCAAGTCCACTAGAGCATGGTTGCAGATTAAAGGCTGGAACATTTTGGAGTGGCCATCGCAGTCACCTGACTTAAATCTGATTGAGAACCTCTGGTGGGACTTAAAGAAAGCAGTTGCAGTGCGCAAGCCTAAGAATGTGACTGAACTGGAGGCTTTTGCCCATGACGAATGGGCGAAGATACCCGTAGATCGCTGCAAGACACATGTGTCAAGCTATGCTTCATGTTTAAAAGCTGTTATAACTGTAAAAGGATGTTGTACTAAGTACTAAGATTGAATGTCACTTGGGGGTTGAATAAAACTGATAATGATGTGAGCACAGAAAAGACATTTGTGGTTATTTCATTATAAACGTTATGTTATATTTGTCTGACCTACACGTGCCTCTTTGATTTAATTATAAGCAAGATGACTGAATGATCAAAATCAATGTCAAACTGGCCAAAACACTCAATTTCAGTGGGGGTTGAATAATTTTGAACACAACTGTATGTTATAAATTTCCACTGCTCTTGCCACCGGAGCTCCAGATGAAGTTGTCTAGGGTATTCTTCTGTGTAGTTTTCAATGGAGTTTCTACTGGTAGTCTGCAGTAATTTCTGCTGAAGTTATTTACCATCGGTTTTATTGGCGTTTCAGTCAAAATGTGCTTTTGCTGTTTTTACTCTTTTTTTTTTATTACAGAGTTGTTTCGAACAGAGTTTAGTGGGGATCTCCACTTTAAAATCTCAGAAGTAGTTTCAGCAGTGTTGCAAACAATGGTGGAATAATTGATGAATGGAGAATTGCTCATTTTACAGAAGAGTAACTTTAGTACTTTTTTTTTGTTCACCACTATTTGTTCACCACTATTCGCATCACCTTTGCCTGCTGTCGTTGAGTTTCCTTCTCCTGATAACCAAATTTTACTGTAGTTGTAAAAACTGTGAACATCGGCAGTTAGTGAATAACACCAATGGTGTTTTGACGGTCCAAGGTACAAACTGTAAGAGTTGAGTGAGAATTACTTTTTTTGTTGTAGATGAGTACATAACCTACTGGGTCATGCAGTTCCCTAACTAAAATCTCCAAGTTTACTTGTTTATTCCAAAATGCGGCGAGGACTCAGTGACTTGAGTAGACCATCAGGACTAAAAAATCCACAATTGTGTTCATATTGCTGACTCCTTCCAGGACCATTCAATGGATGGACAAATCAAAAGGAACAATTATGTTTCTGTTTAGCATATCAGGTGCTGGTTCATGCTCTTGTCATTTCGCTGCTCGATTACTGCAACTCGCTCCTTATTGGCCTCCCCAATGCCTGCACTGTCCCTTTGCAATCTGTAATGAATGCAGGCTCCAGGGTTATTTTTCTCAACAGGTGCACCTCACGTACCTCCCCCCTCTGCCAGTCCCTCCATTGGCTTCCTGTACGTTTCAGGATACAGTTTAAAAAAACTGATGCTCACTTTCAAATCGCTCAATATCTCAACCCCCCCTTACAAGTCTTTGTTACTACAAAAGCACGTCCTGTCTAGACAACTCCGGTCGGCAGGCGACCACTGCCTTTCCTCTGTCTACACCCAAGCTGCCAACTCTTGCCTCCAAGACTTCTCAACGGCAGCTCCGGTCCTACGGGATGATTTACCTCACCCTATCAAACACTCCCCTAATCTTCAGGCCTTCAAGAAATACCTCAAAACCCATCTCTTCAGATTAGCGTATCACATCACTGATGCAACTTATCTCCCTGCTCACCTACCACCACATGACTGAAGCCGCTTCCATTGCCCCACCATTCCTGAACCACTGGTATTAATGATCCTGTACATTCAGTAAAACTCCCCTTGTCTTCCTCAACCCCAATCCCTCAAGACTGTAAGCTCCTATGAGCAGGGCCATCTGCACTTCTTTTTTCCATTCTATGTCCATTTTTCCGTAACGTGTTCCTTTTTGCTTATTGTAAAGCGCTGCGGAAACTGTTGGTGCTATATAAATAATAATAATAATGTGACTGAACTATCAACAACACCCCTCACGTTTCTAGGTCAATTATCCAGTGTACATACTATGATGTTCTTTTTGTTTGAATTTCTTTCTTTTTGGGGGCTTTAAAAGTTGTTATGTTTATTTGGTGAAAGCTTTTTCATCTTCGCTAATAAGGTAAAACGAGGACTTTAAAAGCAGCCTCGGAATTGGGAGGAAAATACTAGAACAGACATTTTCTAAAGTAATGACGAAGTGTGTTTACTGTAATTAATATGTATAATTCATTTGTGTATCACGTTGTTTGTGTGTGATTTAAAGGGATAATTCTGAACACTGAGAAATGGAAACAAACAAAAAATGTTTAATTAGCCTTTTTAATTTGGTCATTGTTTTCTTTTTAAGTCTTGCAGGCTATATAAATTGCTCAGAAAATGATTACATTCACTGACCAGTTGCTCTTAGACTCTGTGGTCCCAGTGGATGCTGGAGGATTAGTTTACGTGTTCAGGTTTCATATATGATTCACTATGTGAACAGGAAACAATCTTTCATCAAGGGACACGGCGACGCTGCACACATATTTAGCTTCCAGTATAAAAATAAAGATGCCACACTTTTTTTTCTTGCTTATGTATTGTACCTGCTTCTTTTGTTTTGCCCTTGAATGGCCAAGTGTGTTTCGCACAGGCATCGTCCTCATTCTGTGCACCTGGGTCCCCGAGGGAGAGGAGCGGGTTGCTATTTTTGTGGCTAATGGTGGCTTTAAAAGGGCATCACTGTCGAGTTGCGTAACTGGCACAACAAAACGAGCGCTTGTCACCGAGGATCAGTGAGATCCCGCCACCTACTGTTCCAGAACTCTAAAGGAGGCTCTGATCCTGTCAAATCCAGCCAAGCCTCCAGAAAATATCTCCACTAGTAAATCTCCAGATGCACGGAGAAAGACACTGACAATTATCTGTTGTCATGCCGAACGTAGCTCTGACAAAAACCGGCAAGGAGGTGGATGTCATCGGAAGTGTACTGAAGCACAAAAAAACATAGTAAAATATTTCGCCGTCAACTATGCGATTTTCAGAACAGGAAAAACTCACATTTTATACCTTTCTGTAGAAGCTGATACCAGGACCTTTTTTATTGTAGAGTGTGGCCTTTGTTTGAGCTGAATATAGCTTGCAAATTAAAGTATGTTTATAGTGTGTTGTCCTATTCTTAACATATAGCATATATTCTTAGCGCAGAATATTTGCAAATGTCTATACGTTTTGCTTCATTTTTCTTCTTTGCTAAGATTAACTTGCTATTTCCCAAGGAGAATAAAATGTGTATATTCAATCAAGGAGTGGCTACACTAGGGTTGTGTCCATATTTTGTGTTTCCTTTGTCTTTAATGAAATCAAAAGATTTATTGAACAGTCATAGCTCTGTAGTGCCCTACTCTCCCATACCATTCTCATTTTATTAATATGTTGCCTTTATATATATATATATATATTACACACACACTTATATTTATGAAATATATGTGTGACCGGATTATTTTCCAGTTGATTTCCAGCTCTGGCCCCTAGTGGTCTACGGATAAAAAAAAATCAGAGAAGGGTCAGTTATAAGGTTGAGTTCTTTCAGTGTTTCCATGGCAACTGACCTAATACAAACCCTAGAGGATTTTGGAAAGCTCCCCAGGTGATAAACTCACTGTCCGTACCATCAATCCCAAGCCTTGCAGAACCCCAGAGTGCCTCATTGTCAGAGCGCGGTTTTGATAAGCATCTTTTGTCCCCTCTGTGCCAAGGTAAGACTAGCAGACCTCATTTGTGCATTTTGGAGCCCAGGAGTGAAAGGATAGTCCCGTGTTTTGTTTTGGGTCCTTTTTTAACAAAAATAATTTATTTATTTATTTTTAATATTTTTTTTCTTGACACAGATCGGAAGCTCAGCGTCCAGGGAAATAAATGAAGGGAGCTCAGACATTTCCTCCTGGATTAATTAGAAAGTATGTAGGAGACGGAAATATAGGGCAGGGAAAGGATTTAGTGCCTTAGAAATAAACAGAGAGAGAAAGGGGCTTTTTTTCCTTTTATTTAATTTTTTTACACGAAGATAATAACAAAAATAGAGCGAATGCTCCCTTTTAATCATTGGTACGGTTAATGAAACATTAATGTAAAAACATTTTATTTTTCAATGGACCCTTTGTACCATTTAATAGTGGCAAGCGGATATCTAAAAGAAATAGAATACGAGAAAAAAAAGCTTTTTACAGGTAAATAAGAAAGCACAAAATTTAAGAATCTCTTATGCTGTATTGGAGTGCTTAAATGTTAATGTCTACAGCCTCAGGAGTCCAGGATGAGCCTAAAACATAACAAAACAATCGACTACAGAGACTGCGTGGTGCGTCGTATTATGGTCTAATGACTGGGTTTCTCTGGTCGACAATCCTTCTGAGCATATATATGTTTGCTCTTTTTTTTCCTCCCTCCATTTTCAGCTATTAGCAAGCTGGAGATTGGCACAATTAAAAAAGCAATTGATGCATCAGCTAAATACTTTATTATTAATTACACTGTGTACCCACCAGGAGGTTGCTGTAATTGACACAACCCGTAAAATTGTTAAGAAATGTCGAATGCATCTCGCCTTGTGACACATTTCACACGGCTGGAGGAGCCTTCAAGAAAATAAGCTACAGTATTTTTTTACATTGTTTTGGTTTTTTTTTCATTACTTATTGAAACTTTGGTGGAGGTTTGTGACTTACTTCACTAAGAAAATAGAGTTGATTTCACAATATTATTACATTAATTATGAATATAATAAGTTACTATGTGAGATTTGTGCATACAGGGTACCGGTTCGTTGATGATCATCCACGTTTATTGTGATTTTGGAATCCTAATTTGCTTCAAGCCTAGGTTCCAACGCGTATCATTCTTTTTGAAAAATGAGTATTCAGGAGGCAGACGAGGGGTCAATGCCTCAATAACAAGCACTAAATTATTCGCCTAAGATAAAAAATTATACAAGTGCCTGCCTTTGACATCTCTAAACACCGCCCAGGTTTCACCTTCAGGATGCACATAATCGGCTCCTGTTCCTATTGGTCCTCCTCCCCTCTAGACCGTTATGGAAATAAGTAGTTGTCTGTCAAGCATCAAATGCTTTTGCAGACAAAAGTAGGTAGTGAGAACATCGCAGGATACTATCATCTCCCCATGATACTTGTGCACAAAGCTGTCTCTGTGCCTCTTTTGGCCTGACATAGTTTCAGCCTGACAGAATCCAGCAGGCTTGCTTGTTTTAAACAAGAGCACATCCTATTATTTTTTTGAGTAGTGAAGTGGAAAATGAATGCTTATTACTCCGTTATACGCTTTTTCATTTCTTTTTTTCCCCTTTTCCTTATTTTGAAAGATAATCGTATTCGTATCACTGAGGGCTAATGGGTTGTATTTAACCTGTTCAACTTCTGTTCAATAATGGGGTTAAGTAGATAAATGGTGGAATTTTCAGGTGAAACACACTAATCAGTATCAACGTGATAGTGGACCTGAAGAAAGCATAAAATAACTAATTGATAAATTGGTTTTATATGCATGTTGGTATATATTTGTGTATAACTATATACAGAAGTAGTAGGTAAACTGCACACACTCACAGGAAAAATCCATTTATTTCATACCCTACATAATGAATGTTTCGACTCCAAACCGATCCTTTACCAAAAATTAAATATTCATATTTAACAAAAAGAAATTGGAGCAGTGATTAATTGTTAAACCAGAGTTTGTGTGTAATTTTGGTGTATGTGTTTTTGTTGTGTGTATATATATATATATATTTACTCACGCAAACTTCATGTGTATGTATATATATATACATAGTGTGGCAGGCTTATGCAAAGTGTGATCACATCTTGAAACTAACCCACCATTTATTTGAAACCTGAGTCTCAATTTAACTTGGCCTGTTTGTCGAAATCCTCACTTTTTGGCTATATTTTGGCCATTTTCAGATACTGGCATTTCGATTCCCAATAGAAATTTAGATCAAATATCGTCTCTTGCTGCTATACATTTTAATGGAAATAACCGCTTTAGTGATTCAATTCAAATTTGTCAGAATGGCGATTTAATTTTTTTTACCAAATACTGAAAGGTGTTGATAAATGGATTTTGAGGCAGAAAATGAAAGCGAATAATATTGCTCTGGTGGGATTTTTTCAATTGAATTAGTTGATATTTCGGTAAAATTATCGTCCTGAAGCAACTGATATTTTTTTTAAATAATCAGCCAATAGAAGTATATTGAGCCCCTAGTGGTTTTGACATTTTAAATGTTAGTGTATGTTTGTTTACATATAGGCTCCAGACCTAAAGAAGAGAGATACGCTCTCAAAAGCTATAAATCTCAAAGACAGCTATCAATCAATCCGGCGTGGAGGTTTTCCTTGTGTTGACTGGACTGTAAATCTCGTAGAAATTTAAAAGGCTGATTATGGTTATAAGACCAGGTTAATAAAACATATATTTTCAATCAGTGTCTGGTATGATACAGGAGTAGATACACCTAAAGTGGGCAATATATATATATATGTATATATATATGTCACCATCCTACCCTAGTTTAAGCCTTTTGTCTTCTTTTTATGTACATGTGAAATGCTATGCATCTTTATATAAACTGGAAATAGAATGTGTTTCCAATGAAATTAGATGAGCGGTAATAAATAAAAATAAATTGTGAGTATGGTATGAATGGGATAATAAATCCAAATGTATGTATGTATGTATACCATACAGCCATACCCTGCCTCGTTATGATAGCTGAAACATTGCATTATCTTTGACATTGGCTTGTCACATGGAGAAACAAGGTTTCTGTTAAGATGTCATATACACCTATGTGTCCATAAATAATTGAGAGCATTCCCTTTGTGATGTGTGTCCACATAAGTGCCTGATTCTGTTTCTACAGAAAGCTTTGCTCCGAGCAGTGTCTAGACGGATGCGCACGGGTAATGTTCAGTATTGTATGTTTGGACATTTATTACATTCCTGTGGAATAGTGGTGTCTACAAAAATTCTTGCTACATTTTGTGTGTAAAAGGGATCAAATAATTAGGATTGTTTCTCAATTTGTATTTTGAAGTATGGTCTATATAATTTGTACATATATAGATACCGCCTGTAATAAAATAAATTGTATCTCTACTAATAAGACCCGTGATTGTGTCTATACTCTAATGTATTCTCTTAGGTGCCTTAGTAGACAAAAATATGTGTAGGTTTTTAAAAAAAATGTTTTAAGAATTTTAGAAACACTTGCGGGGTTATTTACTATTTACAAAGCACTGAAATTTCAGTGGTTTGCACTTTGGTTCCATTTCGCCTAAACTACAATGAATTCACTATTGACAACTCTCATTCAATAACCTAATAGGTGTTTAAACCAATAAAAATTTATTAAAATGTGTCTAAATAATGATAAAGGTCCTTTAAAAAAAAAGAATGAAAAGGGTCGGTTACAGAATTAAAAAAAAACACCTTTTTTAAAAAATGGGGAACAAAAATGTCATCAAATAATACAGAAAGGTGTTCAAAAAAAAATAAGAAGACTTTTTGCTGAAAATTAAAAGAATAAACATTTTTTAAAATAAATATATGATATTTTTTTTAACATCAAAACCTATGGGATTCGCCTTTTTAAATCCGTCGAACGGAGTCACCGGAAATTAGTGCATTTCACCGACACTTTGGTAGAGTTCGGTGTTCTATGAATAGATGAACCATTACTTCTTTATGGGACAATTTCGCTGCCGCCTAACTCCACTGTATTTTGCTGTTAATTTTCCAGTATTTAGAAATTGACAGTTTAGTGAATAGACGAACTGCCACGAAATTGTACCGTACTTTGAAATCCACCGTTCAGTGCAGTTTGGTGGCAAGTTCGGCGCTTAGTGAATAACCCCTTTGATGTAGGAAAAAAGCTGGGAATTTAGTTACAAAGAATGACACTACATTACATACACCTGCCATTTCATCACTGTACCCCATTGAGGCAGGTCCTATTCTGTCCTCACCTAACGACTGCCCTTATTAGGTTAATCCACTTTTATAATACCTACATCTTCCTGGGGCTCTCTGCCGTTCAAAAGTGAGTTAATGTCATAAGAGTACTCAGTACATATAAGATGTGTATTTAGACTAATTTACGTCATTCCTTTTCCGTTTTTGTAACATTTGGCATTGGGATTATAATAAAATCACTGAACCTGTTGTTGTAGAGAATGTGTTATGAGTAGGCTGATGATTTGCTCTGGATAACAGTGTACAAACCTAAACCCTCACCTGCTCTATATTCTGTCATTTCAAGAAGTCAGAGCTTCAGTTTAACACAGGATTTGAATTTATATCCATCTTGACATCCATAAGGAAACTAGAGAGACGTCTAGATCATTTTACTTAGCAAAATCCAGATTTTTATGAGTCAAAGATAAAAGTTGCTGCTTCGTTCCTGGATTTCTCAAGACCTGACAAGATTATCAGGGTTATTCAGAGAAAGGTGAAAACCAGGAGAAGTGGCAGGAGAAGGGAACAATCTAGACCAGTGGTTCCCTACCGCGGTCCTCAAATACCCCCAACAGGTCATGGTTTCCAGATATCTGAAGCACAGCACAGGTGATATGATTTGCTGCTCAGTGATTGCAGGATTCACTCTGCATTTCTCCAAGGATCTGCAAAATCTGGCCTGTTAGGGGTACTTGAGGACCGTGGTTGGGAACCACTTATCTAGACCAAATAGCCGATTTGGAAAGTGAGATAAATGGGAGAATTCTTCTGGTTTGTCTATTTTGACCTAGAATTTTCACTTCTCCAGTCATTCTCCTGAGTTTCACCTTTCGTCTAATAGACCCTTATGGATAAAATGCACTACTCGTTACAGTCCTTGCAACGGTTATTTGCATGGCAGTCCAATGTCCCTGTAGTGCAAAGGTTGATGGGATGTGTCCAGCTCCTATAGACAAAAATATAATGGCTCCTGATTGGTTGAGTCACACCCCCAGTCTGGGTTGTTCTACGACAGTTATTGTTATTAGGACTTGTCATTCACATTAACCTGCTGTGACTTTAAAGACAGAGGGAGTGGTTTTAGTTTCTTCTTTTTATTCACACATCAATGTATTTCCTATACACTTAAAACAGGACTTAATTGCCTACCCGTATCGCTCGTTTAATGGACTTTGTTACCGTTATGTAGGGCAGTGTACAATCCCTTTGATGTTAAACCCTTATTACAGATTTCCCAGGTAAAGGTGTATTGTTGAAGCTTTATGCTCCTCCTGAGCAGAATGATGTATTTTAGATACTAATCTGCCGAGTCACTAACAAGGGTGTATCATTTGAACCTTACAGAGGAAGGAATCAATCATGAGTGCAAGCTGTGCAACCAGATGTTTGACTCTCCAGCAAAGCTTCTATGTCACCTGATTGAACACAGCTTCGAGGGGATGGGAGGAACATTCAAATGCCCTGTTTGTTTTACAGGTAAGAGGAAGACCTAGAATTTGCTCCAAAACTGTTGTTGTAAAGGATTCCATGAAAACATTAAGAGCATTAGCTTTTTTACTAGCTTATCTTTGCCTGTTCTATTAGGATGGTCAACAACTGTCTTTATAAATATTTAGACGAGCATCATGCAGAATGGAATTGCCTCTCCTCTGATGTGCCATGATTAAATAGCGCATAAATTGTTATGTTAGGACATGAGGCTTCGTTCATAGAAATAATTTTATATAACTAATGGTTATTAGACATGTGCACAGCACAAAATTTCGTTTTCAACTAATGGATTAGTCCTAAAATGCAATTTATTTAGCTGCTAAAGAAATTTGTTTTCAGTTCTTTAGTATGAAAACTAATTTTATTCATCCGTGGATACAATTACTATTGTAGTGATGGCTCCTCAGAGGGCTGAGATCGCTGCTTATTTCTCACTCTCAGCACAATGTGCCAGGCAAAGCTGTTACAGTAACTGACTGCTGCTCATCACAGTGCTCGGAGTTTCAGTAAAACTAGTAAATAATATTTTTATATATAAGAGTTTAGAACAATATTATTTCCTTGTTTTACTGAAACTCTGAACGCTGTTACAGTCAGTTACTGTAACAGCTGAGCCTGATACATTGTACTGAGAGATAATATAACAGGCAGTCAATCTCAGCGCTCACAGCCACTGGATTTAAAGGGCTAAAAAAAAAAAGGCTCCTCTCTGTATAATGTATAGAACATCCTCCTGCATTAATTAATACCCCTCTCTGTATAATGTATACAACATCCACCTGCATTAATTAATGCCCCTCTCTGTACAGAACATCCTACTGCATTGGCATGTGGAGGGTGCAGAACTTTGGAATGCAATGCTTATCCAGCACAGGAGAGGGAACTTTTACTTAAACTTTGTATCTCTGTGGGGGAGACACAGGAATATAAAAGCAGGGGAGAGGGAAAATATTAACGTAAATCGGTCTGAAAGCTCAGAGAAGAGATGACTGGTGCAAATTGATTTTTATAATAAAATAAAGCACTTTAAATCTAGGGAAAACATGCAAATAAATCACACTGAAGGCTCATAATGACAGAGTACTGTGAGAGCTGGATACTAAATGTATCAGACGTAAAAAAAAACCTTTATAACAAGCAGCACTGGGAGAGGAGAGGGACTTTATATAAAACGTGTATTATAGATGAGGAAAGGGGGATAGTGTTCCTGGATAATATAAAATGTATCGGACCTAAGCCCCTATTATGCAGAGCGGGAGGGGAGATAACACACGTTTTATAAAGTCCCTCTCTTCTCCCAGCGCTGCTTGTAATAGAAGGGTTTTTTACTATCCAGCCCTCCTCTGTCATTAGCTTTCAGTGTGATTTATTTGAATGTTTTCCTTCTCCAGCTGCTTTTATCATCTTGTCTGCCTCATAGACATGCAAGTAAATGTTTCCTCTCCTGTGCTGTCTGTCTGTGCTGCAAGTGAGTATTCTGGAGCTCTATCACTGTCAGATTTTCGGGTAGGAGTCAGAAAGGATTACGCATACAAACCTTTTCCGTAGTTTTGCGATGTTGTGCTTCTTTACTGGTCTCCTTCACTCATCAATGTAATATCACAAAAAGGACTGAAACTAAAACGTAGTGCATTTTATTTTAGTTTCTTTCATGTTTTGTACTGAGCAGTTTCGTATCTCTTGAGTCATACTAAAACTAAATTATCCCAAAATTCGGACTAAATCGTTTTAGTACTAAAACGAATGCACATGTCTAATGGTTATTCTCCATCTGTAGGTTGTACCTTGTGCCACATCAGGGAACAAAGGTTTTTAAGGAAGGCATTTTGATTAAGTGAAAATTCTTTTCACTTATTGACTGTTTCATGGTTTACATTTGATCTCTCTTTTCCTATCTTTTCATATATTCACAACATTCAGAGCACTGACATGTGTCATCTATTTTAGTTTATTTATTTTTTTCTTTCTTTCTTACTTTTTCTTGTCTTTTTATCCTGCACATGTGCAGGTTGGAAAGTAGAGAGAATTAGGCGTGATGTGACTAAATGTGTTTACACTTAAAATCCCACGTCCATGCACTGCATGCGTAGGAGTATTCCCCAGAATATAATGAAAAGATTGTGATGAAACTCATGGCTTGACTGCAGGCAGTAGTTGTCAAATTAAAACAAAAGGACACAAGTAAATGGAGAGCACATCTTATGTAAAAGCATCTTCACATCCCTTCCAAGCTTTACCAAGTCTTCAGGTGCTTGCATTCCACTAGATTATAATCATACAAATGGACTGGTGCTTCACAAGTACCATGACCTGTTCTTAATTTAAAGAATCCCTAAACTTTAAAGATCCCTCTGATTTCATTTACAGACTTAATGGGGGAAAAATGGCCATTCAACCAAGGCACACTTTTTTTCCTTTGCCAAACCGCACTGAAATCTGACCGTCTTGCCATGCATCACTTTGTCACTCTATAATAAACATATCATCTTCTATTACTTTCTTGCAAAACCATTATTTAAATGGACCGTCTAGCCACAGAGATCATGTACACTTATTTAAGTCGACAATAGTCTGTACTTTCTTACATATCCTGGTTCCAAGAAGATGAGCAGCACTCCAGGAGATAAAATCATGGCAACGTTTCAACCACGATTAAGGCTGGTGTGTGGTTGGTGTGCAAGGAAGGGACTCTCGTACCTCGACCCTGCTTCTACTCCTATTACTAACCATCGTCCACTCCACTGTCCATGGCTGATGTGACAGTTCTTCAAAGCAGAAAGCTCATCCCTACCTTGGAATCTGTCAATCAGTGATTAATGTGCTGTCTTTCAGCGCTGCAGTGTTTTAATTTGAGTAGAGTCGTCAAGCTGAACATGAATACGTCCCTATGACTCCCATGAATGCAATTCTCTTTGGACAACCTGTAACTTTACAGCTTTCCCCATAAGATTGAATAGGAGACTACACCAGAGACCTAAAAATGGCTAGTCAGCAAGGGGTTAATGTTTTTGTTATCTAGTTAAGATTATTGCACGTTGATACGTACAGTCTCTGAATTCAGGTACCTAACCAGAACGTTTCTCTGTAGTTTTTGTACAGGCGAATAAGCTACAGCAGCACATCTTTGCAGTTCATGGGCAAGAAGATAAAATATATGACTGTTCTCAATGCCCGCAGAAGTTCTTCTTTCAAACAGAGCTTCAGGTAACATTTTGTTTAAACATATATATATATATATTTTTTAACATAATGTATATATGTACTGTACTTCTCTTGAAGACCACATGTTAGCCCTATCCATGAATTTGTTAAATGTTACAAAACTTCATTACATCATCCGTTTTCCTTTCAAACCCTGTTTTTTTTTTTTTCCTTTGGAAAATTTATGCCACATTAACTATTTAGAGTGTTACCTCGTGTAACTGCATTGGGTTACTGCAGAAAGTCCGTTACTGAAAAAACGTTTCCAAATCTTGCTGAAACATGAGGGCATCTGTTCTAACACAGCCAATGACAAGAAACTACTAAGAGAAAATATCAGCTTGGGCCCATAAGCCTTAGCCATTCTCATGTATACACATTGCTGGTAGTGAAATGGTTAAGGAATGGAGGAATACTAATAGTTATAGATCTCCTTGACCAATATAAACGTGTCTCAATTAGTCCTGTTCAAAGTGTGTTCATGAATACGTATTCTACACTGTCACACAGTAATTGAGGTGCTGGATACCCCTTGAACAGAACAGTATCTGAGTTAATGGAAATGTGATGTGTGTTAGATCTTTTGGACAGACCTTGTCTTTGGTCCCAGAACAAAACATGTCTCTGTTCACCTCACATGCTACTTCTCTTATTTGGTGTTAATTCGTGTGAGTGAGCCCTGAGTATGGAAATCTCACAGGAGATTAGGCACTGTGCTCTCTCCATCCATCTGGAAGCAGTTTTCATTGTATATCCTTTTATTTCCACATCCAGGATTTAAAAACAAAAAATATTCTAACTTTTTAACTGTCACTTAATGATCAACACATGTAACCAAGTACAAAAGCAATATAATCTGTATATTCTTAGCTTTTATATTCATTTTCCTTCAAACTGATTTTCAAACTCTTATTCTGAAAACCTACTTTAATATTTAATAATTAATGTGTGTGTGAAAATGTGTACATTGTCAAATTTACAGGATTTTAAATTAGTTAACATGTTTTATACAGTATATGTGATTTTTTTTGTTGCCACAGCACTAAAGAAAATAGCTAAAATCTTAATTTAGGTAATCTTTTCACGTTACAAAATTATTTCATATATGTCAACAATATGTTGTTTTTTTGCCTTTGATAGGATGTTCGGATTTTGACATAATGCATGACATTTTTAGTGTAGCCTTTGCTGGTTTAAAGCCAGTGAGATCCTGTCACTGCTTCTATTTTCAACTTGGTAAATACCATAAACCAATGTCCTGATTATAGTCTTAATGGCCAACTGTTTTACCCAATTAGCAATCTTAATTACACGCTACCTAATTTCATAAGAGCCACCCGTAGCAATTCTCTGCAAATATCAGCTTTCAGTGAGCTGCAAATTCAGATTTTCAGTTGTGATTACCCTGTTTTTATTGCAATATATTGACAGATACAAGCGGGTTCTTGAGTTGGTAATTTCGATGACAGATTTAGCTGTAGATAAGGAATGCTGTATCAAGATTTATCTTTTCATTTTATACTATGAATTAATACCATGATAAGAGACTAATAAATTGTTCCTTTGAAAAAAAAATTAACTTGAGCTATTATTTTGTGATATTTTAAAATGAAGTGAAATTAAATAATAAAAAATAAAGACATTTAAGCAATGATGGAGACCCAAAAGTGGATTAAAACATATTTTAAGATAAAAATGGCCGGGGTGGGGTATGCCCCTCCCTCTTTTTTCATTTCATTTACTTTAAAAGAAATAATAGAGAGTCTAAAGATATTTATATGTGTACCATTAACAAGGGGTCTAGTCTAAAAATATGAGTGTGGGAACTCGGCAAGCTTGTTTCTTTCCAATTAACCATTGACATGCTGCATTATACAGACACTCCACCCTCACATTTGATATAAATGTTTAAATAATGTGCTATACTGCACTTTATGGAGTCATTATGAAAATTGTAATACATATCATATATTTCTGGTGACTTATTACTGAACCTTAAGAGTGAAACCTAATTACAGATTTTCAGCTTGTGGCCCAAAAGGGAACTCTGCTCCCCCTTAAAGAAAATAGCGGAAAAACTGTGTTCCTGCTCAATTTAACCCCTTTTGTTAACCGTTAATTTCATGGCAGCTTTCATAGATTAAACTTGAGTGGGAATGTACTACTAGTTATATAAAGGTGTTTTAGGCAAAAGTGATGTTTGGCTATAACATATAGTCAAGTGTAAACAAAAAATAAAAGATTCAAAATCCCCTCATTTTAGGGTCCATTTTGTTGTTACTTATTCCTGCACCATTAGATCACATGTTATTACCAGCCTCCAGTGTTATTGTAGTGAAAAATGGAAACATACACCTGTGTTTAACCTATGTTTAACAACGATTATTATGTTGGGAAATGGATAGTAACTATACTTGTGGTGAGAATCACATTAGTAGGGTCACCCTTCAACTACAGGTATTTACTTGTAGTTATCCTTTCCCTGGATTGCTTGGATTTCAAATTCACCCCTATTTTAGAATTCGGCAGAATCAGATGATTGACAGGAAAGATACCATGGCAGGAGAGCCATGATCCCCTTCCTGCAGCAGCCAACAGGGTATATACGTGCTGGGAGCACAGTGCCAGGTTACTCCAAGGACATGCCAACTTCTGCGTGACTCTGAGCAGCATGTCACATGATGGCCTGGCCAGAGTTTCCCATTGTGTACAGTGGTCTGCTACAGTGCTCGGGAGCCAAGTTCACAAGCTGTAGCACCCATCCCGAGAAACCCTAATACGAATTACTAAAATCCGTAAAGCTCTGAAAATTCTGGTTTTCGGAGTCCTCCATCTTTTAGAATTCCAGATAAGGGGTGCTTGACCTGTACTTCAGATATTTTAATCGTGAAGCAGGTTATTAAACTGGATGCACCGTGTGTTTGCACTTTCTCTTGTCTTAATGGATTTAATGTGTTTGGAATGATCTGAATTTCAACCAAAATACTTGCTTTCCATTTGAGGTTTCCAGATACTCAATACAAAACTCTGGCATCTGTTTTGTGCCATAAAATGAAATATTTTGTTCCAGAATACTAGAATATTGTTGTCCAGTCAATGTTCTTCTTTAAAGGTAGCAAGAAGCAGGACGAGATGTAACCATCTAAAGGTGTATAAATCCCCAAGACATGAAAGTGATTGCCAAGGACTCTGTAGTTCCCAATCAGCGCAGGGAATATGGTGAAACCATTCTGGTTTATTCTATGTGAATTTATTTTTGATTTGATGAGATTTCTTGCATTTTATTTTTACAGCTATATCTATTTGCGTTAAATGTGGTCAGGAGCCTTTTGTACCAAAAGATGCTGTCCTAGACCGTAAAGGTATAGGAATTTCTGACCTAGAAGAAGAATTTCGACCTTCTATGTTTTCACTGTGCTGCCCACAGAAAAAACTCCCATAAAACACAGGTTGAACATATTAAATGCATTCTGTGTTTGCCAAGTTATTTCAGGTTATTTATGCTAATATGAAAGATCGTATGATTGAGCTCTATGGACAACTTCTGAGTGCCAGGATGATACACTTCCTCTGATGTCATCAGAGACATGAGCTAAGACTCTTTGTCACAAAGTTTCTTCTCATTAGTGGGCAATGTGATCAAATTTAGTATATCTACCAAATCGGAGTTTGTGGGTAACTGTCATAGGAATTACAGCGTATGGTCCAATTTAGATCAATAAGTAGGGGGATCCATTTTGAGTATTTCCACAAATTAATAAATGAATTAGTTAAGGTTAGGTTACATATGTCAGATTTAAGAAACCTACAGACTTTAACTGGTATAGACAGTTTTTCATTTTCTTGCTGGCAATCCTGTCAAGTAGGGGACAGTTAGTGATGTAGCGCAAACCAAGATGCTCTTAGGCTAGGGTCAGACTAACGCAGTATCAACGTGCGTTTAGTAGCACTAAATCACGGCCGTGCTAGCAGCAAATGACGTCCAATGCCAGGCAGCATACGAAGAACGGCCGCACAAAAGTGCGGGTGCGCAACGCAAGTGGCAAACAAACGCATTTTTTCGAGAACGTCAAACCGCTAGTACTGACGTACAGAGTGCGCTGCGTCCACTAGCGGCGTGTGTGCGTGATTAGGAGACGTCAGACGCTGCTAATGTCCGGCCAACATAACGTCCAGACACAAAAAGGGTTTTATTGATGATCCGTACAAAATCACGGACGAAAATGCGCATGGTATGACCGCTATTGCGTATTCCGTGAAAAAATGCGTCCATTCGTTCGAACGCACTTTTTCACGGACAACGCGAAAAATGCGTTAGTCTGACCCTAGCTTTAAGGTTTATGTCTTGGACCAAAAGTCCAATATTGGTAGAATAGATAGCTAAATATTACTTTCCATATATTTTATATGTATACAGCAATTTCTTTTTCTTCCCTAAAAAACTTGGTTTATTTGATTTCTGGTGACGTAAAATGTAGTTGCATATGTTCACATAGCTATATATGCCGGATTGTTTTTGCAAGAGTTGTCTAGATCATTAAATGTAATAGGTCTCAGCTGTAGTTTTGATCACTGAAGCATGCACACAATTCATCACAGCAAATTAAGTATGTCTTTGTAAGTTAACATTCTATAATTTACTGTATTTTTTTTTAGTTTTTAGTTTGTTTTTTTAGCCAAAACAAGGTACAGACATCTAGGTACAGACATTGTTTGGGCCAAAAGATTATACAGTTTTTCTTGTAGGGATCCATGAGTATAATAAAGAAAAGATAAGGAGTGTCTTTGTGTGTACCAGCTCCAGGAGCTTGGGGAAGAAAGACCAGCAGTATCTGCATGGATCCCAGGCCACATCAATTATTTATCTTTTTTAGTGAGTTCCTTGTCTGCTCTAAAGGAGATGTAGACTTCGACGTTTTGGTCTGTCTGTGCTGATGTTGTTACACATAAAGAACGTGGATTTGTATTTTTGGATTCATACTGTTTATTATATCGATATTTTGTCCTGACTAAGAGCCTAAAATATATCTTCTATTCTGGGAAATGGATCTACGATGAATACCTCTGAACTCTTATATGCTGCACAATAAGCAAGGAAATTCAGGTTGGAAAGGTCTGCTTTGTCACTTTCAAGTTTCTATTTTATTGGTCTGACCCTTCTCAATAATTTAGCCACGGGTTTTGCTATACCTTTGTTTTTGGTGAAAAGGTTGATTTGGTTGGGGAACATAGCAAAAGGTCAGAAGACACAAGACTACCTGTAGTGCTAATTATTTGTGATGTTGAGAATATGATCCAACGTGCAAATAGCAGTTTCAACACAGAACACAGATAACATGTGTTAGAGCTGGTCCCTATACGGCTGGGTAACAGCAAGGCTACAACAACAAACTATATCCAAGAATACAAGCCGAGATCTCGGACAGGAGAGGTACACATATGTGGGTAAACAAGCTAAGGTTAGTCATACAAAATCAGGGACTCAGACAAACCAGGGTCAAGGAGTGGAGAAGGCAGGAATGTAGTCAAGGGAATAGGTCAGAGCACAAATATCAGGAGATCAAAATATAAACAGAAATAAACTGAAGGGCAGTAACACCATGGCATGGCAATGGCAACATTAAAAGGAAATCCTATAAATCCTCACTGGGAACCCCAATGGCCAGGACATGAGTGGGGCAGTCCAGGAATACACTTGTCAGGGAATGAGAGGGCCGGAACCTCTGGGCTCTGTTCTTACCAGACACTATAACCACAACTGAAGCCAATGGAAGAACAGAGCACCTACAACATTTCTATGTCAAACAGGAACTTCCGTGGCTACTGAAGAGATGGGAGACCTGTCTAGATGCATGGGCCACTACAAATCACTACATGGCATGACCCTATTAATACCACTAGAATGTTACTGTAACAAGGTCCTACTTTAAGATTGCAAGACAAAACCACCATCCTAACTCTAGAGACCAAAGGTTTAAATGTATTACCTCATTATCTAATGTTATTGCTATGAGTGGACCATTGGGTGGGAAAGCAGATCCAGAGCCCTAAACAGAGACATCTTGGTTGGTTGATCATCGTGCAAGGAGATATTTTTGGTGGCTAGATATTTACAGTGCTTCTTCGAGAACCTTTTCACATGGGTTCCTATGACAAGGGACAAAACTGTGGAACAAAAATGTATTTCAATGAAGCATATCATGGTTTTTGTCCCTTGTCTCAACTTTCTGAAATTCTTCAGCCTGTTCCAGATACTGTTTGTGGATTACTTTTGTACATATCTGCCAATGTGCACCCTGCAAGATATCGCTTTCAGTGCTTATGTCATAATGTAGTTTGATACAAAAATAGAACTTTGTAGCACCAGTCTGTTAACTATGTTTGTTCCAGTATGTGTTGACTGAGTTTTTATACATAAACATCAGACTTACAAACCCTAGTGCCTTACATTCCCATGGGCTCATCATTCTGTTCCTCCTTTGTTTTCTTGGGTGAGTGTGTTGAGAATCGTGGTGTGTTTACAGATAGTCTCTAGTTATCTGTGTCATGCCCCACTTGGGAATTTTTTATATTCAAAACACAAAGATGCATTTCCCAAAGCAACAAAGGATGCTTTCAGCAGTATTTCTTTATCAGATTTTGAAAATCTAACATACATTTTGCTTGGGGAAAATGACTTGCTTTATTTAATAATGTGTGTTAGAGTATAGAGAGGTAGTGCAACATATGATCTGAACCCTTTAGATATGATCTGCGATAACACACGAATGTCTCGGCTAATGACTTTTATGAATGAACATTATGAATTATAATATGTCATCCATGGGGGGGGGGGGTGGGAAGAAGTTCAAGTATGTATTTTTGGTAGTTACAAAAATATGGTGGAACAGGCTCAAAGTGTGACTAGGGGTTTATTTTTTTTATTAGGCTATTTAAACTATAAAACTACTGATTCAAAAAGATGGCCTTGGTTTTTACTAATACATAAAACAAACGTTTTGACAAAGCAAATTTTAGAAAGCTGAACTTAGAATGGGACCTGTGTTAGCAGTGGCGTCACAAGGGGGGGCGGGGGTGCAGCCCGCACCGGGTGACACCACCCCCAAGGGTGACACCCTAAAAAAAAATATTATTATTTTTTTTTTACACTAAAAAATTTTTTGCCAGGAAGGATACATTGAGCTTTCTATCATTTTCAAGTATGTCCTGGGTAGTCAAGGCACCACTGAAGGGGGATATTCACAGAGCACCGAAATGACGCAGACATTTCAGTGTTCTGTTGTTCCACGCACTTTGGGGAATCAAATTCACCACAGGGGGGAATGTGAATTCACCACAGGGTCCCCGAAGTGCAGGGAATCAGCTGCCCAATGCTGCCGGAAACCCGTCTCCCGCTGTTTTCAAAAAAACTACTGAACAAAAATGTCTAGAATTAACATATAAGGTCCTATGAATGATAATAAAAAGGTCTGTTACATAAAAAAGAAAAACTACTAGTAGAAAAAAATTGATTTTTTTTGGAAAAATGCCTAAAAGATACAAAAAAAATAATAAAGAGACTTTTTACTACAGATTAAAAGAATAACGGTTTATTAGATATTAGATAAAAACAGGAATATTTTTGCATTGAAACCTATGGTGTTCGCCTGAATAAACCTGCCGACTGAAACCACCGGACATCAGGACATTTCTCTGCTGTTCAGTGTTCTCTGAACAGAATAACCTTTACTTCTCTGTGGGGACTTTCACTTCCTTCGAACAGACAACGTACTTGCTGGCAGTTCGCCAAAATTTGTGTGTGAGCATATCACAGAGCTCCACAGCAATAAACCTCACAGTAATGTGCGCCGTGTATGAGCATTCAGTGTTATATGGGAGTACTGATTTATGAGTAAGAGTAGTTAAAAAAAGAAACTGTTAAACTCGGGGGGTGACACCATGAGTTACCGCAACGGGTGACACCAATCCTAGTGACGCCACTGTGTGTTAGTGCCCAGATTTCTCCAAGTGACCTGACACCTTCTGCATTGCTTTCCTACATTAATGCGATTGTAAAGGAAAGAACAAAACCATACGGCGCATCCAGTTGGTTAATAAGTGAACATGCAAAAGTTCATAGTAAAGTGCAACATTGCTTGGAAAAAATTCAAAATACCATAATTTTTAAAGTGCACGTGCATAAAGTGAATTTCCAATAGCAAAGTCCAATGTGCGAAATAAAAAGGAGGGGAGATACTCAAGTGTATAATTTATCCAATACTCAAGAAAAACGGAGAGAGGAATATGTTGGTCTTCTCTAAAGTGCTGGTGTCGAATTCATTTGTTCATCAGTGTTCCTCAAAAAAAGCACATCATAGAAAAACAATAATAGTGCAGATAGTCATCACAGAGTTGGTCAAAAAATGTTTTAGCCAAAGTACAGACCACTCACATTTAGGGGAGCCCAAGGGTCCTGGCTCAAGGAAAGAAAGCCTATGGCCAAATACAGGGAGGCACTTCCCTTCTTTCGTCCGTAATGGGTACTAAATAAAGCAAAAAGAATCGGGAGACGACACTCCCATAGCGTAAAACTGTATTTATAAATTAAATAGAGATAGGGAGAAGGGACCACACTCACCAATTCTGGAGCCTCATGATATTAGGCTCAATGAGTATAGCCTTGGGCACTCTTAAGGGTGAAGGCCCAGACCCCCTTTATCTCAGCAGCAGACAATCCAGGTATGTCGAAATTGAAGAGTCGGAGAAGGTAGCAAGTGGGGGGTTATAAAACCAATCTATTTATTTAGATAAATAAGGAGCAATAAAAGTGGGACAAAAAAGGTCTACCGAGACGCGTTTCGGCTTAAAAAGCCTTCCTCAGTCGGTATAAGATACTCAATGTCCATATACATATAAAAAGTAGTATACATGCTGTATGGCTCGAGCGCTCTGTTAACAACAACATAGGTAAAGGGCCCATTGTGTACTGGTGAAATTGGTAAAACATGTTGCTCCACGTTATGACTAACGGGGGTTCTTAAAATCGGACTCTTCATTATTCTGATAGAACTTCATGGTTTTCCCCATAGAAATGCACTGTATCAAGGTATAACCTAGGTAGGCATAATGGGGCTGTAGTGGTTGCACAGCGGTAAAACAAAATCGTAGGGGTATAACAGTCTGTCAGGTGCCGTGAAGCTCTTTTTTTCTTTTATGCATGTTTGAAAATGTTTTTCACTGGTTTCCCTCAAAGGAAGGGATTGTAAGAAGAAATTAAGTAATAATGATTTGTAGAGTTGGTATATGCAGTTACATCACAATTATGTGTGTGAACGTCATACTAAAGTTGCTACTGATGGGGTAAATGTGTTTGTGTACAGCTGCTGAATAATGTAATAATGTAAAATATTCCTGTGCGCAAGCTGTGAGAGATATAAAGATATAACAAGCTCCCTGTTAACAGTGCTCTGCTGATATCCCCTAAAAATCAATAACCTCTACTGTAAGAAACTACGCTTGAAAGATAGTCATAGGTTCCTATATAAGAACTTAATAGTTGTTTTTATGCTGTAGAAGATAAGATACAAGCTTCTTGGATCCTTTTTCAGTTGCAATTTATGATTTTGAGTGAGTCCTTCATACTTCAACCAGCTCACACAGAGCTTATTTTAAGTGAGAAAGTACCTGTCTTTATATTGTGTAATGTTGTGCTTTGGCACATATATTCTCTTAACTGCTGGATTGAAAGTATTGCTAGATTCAAGCACAAGACTATGTACGTGGGTAAAATGAAATGATAAATTGGATGAGGTTAGAGTAACGTAATCGTTCTGACAGTCTGTTGCATTTCACTATTAATATATTTTTGAACACAGCAGGGATGGCTTTCAGCAGGTGGCTGCCTGTTGTACCCCCTTTTCCAGTTGAATGTAATGGAATGTACTGACGTTTTGTGCAGTTTTCACCACATGTGCCGATTAGGTATAATGTATAGAGATATATATATAGATATAAAAATGTATATACTCTAATATATACAGATATAGTCTGTATAAATAAGTAAAACAAAGCATATGTAAGACACCTGTACCAAATTGGCTCATAACCCTATGGACATCTATATATGGAAATTAGTGGGAAAGCGATAAAAAATCTCTACGTAGCATAATCCACTCCTTAATAAAATATAACATCTAATAAAATAGAAGTAGAACTCAGAAGCGGAGTGGCACAAATTAAATAATTTGATTGTGCTAATAAAGCAATGTGTCTCATGGTCTCATCTGCTGGAAAAGGAACTTCTGGGTCTCCTGTGGTTCTCCCTTGTCCGCCGCAGTGATTGAATACTGTACGCAAAAGGAAATGAGGCCCAGGCAGTCAGCACTCCTAGGCACAATGAAAATAAACCATCTCTCGAGCCACAGTAAGTCTGTTTTCGGGTCTACACAAAAAATGGTAGGAGGGCGAAACGCGTCAAGCATGTTGATCATATCTTGAGCTCCTTCATATTTTACACCACTTTATTTTATATTTTACCATTTTCCACAAATTTTCCTATTTGGCACAGGTGTCTTATATTTTCTTTGTTTTACTTGTTTTTATTCTTTATATAGTGACAGCATATTCCACAACGCTGAACAATGGGAACAATATAGACAGGGTTACAATACATAGAGACTGAACAACATTTTGATAAACCAGTATAGGAGGAAATGAGCGCCGTATTCCCGTGGGAATTTACAATCTAGAAGGGTTGGGGTGAAAACAGGAGGAGAGGACTGCAAGGTGAGAGTGATGGACTGGTTGGGGCAAGGAGTTGTATTATTGAGTTGGGTGGTAGGCTGAATAGGAATGTCTTATGGGAGTCTTTGAAGGAGGGGAGCTAGGGGAAAGTCTGACAGTACGAGGGAGAGTGTTCCAGAAGATGGGGTCTGTGTGTGAAATCCTGCAGTCTATCAAGAGAAGAGGTGATGCGGGGAGAAGCTAGGTGCAGGTCACTGTTTGATCTTAGGGAACGGGCTGGGGTGTATTTGGTGATTAATGAGGACAAGTAGTTTGGAGCTGTGTTAGTGAGAACCTTGTAGGTCAGGGTAAAGATTTAGAATTTAATTCTACAGCGGATGGGGAGCCAGTGAAGGGACTCGCAGAGAGGAGTTGCAATGACAGAACGGCAGGTGAGGTGGATGGAGCCTGACAGAGGTGTTCAGAACGGATTGTAGGGGGCGAGGCGGTATAGAGGGAGGGCAGCTAGAAGATCATTACAATAGTCAAGTTGGGAGATTGCGTGGATGAGTTCTTTTGTGTTGTCAGCAGCAAGATACGGCGGAATTGTAGAAATATTACATAATTGGTAGCAGCAAGAGGAGGAAAGAGACTGGATTTGGGGGGGTGAAGGAAAGAGCAGAGTCCAGTGTAACATAGAGACAGCGAACCCGGTTAGATGGGGAGATAGTGATACCAAAGACCAAGATAGAGAGGTCCGGAGGAGAGGAGGCATTAGAGAAAGGAATTAGTAGGAGCTCAGTCTTCAACATGTTAATCTTTAGGTGGTGAGAGGCCATCGAGGATGAGATGCCAGATAAACAGTCGCTGACTTAGGAGAGGACAGAAGGAGAGAGATCAGGGGTGGAGAAGTAGACCTGAGTATCGTCAGCATAGAGGTGATTCTTGAAGTGTGGAGGACCTCTCTGTGATTCCTATACACTTATATTCAGATTTGTCAACATATTAGGATAACTGTAAAGCTGTGTGCCTGCTGTGTCGGGTATGTCTATGTGGTAGCTGAAATCAAAAAGGTTTACAACAAAACAATACCGGCTGGGTGGAGTAGAGGTAACATCACTGCTCTGCATGGAGAGAGCCTGTGGAGTCATGTGTTCGATCCCAGCGAGCAACCTCTCCAGTAAGTGTCCTTGGGCAAGACACCTTACGGTACGTACTCGCCACCCAGGACATACTTGAAAACTAGAGAAATCTCAATGTATCCTTCCTGTTAAAATCCTTTCTCAAAAAAAACTCATTATTCTGTGCAATATTTAAACTAGCGCTCACTACCACAATGTCCTCTCAGGGCCCTTCTTCAGGTGTATTCATGTTGTGTTCAAGAGACCAAGTTACAGAGTTGAGCTTTGCAAGAGTTCCATATCTATGAGAATGTTGTAATGAAGACCTCAGCTGCTGGATACCGTGCCCCATGATTTTTTTGATCCTCATTTTCCCATAAGTCATCTGAAACATAAGATGATCATTGAAAAGGAGTTTGAAATCCGAGATTGTTTTTAATAACCCGTGTATATAGCATCTGATCTATAGCGCACTAATGAATACCGTTTCTTTATGGGACACTAGCCACGAAGACTGGTAAGGCTGATTTATCTGTCCAAAATAGACAGCTTTCTTCTCCCAGGCGGCTGTCATTTAGACCGCGCAGGACAGCTTTCCTGGGTTTAGGTTCAGAAAAAAAAGCTCTGTGCATTGCCGACCAGCCAATGTTTCTCAATATGCATCCAGCACCTTGACAGCACTGATACCAGAAGCAACAGTGCTTACATAATGGAGGAGAGAGTGAGACCCCACACTGCATTAAAAGGTGGGTTTGCTATAACTAAGGTTTTAAAAAAACCTAGTGGCAGCATACTGTTTATTGAAAGGCTGATGTTTGGTTCCCAAAGTGGAATCGGAGCACCAGTGGTCAATAAGGTAACATGCGGAATGTGAATGTCCTACAAGAAGTGATTTCCCTACTGCTTCGAGTTGTGGCTAGGGATGAGCCGAACACCCCCGTGTTCGGTTCGCATTCGAACTCGAACAATTTCAAAAGTTCGAGTTCGGACGCGAACACGATCCGAACTCAATGCAAGTCAATGGGACTCGAACGTTCGATTTTTAGAGTGTCCTGCAAGAGGGCATATATGCAAGATATTTGCCATAAAAGGTGTATGGGGGTCTGGGTAGTGCCCTGGGGGACAGGAAACAAGGAAAAAAGTTTAAAAAAATAAGTTTTTAAAGGAACAGTGATTTTTCCATGAAATAAAGGTTAAGAATAAAAACGACAAATTCCTTCAAATATCGTGCCTAGGAGGTCCCCATAACCTGCCCGTGAAGTGGCGGATTTGTCGGATGTATAGAAGCATTTAAAAAGAAAAAAATGACATTTCAAATGACGGTAAATGGTTTTCCTTTAATCTATTCATGAACAACTGCTTGGGGCGGCAGCCTGTATGAAAAGAGGAAACGTTTAAGGACACGCAGAACAAGTTTAGTGATTTTTTTGGCTAAATTATGGTGAAACTTGTGCAGGCTTTGGATGAAAGTAACAACAGATGCATTAAAATTGGGCCTTTGGTGCCAGCTAGTGCCTTCACACCGTAACCCCTCTGAGGTATTGTGGAAGAGTGCAGGGGTGGACTCTGCATTCAAATATTAAAATGATTGGAATCTGGTACACGCGTCAGTGTCAGTGCACCCAAATATTGGGCCTTTGGTGCCAGCTAGTGCCTTCACACCGTAACCCCTCTGAGGTATTGTGGAAGAGTGCAGGGGTGGACCCTGCAGTCAAATATTACAATGATATGAATCTGGTACACGCGTCAGTGCACCCAAATATTGGGCCTTTGGTGCCAGCTAGTGCCTTCACACCGTAACCCCTCTGAGGTATTGTGGAAGAGTGCAGTTGTGGAGGTTTTCGGAATGCAGAAGAGATCCCCGATCTATTCAGTTACATCAACATCAGGAGAGTGATAGCTGCTGATCCAGGACTGATTCAATTTTATAAATGTCAGCCGGTTTACAGAGTCGGTGGACAGACGCACTCTTTTGTCTGTGACAAAACCTCCAGCGGCACTGAACGTCCATTCAGAAAGCACGCTGGATGAAGGGCAACCTAGTAGCTCCATAGCATATTGGCTAAGTTCTGGCCAGTGATCCAATCTCACCACCCAGTAAGCCAGTGGATCATCTGCTGTATAGGTCTCCAGGTCCGCCCTTGTCCCTAGATAGTCCTGCACCATATGGTGAAGACGCTGGCAATGGGTGCCTACATTTGACGTCCCTGGGCGTCGTGGACTAAAAAATTGGAAAAGGTATCAGTCAAGCGGCCCCCTTCACTGCTCTTCCTCTGATAAACATCAGCCTCAGAAGCACCTGTGTCATCAGTTGGTAACCTACCAGTGTCTGGAAAGGTGTTACACAAGTGTCGCTTTAGAGCGTCCTCAAGTTGTTTCATTCTGTGCTCCCTCTGTGAGGGCATAATGAGCTCTGCAACCTTACGCTTGTATCGTGGATCAAGAAGGGTTGCCAACCAGTAATGATCCCTCTCCTTGATAGCACGAATCCTGGGGACCTTTAGCAGGCTTTGCAGGATAAGGGAGCCCATGCAGCGTAGGTTGAAGGTGGCATTAGCTTCAGAGTGTTCCTGGTCGCTGAGGATGACCATATCGTGCACTACCTCCTCCCAGCCACGTACTAGTCCTTGGGTTTCTGGGGACACAAAACCCTCCCTTGAGGAATCCCACCTTCAACTTAAATATTCCTCCTCCTTTCTGATCTGAGGACCCGCAGGAATGCTGTCTGCATAAAGACTGGGGCCTTGAGAGCTAGGGAAGTCCTCCTCTTCCTCCTGCTGCTCTGCCTCTAGTGGCACATTTATAATTCCCCGCAGAGTGCGCTCCAGCAGGAACACTAAAGGAATTGTGTCACTGATGCATGCACTCTCCCTGCTCACCATCCTCGTTGCCTCCTCAAATGGTAACAGTACAGTGCATGCATCCTTGATCATCAGCCACTGCGGGGGGGGAACCAACTTGATCTGAACCTGTCCTTGTGCCATACTCACACAGGTACTCATTGATGGCCCTCTGCTGCTTGTGCAGACACTGCAGCATTGCCAATGTCGAGTTCCATCTGCTGGGCATGTCACAGATCAGATGGTTTGTGGGAAGGTGGAGTTCTCTTTGAATTTCTGCCAGGCGAACACTTGCTGGGAATGAACGTCTGAAGTGGCTGCAGACTTTTCTGGTCTGGCTGAGAAGCTCTACCAGCCCTGGGTACCTGGTTAGCAAATGCTGTACCACCAGATTTAGGACGTGTGCTAGGCATGGTACGTGCGTCAACTTACCCAGGCGTAGGGCGGAGAGAAGGTTGCTGCCATTATCACAGACGACCATTCCCAGCTCAAGCTGGCGTGGTGTTAACCATCTCTGTGCGTGCCCCTGCAGAGCTGACAGAATTTCTGGCCTGGTGTGGCTCCTGTCCCCTAAACAAACCAGCTCAAGCACAGTATGGCATCTTTTTGCTTGAGCCATTGAGTAGCCCCTGCCACGCGTCGGTTTAACTGCCACTTCACCAGAGACAGAGAAGGAAGAGGTGGTGGAGCAGACAGACCTCATATAAGCAGCTTTCTGGAGGTGTGGTGGATGAACCACGGAGCCCCGTCCTGGATCCCTCCCAGCTGCAAGCAGAGTTACCCAGTGTGCCGTGAAGGAAATGTAACGACCCTGTCCATGCTTGCTGGACCACGTGTCTAAAGTAATGTGCACGTTGCTGCTGACTGCCTTTCCCAATGACTCCATAACATTGTCTTCCACGTGCTGGTATAGTGCTGGAATGGCCTTCCGTGAAAAGAAATGGCATTTTGGAACTTGCCACTGTGGTACAGCACATTCGGCAAATTCACGGAAGGAAGCAGAGTCCACCAGCTGGAAAGGCAGCAGCTGTAATGCGAGTAATTTTGCCAAGCTGGCATTTAGATGTTGTGCATGTGGATGGATGGGACAATATTTTTTCTTCCGCTGCAGCAGCTGGGACAACGAAATCTGACTGCATAAATCTGCAGCTGATGGGATGCTGGCAGATTCAGAGGAAGGACATGGTACACCCTTTACTGTAGCATCATCCCTGTCAGTGGAGGTTGTAGGCAATGACATAGCAGGATACATAGTGGGGGTAGAGACAGATGAGTTCACTCTCCACTGGCTCCTTTCCATCCGCCTTCAAACATGCGCTAGTTACCCCTTTACTAAAGAAACCATCCCTAGACCCCAACTCTCCATCCAACTACCGCCCTGTATCCCTGCTTCCCTTCACATCAAAGCTCTTAGAAAAATTAGTCTTCAACCGCCTCTCCCTCTTCCTCTCCTCCAATTCCCTACTTGACCCCCTGCAATCTGGCTTCCGTCCCCTACACTCAACTGAAACTGCCCTCACCAAAGTCACCAACGACCTCCTAACTGCTAAAAAACACGGCCACTATTCTATTCTCATCCTGCTTGACCTCTCGGCTGCTTTTGACACTGTTGACCACCCCCTCCTTCTACAGACCCTCAACTCTCTGGGTCTCGGTGACACTGCACTTGCTTGGGTTGACTCCTATTTATCCAACAGGTCCTTCTGTGTGTCCTTTGCTGGTAACTCCTCCTCTTCATTGCCTCTATCTGTTGGTGTACCTCAAGGCTCTGTCCTTGGTCCTCTGCTCTTTTCCATCTACACCTCCTCCCTGGGCAAAATCATCAACAGCTTTGGCTTTAATTACCACCTCTACGCTGATGACACTCAGATCTACCTCTCTACCCCTGATCTCTCTCCCCCTGTCCTTTCAAAAGTCAGTGACTGTTTATCTGGCATCTCCTCCTGGATGTCCTCCCACCACCTAAAGATCAACATGTCAAAGACTGAGCTCCTACTTATTCCTCCCTCCAATGCCTCCCCACCTCCTGACTTCTCTATCATGGTGGAGGGTATCACCATCTCCCCATCAAACCAAGTTCGCTGTCTTGGAGTTACACTTGACTCTGCTCTTTCCTTCATCCCCCACATCCAGTCTCTTTCCTCCTCCTGCCGATACCAACTGCGTAATATTTCCAGAAATCGGCCATTTCTTACCGCTGTCACCACAAAACAACTCATACACGCCCTGGTAATCTCCCGACTCGACTATTGCAATAATCTCTTATCTGGCCTCCCTCTGTCCCGCCTCTCCCCCCTACAATCCATCCTGAACGCCTCCGCCAGGCTAATTCACCTCACCCGCCGCTCTGTCTCTGCCACTCCCCTCTGCGAGTCCCTTCACTGGCTCCCCATCCACTGCAGAATTAAGTTCAAAATCCTTATCCTTACCTACAAAACCCTCACTAACTCAGCGCCCCACTACCTGTCCTCACTAATCACCAAATACACCCCAGCCCGCTCCCTAAGGTCAAACAGTGACCTGCGCCTAGCTTCTCCCCGCATCACCTCTTCCCATGATAGACTGCAGGATTTCTCACGCGCAGCCCCCACTCTCTGGAACACTCTCCCTCGTACTGTCAGACTTTCCCCTAACTTCTCTTCCTTCAAACGCTCCCTTAAAACATTCCTATTTAGGGAAGCCTACCACCCAACTCACTGACGCAACCATCATTCACTCTCACCTTACAGTCCTCTCCTCCTGTTTCCAACCCCAACCCTCCTAGATTGTGAGTTCCTACGGGAATAGGGCCCTCATCTCCTCCTGTACTGTTTGTCAAATGTTGTTCAATGTATTGTAACCCTGTCTATACTGTGCTTATTGTACAGCGCTGCGGAATATGCTGGCGCTTTATAAATAAATAATAATAATAATAATGAGGAGGAGGACCTATGCAAAGTGTTGTGCCAACGGGATGTGTGGCAGGTGGTCATATGTCGCCTCAAGCACATGGTACCCAAGTGTCTGATGTCTTTCCCACGATTGATCCTCTTCCGACATAGCTTACAAATAGCAACGCTGCAGTCTGCTGCACATGTCGTGAAGAAATCCCAGACAGCAGAGATCCTGGACGCTCTGACATCTGATGCCTTGGACTGGCTACGATTGCTCATAGAGGACGTTGTGCCTCGTTTTTGTTGAGCCTCCTTTTCACTTGACTCCTCTGTTCGATCAGGCACCCAGGTGGAGTCAGTGACCTCATCATCATTGTCATCACCCCCTATCTCTTCGTCACTGGAGCCAACTTCACAATATGCTGCAGCTGCTGGGGAAACATGAGTGCCAGTTCTTTGTGTGTCACTGGCACCCCCTCCCTCTAGGCTGATTATACTCCCTTCCTCAACCTCAGAATTTTAATCAGAGCACTGGAGTTGCTGCGCATCCTCAAGCAGCATGTCACTGTCACTGTAGTCAAACAATTCAGCTGACTCCACCGTGTATGATAGTGAGGCTATGGCAGGAGTAGCTGTGGACATGGAGGCTGAATTAGATGTTTTGGTAGCTGAGGTGGACTGTAAACCACTACAAGCCTGGCTGGCGGAGGATGAGGATGGCCTGGTTAGCCAATCCTGCAAATCCTCTGTATGTTGCTGCTGCTTAAGACGGCCAGCACCAGTTAGAAACAAGGACAAGTGTGCCCCTGCAGAGGATGCACCACGTCCACGACAACCAGGGGCACAGCCTTCCGACACAGAGACTGGTTGCCCTCTTATCTGTGTCTGGGAGCATCTGCCTGTCCTTTTTGGTCTTTCTGACATGGTGAGTGATATATAGATTAAAGATATACAGATTTCCTAGAACAATGCTATACGTCAGTGATACACCCTGATAGCTGGCAACACCCAGATTCTACTCTGAATAGATAAACAGATGAACTCTGATTAAACTGTGTTATTGTATGGTATATAGAATTAGATTAAAGATATACAGATTTTCCAGAACAATGCTATAAATCAGTGATACAGCCTGATAGCCTGGCAGCAGCTGGTAGTGCCAACACACAGATTACAATTCCCAGATATCTGCTAGACGTATGTGGGACCCCTGATAGCTGGCAGTGAGAAGACACAGATTACAATTCCCAGATATCTGCTAGAAGTCTGTGAGACCCCCAATAGCTGGCAGTGAGAAGACACAGATTACAATTCCCAGATATCTGATAGAAGTCTGTGTGACAATAGCTGGCAGTGAGAAGACACAGATTACAGTTCCCAGATATCTGCTAGAAGAAAGTGAGACCCAAATAGCTGGCAGTGAGAAAACACAGATTACAATTCACAAAAATCTTCTAGACGTCTGTGAAACACACTGAAAGAACAATCTCCTCTCACTCCTGCAAAAAAAAACACGTGCTGGGGCTGCGGGGAAGCCTTATATAGTGTGCTGCGGGATTTAGCTCTGTGAGCCCATGATTGGGCAAAATTTGCCCAATCTGGACTCTGAGCCCTGATTGGCATAGTCTTGCACCTGTCTTGCATCTGACCTGTGGTCAGGTGCAAGGCTGTAGCCAATTACAATCTTCAGGCCAGTGGAAAAGTGCATTGTGGTGCATTGTGGGCGAACACGCGGCGAACACACGGAAATGTTCGATGTTCACCAAATGGGCAATGTTCGAATCAGACTTATGTTCGAATCGAACCGCCAGCCCATCCCTATTTGTGGCTTGAGACATATATTTATAGATCCTTTTAAAAAACTGATTTATTGAAATATCATAGTTGCTACATTTCTACTTTTTATAGCACAATCAAATTTTCTTTTACATAGGAGTCTCGGTAATTTTACAATATATTGAGAAATTATGAAGTTATGAAACCTTATGCTTTACTTATTGTCAAATTTTTAGAGACACCGTAAATTGTATCGGCACTGAGCGTCACTGACAAACGTTCCAGGATGCCTATAATTTCAGATCTATATTTTGCTTTTTGTATTTGTTTTAGGTTCTGTTAAAATAAGTTTTATATTGATTATAGAGGATATTTTCAACCCTAGCTCAGTTAATGGATGTTTTACTTTTTGCCATAGAGTCACAGACTAGGAAATATCTCTTTGTATTACTAAAATCCTGAACATGTTAGAGAAAGAGCTCTGCGGTCATTTTTAGTGATGTCTGGCTTCCTCCTGTCCATCCTGTGAAGTTCTTAGACAGAGGTACCATTTTAGTATTACTGCTAAGTTCTCCACTCTTTGTCCTAGATGCAGCTGTACATTCATTGACACTGTAGATGAATCTTCGCTAACTGTACATTCTTCAGCAACTCTTTATCTCCATATTCAAGACTGCTATTGTTGTTGAAGTAGGTATAGCTGCTAGTGGTTCTAAATAAAAAGCTTGATGTTTATTCCATTTGCTTTTTGTCCATCACACTAAACAACATAGATATAAAGCATTTGTAACATAAAACATTCTCTTGCCTACAATTAAGACCACAGACGGTAGGTCATGACAATGAAACCCTTTGTTACAGAGAATCAGGCAGGTAATGGCGTTTGTAATGGGGCAGCCAACAGCTTGTGTTTGACAATTGTATTGTATTGTGCATATTTTGCCAAATAATTGGTAGATGATGAAGCCATCGCAAGGCGCAGCTATCCCACCCTCTGATCAGTACGGACACTGGATGAAAGGAGCAACGAGGTGCACACCTGCTTTATGGGATGCGTAGCCTATCAGTTTTAATGAAGTGTATTAGCCGAATAGCACCGGTGAATTCATCGAGCCCTGTTTATGGCGCACTCTTGAGTACATTTATGGTTTGTCAGAAGTGCAAACTAGTGAACATATGAGGCTTTAAGACAGGCCATCTGTTAGTCTTGGGCTTTTGGATGACGGTCAAACAGCTCTAAAAATAAGCGCATCTAACGACATGGGGCAGAAAACACAGTTTTATTTCATTCAGTATATGATCAATGTGTCAACTCACATGACATTTTTGTTATTTTTTTACACTCTGAATTTATACTGCATTTTGCTAATCTTCATTAATAAAAAAACAAGGGTAAATAAACCTTAACACCGTGCCTAAGGCTTAATATGAGTAGCCATTTTTTTTCCATTGTGGTACCTGTAGGATGAAAATTCTTATATGCCAAAACTCTGTAAAAAGCCACGTTTTTGTCATTCAGTTATGTCTGTGCTTTCCACCTCTTCAAATTATTGTTCCTGTGTTAGTTTTACCTTAAAGCAGACTGTATCTAAAGAAAAGCAAAAAGAAAAACTCTTATCTAAAGAAAAGCAAAAATGTCTCTCCTTCGTGCTATAAATGAACCCAATGTACCACCATTCAAGATATAGGTCCAAAACTCCAAAAACCTTGTTACATGGGTGATATTACAATATGGTGTCTTTGCAATGATACCTATAAAGTCTTCATAAATGGTCACAATCATGAGGGTATGCTCTTCGAGGTTTATTGCAGAGTTTTCAATTCTATAGAAATTCCCAGTTCAGCTTTAGACATGATGTTCATTTTTTTATATGATGGATGGTGCAATTAAAATTGCAGCAAAAAAATATACACAGCCTTGATTTTTTAAGATATTGTTCTTCACCACCCTGGATTAACAAACTCATCTTCTCCTTATTAAATGTGTATTTTAATATCACAGACATTGTGGACATTTCTGATCAGCTTGTGTAATGGAATCCTTTCTAATTGTGCATTATAGCAAAAAGCATTTTAATAACAGAGCCATTTTTGGAATTTAAACTAAAGGGCAAATATTGGTGAATTGCCAGCAAAATATGACAGCAGTGAACTCCCCATAAGAAGCAATGAAATCTATTCAGAGAACACCGAACAGCAGAGAAATGTCTGTGAAATGTCCTGATTTTCGGTGCTTTCCTTCGGCAGGTTTGATCAGGCGAATCCCATAGTTTTCTATATAAAAAATATTCCTATTTCTTAAACTGTTTATTCTTTTAATCTTTTAATTTGCAGCAAAAAGTCTCTTTATTTATTTTTCTTAGGCATTTTTCGGGATTTTTTCGGCGGAAATGTTTTTCAGATTTTTTTTGAAATAGCCTTGTTTTTTTTCTGTAACAAATCTTTTTATTATTATTCACAGGACCTTATATTTTGAGGCATTTTCGTGCAGTAGTTTGTTTGCAAACAGCTTTTAACCCCTTTGCTACCAAGTGATTTTCCAAAAAAACATTGTCAGAAACCAGCGGTTTTTTGAAGAATAATTTTTAATCATTTTTAATTACTTATACTGAAGGAAATATTGAAAAATACTCCCAATGATTTTTTTTTTTACTGTACTAACAATATTTGGCCAGTAGAGGGTGCCAAACTGAGTTACAGTTGCAGTGAATGTTTCACTGCTACAATGTATCAGCTTGCTGAATGCCGATGTCCAACATTCATTTTTGCAGATTTTTACACAGTTTTAACTCTTTGGGCATTATGCCCACAGGGCTAAAACTTTGAGGGCACCTTCTGCAGCCCAAAAGCAAACAATATTAATTTGGAGCAAACAAATTTAATTTGCTTTTGGGCTGTAGAACAGCACATTGAGAGATCTCGATATCGGGTACCAGATGGTGCCTTTGAAACCCGAGATATCTCAATATTGGTAGCGAAGGGGTTAAAAGTTGCAGGTTTTTTTTTACCTGTTTGTCTGCTTGTCAGCTTTTTCCAGTGGCTGGTCGGTGCTTTGTTCGGTGGCTTTTTTATAATGCGTTTGGCGTTTTTGCTGGTTTTGCAGCAGTTTTTCCGTTCGATTCGTCGGTTTTTCGTATGCATTTTCCTGCACTTCGGGGGCCCTGCGGTGAATGCTGAATTCACCGCAGGGTCGGCGAATTTGACTTCCCGAAGTGTGGGGAACGAAAGAGCACCGAAATTTCGGTGGAATTTTTTTTGAGATTTCATTTTATATGTGAAAAATGGACAATGCCACAGCCTTAGACAAAAAAAGTGTTTTTTCCCTTCTTCCCCCCCAAACTCTGTTTATTGAAAAGTTTTCAGTTTCACAAATAAAAAGAAAAGGCATAAGAAGTCCAAAAGGACATCAATGGCAAGTAGGTACAGTGTAAAACACTTAGGCTAGGGTCAGACGAACGCAGTTTTAACGTGCGTTTAGCCGCACGAAATCACGGCCGTGCTAGCAGCAAATGACGTCCAATGCCGGGGAACATACGACGAACGGCCGCACGAAAGTTCGTCCGTGCAACGCAAGTGGCAAACGAACGCATTTTTTCGAGAACGTCAAGCCGCTACTACTGACGTACAGAGTGCGCTGCGGCCGCATAGCGGCGTGTTTGCGTGATTGGGAGACGTCAGACGCTGCACACGTCCGGCCAACATAACGTCCAGACGCAAAAAGTGTTTTATTGATGATCCGTACAAAATCACGGACGAAAATGCACATCGTATGACCGCTATCGCGTATTCCGTGAAAAATACATCCATTCGTTCGACCGCACTTTTTCACGGACGACGCAAAAAATGCGTTCGTCTGACCCTAGCCTTATACGCAGCGGTTCACGTGGTAACAGAGGCAACACCAAAGGTATAAAGGTGCAAACCTGGAACGCAATGACAATAATATTCGACACAACGTACCAGTAAATATGTCAGATCGTAGCAGAAATGGACACAACAAAACTAACAGAGGGGTGAAAATAAAAAAGAGAATTATAATAAAAAACGAGAAATAAAAGAGCACAGGGAATGAGCGGACCATAAATATGTACGCCATCAAAGAGGGTTCAAGGAAGGGACGGTGAGGGGTGGGAGGGATGACTTGTCATCTAGGCAATCAGAGGGCCTGAGAGGTGGGTTTTTCCTTCATTTTTAAAAATATTTTACATGGTCCTTCTAATGACTCCTCACTTGACCAAGGCAGGGGAATCACTTTTCTGACATCATCACAAGCTTGCAGGATGACTCCAGCAGCAGGGGGGCAGTCCCACAGTCAGGGCTGACATGCAGGAGATGTCAGTCTGCTATGATCAAAGCCCAAGATCAGTGCCTAGTTGGGGCAACACAAGGAGGTGTGGAGCATCCTCTGCTCACAGGAGTGAAAAGTGAGGCCACTCCACACACATCCTTCTCGGTCAGCTGGTTAACCCCTTAGTGACCAGGCGATATTACCATTGTCTGTCCGAAAGTACCCACTGCTGTTTTTACAGTTCTGCACTGTTTGTGTATAGGTCTAATTTTCCTCTTACTCGTTTATGGAACCCACACATATTATATACCGTTTTTCTCGCCATTAAATGGACTTTCTAAAGATACCATTATTTTCATCATATCATGTAATTTACTATAAAAAAATTATGAGATATGATGAAAAAACACATTTGTTTCGAAATTTAATCCCCAAAATCTACAACCGTCAAAAAAGACCGCGGCTAAATAGTTTAAAAATTTTGTCCTGAAATTAGTAATACCCAATTTTTACATGTTTTTGCTTTTTAACCCTTTCACTGCTGAGACATTTTACCTGAGTGCTGAGCTCATTTTGACCGTTCTATGCTCAACATGTTTAAACGTGATTTGAAGCCCTGTTTTATTATAACCCCAAGACAATTTTTTTGTTAAAAAAACACTTTTTTAAAATTTTTTATTTTTACAGCAAATCTGGTCATATTTGGTATCATTGGAAAGGTATTTACAATGATACCAAAAATTATCCTCTCCCTGAATCGGCTTTTAGGAAGCCAGACCGGCGTGGGACTCCGGCCAGAGAGGTGAGTATAGGGAGGTGAGTTAAAGGTCCATGATGTACATAGTACGTCAGTTACAGTTACAAGTATTTATAAAGTGCCGACAAATTCCTTAGCGTTGTACGATGGGAGGAATAGAAGGAAAAATATACATACACGTTACACACATGGAACAGAAGGAGGGAGGACCCTGCTCGAGAGCTTACATCCTTGGTCCTTAAGGGGAATTTTCCCCAGGACATACTGTGTACGTCAGTGGTCAGTGGTCCTTAAGGGGTTAAAGTATACCTACATTGGATGGGTTCACTTTTGCTCGATGTCTCATAAGGCGAAGAGTATTATATTGAATTGGTCATGAAGATCACTTCAATATTGAATTCCTTGATAATATTTAGCAGACCTCTGCTTATCAGTTTCAAGAGCCAGGCACCTCCATCATTGTATTTCTTGGGTGGCACATAATGAGGGTCAGCACGTTGGCACTCTGTTGGGTGTGAGGACCAAGCTTAGGGCTGTCCTCTATAGCAACTCTTATACTTACAGCTGTTATTCATACTGGCATCATGCCAACGGAAGTGAGTGACGGTAACATTTCTTATTTTCTTTATACCTAATTTAGCACTTATGGTTCCAGTTTTGCCTTGAACCATTTTGTGTGACAGAGGTTAGCAGGGGCACCATTTCCTCTTGCATCCATTACAGATCTGTGACACGTTCCTCTCTTGTAGCTGATAGGACATTCAGTGGCTTACATCTACAACATATTTTCTTGCATAGAAAAGTAAGAATTTATCCTTTTTGAATCTTTTTGTGCAACCTGCCATTGACATCCCGCTTGTTATTAATAAAGGGGTACGTCTGTGTACAAATGTGTAGTATTTTTGCCTTGTTTGATTTGTTTAAGTCTGTGCTGGTTAAATGAATTCCAGGCATGTTTATTTGATCATGCTTTAGCTCCTTATTGTTCCAGTGAGGAGAGTCCCCATTGAGTCCTTCATTATCAGATTTAGCGCCACATACCATTCCTTTATTGACCTGTCTGTTACAATCAATGCAGCAGACACAAAGAGTTGAAATGTGTGTCTGCTTCAGACAGTGTCCCCCTATCTACGGATGATTGTACATTATCTTTTAAATGACACTAGGTAAATGGGTATCGATTTCTTAGGTTTTTGCTGTGCGCTGAAGGTACAAACTTGCATTTGTTGCTCTTTTACATTCATTGATATGGGAATGCTTCCTTTTATAGTATGTAATATTTTATAAACTCAAACGTGAAATTTTATTCTTTCCTTTTTTAATAAAAGATAATAAGGAATCCCTAAATTTTGGCAGTGAATATTTTAATTCCGAAATGAAAAAACGAAACAGAGCGGGGCTAAATAGACCACTCTACAGGGCATAACCCAAGCGAATTATATGATAAACTGGTTTGCACACAAGGTGCAACAAGAGTGGACAGGATAAGGGTTAACTTTATTAAATCTAAAAGAGCTCTAGACTAAGCCCGGCACGGGCGAAACGCGCTGAGTTATGCCCTATTATTGTTTTTAACAGTCACTTTTTCTCTTCTTTTTGATTGGTCTCTTGTATGGCTTTATATGTTGGGTTCCCCGTCAGCTTCCTCTAATATTGGGTATGTAGGTGGCTCGAACCACCGAGGTATAGGTAGCGACTACCCCCTAGTGTTACCCTTCGCCTCTTGCAATTGTTTTTGACCAATTTCATTCAGATTCGCTTCACTTTTGGTTGGTTTGTGACAATTTTAGATTTAATAAAGTTAACCCTTATCCTGGCCACTCTTGTTGCACCTTGTGTGCAAACCAGTTTATCAAATATTTTAATTTCTATGGTTGACTTTCATACTTTGCACAAATTCTTTCTTGGAATAATTTTTATTTATCTCCTAGTTTGTTTTATAAATGTACTTTGTAATACAATTTACCCGTGTTCAGTGATGGTTTTATGACAGTTTTTGTAGTGAAAAGAGAGATGTCTTTTTTCAATAGAGCATGTCATGTTATCCTGACTGCAATATTGCTGGACGTTAATTCCTTTAAGGGGCTAAAACACTAAAAGCATACAAACACAGCCAATGATTGGTGAACTAGTCCATAGGAAGATGACATATAATTTTATCTGACTAGACTGCCCTATATGGTACTTTTAGGCTATAGGACTTGTAGCACATCAGTCCTGCAGTATAAACCTTTATAACTGGCATTGGTCTGAAGGCAGTGAAGGTCTACCTGCCTTATGAAATCCGCCAAAATCTTTCTGTTCTGTGACTTACTTTTTGTGACCCTCATAGCCCGCCAAAGATTAGTGGGTGCCACTAGGATCCTATGGGGACAGGGGGTGAGACACTGCTGCGGTCCTTCAGGAGCCCTGGTGGGTCAGAAAAATGAGGTCTCACTTGCCCTTCTGAGACCAGAGGAGTTGGGTACTTTTTTGGAGGCACTAGGCATTCTGCAATGGATGATACCCATTTCGGGGTCTGGCTCAGGAACACAACGATGACCCCTGGAGCGACTGGATCCTGGGTGATTTCCCCTAACCATTTTTTCAGTGGACGTCCCCACATAGGGCTCACCCATCAGTATGTCAACATGCTTACATATGGTACCCTGTGAAATTTGCTGTATGACCACTGAGGGGACACTCTGGATGGTCATTTAATTTTTTTTTTGTTCAGTTTTGATACTTCTGCCTTTTCAAGTAACCAATAAAGAAGTATCCTCTAATAAATCTTGTTAAGGCACCTGACAAGGGACTTTATGACTTTGTGAACCACCTGCATGTCCCTTGTGCGATAGTTTGCTGTGTTCTTTGGGCACCCTTGAGGTAAATTTTATTTAATTTATTTATTTTCATTAATTTTGATAGTTTTCCATGCCCTGTTACCTACAGTTAAATTGTTTGATGTTTATTGTTTGATATACGGCTTACAACATACTTTGCAGAGGTTTAGACCTGTAACTTTTTAGATGTCAACATGGAGGTTTGGAGGTAGGTTAGAGTCCCCCACCCTTTTTTTTTTTCAGGGACAAGGGTTTGTCTTGGGTGAGTCATGCTGGCAGCCACCATGGCTCTGCCTGTCAGGCTTGGCCCTGGAGCTCTCCGGCCTTGTGACCACTTTCACGCTCTCCTTTTGCCCTGCGGGAGAAAGTTGTGAATATCACCCTCCTGGTGGTCACCCCCCATTGCTCTTTTTTTTTTCTCTATCAAGTCTCTCAGCCTTCCTTGAAGATGTTTTTGCAGCATACCGCTTCTTTTTGTTATTTTCTCCTGCAACCTTTGTTCATTTCCTTTATGCATACGGTATGATGACTTTAATAACCATTGTTCTTACTATATTTACAGGGTTATTCAGAGAGTGGTGAAAAGCAGGAGAATGACTGGAGAATGGAAAATTCTAGGTCAAAATAGCCGATTTGGAAAGTGAGATGAATGGGAGAATTTTTCTGGTTTGGATATTTTGTCCTAGAATTTTCCATTCTCCAGTCATTCTCCTGCTTTTCACCTCTCTTTGAATAACCCTGATATTGATCTATACATTTGCTCTTGTTATGTTGCACTGCAAAACTCATAAAGAATTATAGAAAAGTTGCTAAAGATTTTCTCGTCAGGAATAATTGTATTTCTCAATTCTCATGATTGCTGTCATGATTATATGCAAAAAAAATAAGTTCTTAGACCATATCATTAAATAACATGCTGGGAAGATAGAGAGGTCTCCTCACTTGATGCCCAAAAGGTGGGTCTCCAGCTGTTGCAGAGCTACAGTTCTCATTGATATTTGCAGCTGGAGATATTTCATGTGGTCACCTCTTCAAGACAGTAAAGTGGGAAATTTAAAACAAAATTTTAATTTAAACCCAATATTTGCAAAAAGCCTTGATTTAACTCCATTTAACCTCATCTTGAATATTTGGGTGCAATATAGTCTTCCATAGCAAACAGTAAAAAAAATCAGCGACCAATTGTAGTTTTGGATATGAAACTCCTAAATAATGTATTATATTGCTGCATACTGTGCAATGACAAGATATTTAATACCCTAATAATTATATATTGTGTGTGTTTTGTTTATATTTTCATACTCACATAATAAGCTTTTCCCTACAGTAAACTTTCTCCCCTATACACAGAATGTAATTTGAATCCATTGTAAACTTATACAATGGAAGATTCTGTGTTGTGTGCCTCCTGGTGGTCAGATCGATTGGTTGAAGGTATCAGTGAATATTGTGCTTAAATGGGGTCACTGCTCCCCTGGAGACTGAGGCCTTCTAATGGAAGGTTCATTAGTTAACTGTTTCCTCAAGACAATCTTCATTAAGCAAGTGTCATTAAAAAAGAGGTTTGTCATTTATCAGATTGTCTGCAATCCCTGGCTAGGATTAATTATGCACATATTGAAACTACGGAAGATGTACCACCCACCCGTAAATCAATCCATAACTTAATGTGACATCTAAATGTTGCCATAGTGTGTTTCAGTCATGTTGGTTTAAAGGAACACTACCACCCATCTGAAACTAGATTACTTATGCTTTACAAACAAAAGCACCTTATAAATCACATGCTGCTTGATTTTTTTCTTTGCAATAATTGCTTGTAAAAAGGAAAAATAAAATTAGGTTTTCATTATCTGCAGTTACCATTTTGTGAATTTTTCCCATGATGCAACATTTACCAAAATCTGAGCAAGGTTTTACTGTTTAAGACATCAGCATTTAACAGTAATTGGAGTGGGGGAGGGAATGGTCAGATTGTGATGGTCAGACTACCCTAGATAAGAGATGGCAACTGAATGAGATTAGACAGGAAGCTTAAAATAATTCTAACTACCCCCTAGCAACATCCTTTGAATACATCCCACACAATTCAATGTTTTGAGTCAGTAGTTGATCTATTTACTCCAATCTATGGCCAAAGCCACACAGTGAGGAGCAGGTGATGTAAAGGCACGGTGGGGGGGGGGGTGATTACAGTACAAAATATCACACAATGGATGCACACAGTGACACATAGAGTAAAATATTTTTCTTAACTAAAGTTACAATAGAAAAACAAAATTCATGTAAGATATCAGCAACATAAAATAAACACAATAAGGACATTTACACTTTTGGTGGTAGTGGCCCTTTAAGTAATAATCACAAAGATGCGGATTCACGCGGGGAGTGCATGCATAAGGTTGTGTTTTCAGATAATTTCATATATATGGTTTTCACGTGTACTTTATATTGATGATATTCCAAAGACTGCGGTTATTCAAATACCAAACCCCCAGCTGTTCGCATATTCTAGCTTTGAAGAAGTTTCGCCAGCATCTTGCTGTGTCTGCTGCCATTTCAATAACCCGGTCACAGAGGTCCGTACAGTCACAGATATCCAAGGCCTTTAACTATCAATGAGAAAGCTGCTTTTATATGCTGTTCAATGCCACGCAATGCAGTGGTATGCCAGGATAATGTGATAATGCCATCAGAAAGTTTAGTAACATTACTTTAGAGATTGATACCAGGCTGTCAGTGTGATTTAAGCCCTGGGAGATTTGCTGTCATAGATGTATTCCTTTTAACCCCTGGATTTGCATCTTATGCCCTCCTCCTCACTGGTTTTATTTCCATTCTTTCCCCACTGCCTCCCTGAGCTTTTTCATAGTTCTGGGATTAGTTAGCCTTTTCCGTTTAGCCCCATGACTTACAGAAAGAATTAAGATCACTGTAAGGCAGGGATCTCAACCCCCCCCCCCAGAGTTTCTTGCCTACGATTCCCAGAAATCTTTGAAAGCAATCAATAGCCAGAGAATCATGGGAGTTGTTACAGTTGCAAACATTTATAAAGCGCCAACAAATTCCTTAGCGCCGTACAATGGGAGGGACAGAAAACCAAATATACATACACGTTACACACCCTAAACAGTAGGAGGAGAGGTTGTAGTTCAGAAACATCTGGGGGGCCAGAGTTTGAGATTCCCGCCATCAGGTATTGATTCTCTTGACACAATTTGTGGAAACTAGTGTCGGCCTGTCTTTGTGAAATGACCTACTCATCATGCAGGTGCTAGTTAAGATGGTCTGCTCTGGTCTACAGTGTGATGTCGCCATACAATTGGTGATTACTGGACAGAAGCACAATATAGAGCTCTGACCATCAAGACACCAACCTCTAGAATGCTATTACACCCTATTGTATCTATACATCCCATTCTGATCACTACGCCTTGTGCCGAGAAAGACCTGATTGCTGGTGGTCCTTTTGGAAACACCTATTTCACCCATCTCATCTTCATTTCTTTGAGTCTTTTTTTTTTTGGAGAAAGGATTTTACCAGGAAGGATACATTGAGATTTCTCTCGTTTCCAAGTATGTCCTGGGTGGCGAGTATGTACCGTTAGGTGTCTTGCCCAAGGACACTTACTGGAGAGGTGCTCATCGGGATCAAACACATGTCTCCACAGGCTCTCTCCATGCAGAGCAGTGATGTTACCTCTACTCCACCCAGCCGGTACAGTCAGCTTTGTTTGTATCGGAACTGGGCGCCTTAATTTTATAGTGTACAGAAGTAAGATTTGCCCTTCCCAGATGTATTAGAACTACATTTCCTTTGGTGCGCCACCATCCTGAACATAATGGGACCATCTCTGGTCACTGATCATCATTGAACGTGTAGTTTTGAGCCTTCTGGAGTTCCAAGGTCAGCCATCACTGATCCAGAACTTGGGCTTTCTTTTTACTTTGTATGAATATCATGTGAATAAATACATAAAATATATTGGTATATACACTACTCTTTATCATGTGGCATATATAAGCAATTAGAACACAGAGTGTAGGCTTCCTCTGGCAAAGCCTTTGCTATGTTCTCAATTTCTGATGTTGAAATCTGTCTTCCTTTCTCAAGCAACCTTTGCCCCCCATGCACGGTAGACACCTCTGGTGCTGAAAAGGTTATCACCAGACTGAACATGTGTTCTGTGGAGCGGTTTGGAATTCAGCTGGAGCTGCTCAGGCATTTCTAGGGTTGTAAACACACATCACTGCCAATTTCTTTTCTCTTGGCAAAGGAACTCTCTCTCCAGTTGTTGGAGAGAACAAAGGATAAAATACAGAGAACTGCCTGAAGGTGATAAAGGATCTGTATATAGATATGTATGTATCTGTGTGTCTAGTATTTCTATGTACAACATATATATATATACACAGATATATATATATAATTTCTATAACATTGTGACCACAAATAAAAACCTCCAGGTTAGATTTCCCTCCTACCACTTCTAGTTACAGTATTTCTCTATTCTATAAGGAATGAAATCCTGGTGGCAGCACTGGGCTGTTACAAAAAAATAAAAAAAGGGAAAAAAAATGTTCTGTGTTCATGTCAGCACCAGTACAAAGAAATCTGTGTCATATTGGCAGCTATTACTTATGAGGTTTTTTTAAAATCTTTTTTTGAATAAATGAGAGGCTTTTATGTGCAGCTCTTCATAAATGGTACTGAGTAGGAGGGTATGGGCACGCTTTCTATTATTTTGCCCCTCATGCATTTCTCCTTTCTTCGTCTTTTCAGAACCACACGTTGAGCCAGCACGCACAGTGAGCCGGTGGCACTACAGGACTTCTCTCTGCAGAAGACTTGACGGAGGCACAGTGGGGAGGACCATTTGAACATTACATCCAATCAAAGTGTCATTTGCAACCCAGATGTAAAACTCTAATGATTTGGCCATGAGGCGCTGCTATTATAAGCAGCTGGAAATGAATATTAATGGAAGAGATTAAAAGTATTCCATGCTCAGTATTTTTATTGTCCTGCTTCTTACTAGTGTACTTTAGAGCTTCTGCTTCTGACTGAATTTATAGTGTTAGAATAATCGGTTCCAATGATGTTGTCTTTTTGTTGCCTCTTGTCTTATATTGATAGTTCAAAGCTTGGAGTGTTTTTATTTTCTGAATCATTTAACTGCTATGTTTTTATTTTTAGTTGTGTGTTTTTCTGTGATTGTGATGGATTGGCAGCTGTCTATTCCATTTTATTATTTGTATTTTTTACTTAAAAAAAACTAATGCTTTGATTGGATTTGTCAGTTCACAGAGGACAGTCTAATGAATATAATCAGCAAATGGATGGTCTGCTTTATAAATGTGACATTATCTGATTTACAATAACTAAGTTCAATTCAATAAAGGGAAATAAGAACAATCAAAGTCTGACTTTTTTGTTTGGTGGGAATGTCATAAAAGCTCAACATGTTATTAATAGATGTGCACACTTTTAAGGGTTTATTCAAAGAGAGCCGAATTGACTCCGAAATGGCACCGAACAGTGAATTTCAACATGTGGTGCAATTTCGAGGCCATTCGGCTATTCAAAAAGCAGGCAGTTAGCCAAATATTGGCAAATTGCCAGGGAAATCCAGTGTGTTCGATGACAGTGAACTCCCCATAGAGACGTAATGGTTAATCTATTCAGAGAACACCGAACAGCACCGAAATGTCAGTGAAATGCCCTGATTTTCAGTGCTTTCATTCGACAGGTTTAATCAGACAAATCCCATAGGTTACAATGTTAATAATATTCCCCGTTTCTATTACATTTATATAAATAAATATATATGATTTATTATTATACTTTATATAGCGCCAGCATATTCCGCAGGGCTGAACAATGGGCACAATATAGACAGGGTTAAAATACACTGAGACTGAACAACATTTTGATAAACCAGTACAGGAGGAAATGAGGGCCCTATTCCCGTGGAAATTTATAATCTAGATGGGTTGGGGGTGGAAGCAGATATGTATAAAATATTTATTAAACCATTTATCGAGATATCTCAGGCTTCAAATCTTGATATGCTGATCTGCGGCCCAAAAGCAAATGAAATTTGTTTGCTGTAAATGCTTTTGGGCTGCAGAAGGTGCCCCCAAAGTTTTAGCCCTGTGGGTTTGATGCCCAAAGAGCTAAAACATAAAATCGGCTGCTCAAAGCTCTGAAATATTGAGCTTTCAGAAGCTGTCAGCAGCCGATGCAAGGAAAAAAGCACATGCTGTTAAAACCTCTGTAACTCAGTTTGGCAGTAGATGGTGTCATTTACTGGCCAAATAGGTTATTATAGTAATTGATATGTATTACTTATCTTACTGTATCATTTATTAATGATTTAAAAAAAAAAACACTGGTTTCTGACTGTTTTTTTGGAAAATCACTTGGTAGTGAAAGGGTTGATCTGCAGCAAAAAGTTTCTTTATTTTCTTAAAGATTTTTTTAGGCTTTTTTCGGCAAATTTTTTTTCCCGTTCTTTTTAAAATAGCGTGTTTTTTTTATGTAACAGAACTTTTTATTATTATTCATAGGACCTTATATGTTAATTCCAGTCATTTTCGTGCAGTATTTTTTTTCCAAACAGCTTTTAATAGTTGCAGTGATTTTTTTTTTATCTCGTTCGCCAGCTGTTTTCGTCGTCTGGTCAACGGATTGTCGGCTTTTTTCGGATGCAGTCGACTGTTTTGCGGCATAACGTTGTATGTGTTTGGCTTTTTTTTGGCGGTTTTTCGGATTACTCCGACTTTTTGGCAGTTTTGCAGAGGTTTTTGCGGTCGAATAGGCGGTTTTGCAGCGTTTTTTTGGATACAGTCGGCGGCTTTTCCCTGCTCTTCAGGGACCCTGCGGCGAATGCTGAATTCACTGAGGTCAGGGAATTTGACTCCTCAAAGTGCAGGGAACGAAAGAGCACCGAAATTGCGGTGAAATTTTGGTGCTCCTTGAATAACCCTGTTTGTGCTTTTTTTTTATTATTATTTTTTCAAACTGGAGTAGGAAATCTCTTTTTTACAAGATAAACAAGTTGTTAAGATCCATTTATTATGCAGCATATTAAAGAAGATTCCACTAATTATCACTTAGCCAAGACAAGTACATTCTGTGCATAATAAATTACTGAATTGCCACTAACTTGACATATCCTCTTACTGCCTCAAACTATCTCTTCTGGTGTCCAATTTGTTATAGCTATACAGAAGTCAGCAGAGTATGAGATACACCACCATCTTAACAGACACCCATTATGTCCTCTTTGTCCTTATTTTTTGTGTATCTCAATCTTAATGTCTTTTACCACCAATGATAAATCCTATATGGTAGACTGATTCTTATTTTTTTTGGCTTCTACTAGTCTTCACCATAGACTTGCTTAGTCTCATGATGGGTAACATTAACATTTCTGTTAATAATAGATCTGATCTATACAGCCTCTTAAGTGAAGTTTCTTCTTTGATTTGTCCCAGTGAGATAACTCTTTATACATACAAAGGCTGAAATCCCACAACAGAAATAAAGATATGTCAAGCATCTGTTGATTATAAATGGACTTCTTGTCATGCCTTCCTAGGTTATGCCTGCCCAACCACACTTCATTGATCCTCAAAGCCAGGGGTCATTCCAGTGACGCTTGCCCAACCTCCTGCCTGTTAGGAGTATTTGAGGATAGGGTTGAGAACCACTGCTCTAGGGGATAGAAGTGAGTGGATGGGCAGCTGAGACCCAAGCTAGCACATTTCAGTATTTATCAACCATTTACCCACCAATGTAGAGGTATAGTTTAAGTGGGGAATACAGGAGGGCAAATTCCATTTACTCCATTATGGTCCTTTTCGTCCTACTTAAAGAAGAAAAAAAAAAAATTTTTTTGAGTTCTAACTCAAAAGTTTACATGGTAACAGAGAATTGTCAACAGCACTAGTGGTCTGCCCTATGGTGGGTCCCGCCCAGTTTTAGCGCGATTGTGCCATTACAGAGAAGACTTTATCATATGCAGATCACCCAGAAAGGGTAGCCAGAACTGAAATGTCAAGGAAGTTTCCAAGAGATGCAACAACTCCCAACAATTGTTTCGGCCTAGATAGGCCTTTTCAGGAGTGTATAGCTGCAGGGGTGGACTGACAACTAACAGGGCCCCATGGGCAATAGGAGATCGTGGGGCCCCTTGTGCCATGCCCACAGATGGTCAAACCCCTAAAAACCCCATGCATAACCGAGATGTACATTGTTGTGTTAAAGAATACATTTATTCACTCAATTTTCCAAATAATGATTTTGCTGAGTTAAGTAAATCCACTCGGGCCCAACAGCAAATTGGGGAATCCATTGTGCCTCCTCCAGACTTAGATGGCCACCGCTCTACTACAGCAGCCATCACCCACTCATTGCAGCTAAGGCTGCGCCACAGGACAAAAGGTCCCTTGTGGCACACGTGGGAAGATGATGCTCACTTTTCATGTTTCTGAGATACCGTACATTACTGATACACTTGTATACACTGTACATTACAGTGCTCCACAGCAATAAAACTCACAGTAATGTGCAGTGTCTATGAGTGTTTCACAGAGCTCCACAGAAATAAAACTCCCAATAATGTGCAGCGTGTATAAGCGTATCACAGAGCTCCTGTCAGGGTCGGGGAGCGGGAGGCAGGAACCAGATATAGAAGTCAAAGCTTGGTGCAGATATCCAAGTTTGATTGCTTAATGCCTGTCCCGACCAGGCTTTATCTCAACACCAAAGGACTGTCATGTCTCACTTTGCGGGGTTGAGGTTTCGAGCCCAGTGTGTGGTTACACAAATAGAGAGAGGCAGGAAGGTGTAGTTAAACCAGAAATAATGGTTTATTAAATAAAGAAACAGGAGTAAACCAAGAAGGGGGACTCTGGATAAATAATAACAGGTATAGGAGCTGGGTGGGAAAGATGCTATATAAAGAGGACAGGGTATACAGTCAGGTCCAGAAATATTGGGACATTGACACAATTCTAACATCTTTGGCTCTATACACCATCACAATGGAATTGGAATGAAACAAACACAATGTGCTTTAAGTGCAGACTGTCAGCTTTAATTTGAGGGTATGTACATCTACCTCAGGTGAACGGTGTAGGACTTACAGCAGTTTGCAGATGTGCCTCCCACTTGTTAAGGGACCAAAAGTAATGGGACAGAATAATAATCAAAAATCAAACTTTCCCTTCTTAATACTTGGCTGCAAAACCTTTGCAGTCAATCACAACCTGAAGTCTGGAACGCATAGACATCACCAGACGCTGGGTTTCATCCCTGGTGATGCTCTGCCAGGCCTCTACTGCAACTGTCTTCAGTTCCTGCTTGTTCTTGGGCATTTTCCCTTCAGTTTTGTCTTCAGCAAGTGAAATGCATGCTCAATGGGATTCAAGTCAGGTGATTGAATTGGCCATTGCATAACATTCCACTTCTGTCCCTTCAAAAACTCTTTGGCTACTTTTGCAGTATGCTTTGGGTCATTGTCCATCTGCACTGTGAAGCGCCGTCCAATGAGTTCTGCAGCATTTGGCTGAATGTGAGCAGATAATATTGCCCGAAACACCTCAGAATTCATCCTGCTGCTTTTGTCAGCAGTCACATCATCAATAAATACAAGAGAACCAGTTCCATTGGCAGCCATACATGCCCACGCCATGACACTACCACCACCATGCTTCACTGATGAGGTGGTATGCTTAGGATCATGAGCAGTTCCTTTCCTTCCCCATACTCTTCTCTTCCCATCACTCTGGTAAAAGTTGAACTTGGTCTCATCTGTCCATAGGATCTTGTTCCAGACCTGTGAAGGCTTTGTTAGGTGTTGTTTGGCAAACTCTAATCTGGCCTTCCTGTTTTTGAGGCTCACCAATGGTTTACATCTTGTGGTGAACCCTCTGTATTCACTCTGGTGAAGTCTTTTCTTGATTATTGACTTTGACACACATACACTTACCTCCTGGAGAGTGTTCTTGATCTGGCCAACTGTTGTGAAGGGTGTTTTCTTCACCAGGGAAAGAATTCTTCGGTCATCCACCACAGTTGTTTTCCGTGGTCTCCCGGGTCTTTTGGTGTTGCTGAGCTCACCGGTGCGTTCCTTCTTTTTGAGAATGTTCCAAACAGTTGTTTCGGCCATGCCTGATGTTCTTGCTATCTCTCTGATGGGTTTGTTTTGTTTCTTCAGCCTAATGATGGCTTGCTTCACTGGTAATGACAGCTCTTTGGATCTCATCTTGAGAGTTAAAAGCAACAGATTCCAAATGCAAATAGCACACTTGAAATGAACTCTGGGCCTTTTATCTGTACATTGTAGTTGGGGTAATGAGGGAATATCACACACCTGGCCATGGAACAGCTGAGAAGCCAATTGTCCCATTACTTTTGGTCCCTTAACAAGTGGGAGGCACATCTGCAAACTGCTGTAAGTCCTACACCGTTCACCTGAGTTGGATGTACATACCCTCAAATTAAAGCTGACAGTCTGCAGTTAAAGCACATTGTGTTTGTTTCATTCCAACTCCATTGGGGTGGTGTATAGAGCCAAAGATGTTAGAATTGTGTCAATGTCCCAATATTTCTGGACCTGACTGTACTTAGCAGATGGGATAGGAAGGGGTGGACAGGACACTGAATAGCTCAATAGGGCTAATAGGACAGGTACTGGACTGGACAATGGATGAGGAATAACACAAGGGTGGACAGGACACTGAATATAGAATAACACGAGAAGGGTGGACAGGACAGGTACTGGATTGGACACTGAATAAAGAATAACTAAACAGAAATGGAAGCACAGTTAAACTAAAGAACACACATCCTGGATACACAGAGGGTGGAGGGCCAGGAGACACAGAGGGCAAAAGGAATAACAAGATCAGGTGTGGTATTAGAAGGGCTATCACAGGAGAATGGTCAAATCAAGCTTAGGTTGTGGCATGCAGCTGGCATAGGGATTGTCAAAGTCCAGATCAGAGGTCATACACATGAGGTCAATCAGCAGGATGGTGGAGGGTAGATATGAAAGTCCAGGAATAAGGGTTGCAGAAGGTATGCAGCGATGAGAGGGTCCACAATTGATTGCAGCGATGAGAGGATCACAGCAGGATACAATGATGTGGGGGTCTCACAGGATACAGGTATGAAGGGTCTCAGACAGGTGATGTGATTAGCATGCAGGTCAGGCTTGCAAATGAGACTTCTAAGGAAGAAAGATGCAGAATCATTGATTCAGAGGTGAGGCATGATTATACAGGCTTACCAGGCCCAGCCCACACGTGAGGCTGGAGAGGTGAGGGGAAAACAGGAATGGATCCCTGAGTGCCTGGACACCAGTCCAGGCAGCGGTAAATTCAGGACCGTAACATGCTTCAGAGAGTGGAACGGCACCTCACTTGCCCTTTCTCAGCGCCTACGGCGCGTGCCATGACAAGCACAATCCGGGGTCAGTACAAGGGGAAGCAATAGTCGATAAGGGATATATGAGTGCTGCAGGTACTTGACTCTGGAAGAGAAGCGTAGCTGAGGCAATGATGGTCTGCAAGGTCTGATTTTTTATTTGCAGGTGAGGTGGTCACGCCCCCCTGAACTTCGATGCCTTGCCTCCCTATTGGTTCTCACCTGGGCGGTGAGCTCACCCCAGGGGCGATCCCAGCATCTGCCCGTCAAGGCCTCCACCATGCCCCCCTGATGTATCATAGGCAATCCCCTGCTTTGAACACCATCTTGGGACACACCCTCCAGGCTGCACGGAGAAGAGCCACACGCCGCAGTGTCCCGAGGCTTCAGGTTCTGGCACTGTTGCAGGCTCCCTCGGCCGCCTGGTGTGGCGCAATCCACTGGGCACAGGAGAAGGATCCCCCCCTTGCCAGAGCAGCACCACGGAGACCATTGGTGGCGCCAGCCGAGACAGCGGGGCAGCACCAGGTGGGACCCAAGTTTGGTGGCGTGCTGCGGCAGGACGTTATAGCTCCATAGCAATAAAACTCAAAAACAATTATATTTAATTTATCATTTATTAAACTAATGTTATATCAAACAGCATTTTCTGACCCGATGGGTCAGTCTGCCCCTCTATAGCTGATACCTCATTTGGCACTTTGAGCAAGGGGTCCACGTTGGACAGGGCTGTCTTTAACGCAGGGCAAAAGGGGCCCAAAGCAGCTGCCCCTTGGGCCCGTGTAAACCATGGATGACCACCACCGCTGCTGGCGGAATGCATTAAAAGCATTGGATCAAGAAGCTTTTACCCACATATTAAGTATTATAACACTTAATATTCTGTGTCTGCAGGAAGTCATCCAGTCGCTTTTTAAAAGTCTGTACAGTCTCTGACCCAACCACCTCAACAGGCAGAGAATTCCACAGCTTTATTGTTCTCACCGTAAAATAACCCTTCCTATGCTTTAGGCTGAATTTTCTTTCTTCCAGTCTAAATGGGTGACCCCATGTCCTGTGTATAGTCCTGTTAATGAATAGGTATGGATTCTTTCAAAATACAGGTTGCAAGGTGGTATCTGGATCCAATATATACGGAGGAACCAATAGGTTCGTTTTGAACGCAGATAAGCCTCTATGGGGGGCTTCTCCCATCAGATGGTTCCTTGTATATGAATAGATGGTGTCGTAATTCTAGGTTTCACGGGTATGATGACCTCAAAGTAGAAAGGCATACATAGCGCAATATCAATGGCATATATACGTATATATACTCTGAGTCAGAACTACTCACGTATTACTGAGCCTCCCAGCGAGTGGCTCAGTATTTTAGCAATGGACCGCTTACTCCATGGGGGGTCCCACCCTTAAATCGATGATACTACGTTCCGGTCTGCTGGAAAAATCAGCTGCTTCCAAATAATATATTAAAAAAGCAGCTGATTATTTGCTAAAATACTGAGCCACTCGCTGCGTTCAGATTTGCGCCCAGTTACGCAAACCTTTATATGGCAGGTTGGGAAACCAACTTTGTCTATGGTTCGCGTGACTGGGCGCGAGGAAGAGTGCCCATATACAAAAGGTATATAGATGATTTATTTTTTGTATGGAAAGGGGAAGAGAAAGATCTAATAATATTTCTAGATCAGCTAGATAGCCCAGATTGGGGGATTAAACTCGACAAGAAATGGAGTAAGGATGCTATAGCATTCCTTGATTTGGAGATTTATATAAAAGAAAGTAGGTTACACGCTAAAACCTTTTTCAAGGATGTAGATGTAAACACCTACATTGATAAAACTAGTTGCCATAATAATATTTGGTTAAAGGGAATCCCGAAGGGACAACTAACGAGATTAAGGAGAAACTGCACAGAAGACAATGTATTTGAAGAACAGGCAGAATCCCTCAAGGCTGATTTTATGGAAAAAGGGTATAATGGAAAAGAAATAGAAGACCTCATAAAAGAATTGAAAGAGGTAGCTCAAGAAAGCCTTATAAAATATAAAGAACAAAAGGAGACTGAAGGAAGTCCCTTTCATTTGCGAATTTAATAATGAAGATCAATTAATTAAAAGAACATTTAAGAAACACTGGCACATTCTAAAAAAAGATAAGGATCTTGACAAGATATTAGGGGATAAACCTAGAATATTATTTAGAGGAGCAAAAAATATCAAGACAAAATTGGTAAGAAGTAAATTTGAGAGGAAAAGAGAAACTCCCAATCATTTTAATCTAAAAGAGGGATTCTACCAATGTGGTCAATGTCTTGCATGTAGATCCACAGGTAATACTAAGACACTTTTAGAGAATTATTATAATAAGAAAATTGAAAAAGAAGTTAGGATTAAGGGCATTCTCACTTGCTGCACAAAAAACGTCATATATCTATTAGAATGCCCATGTGGACTACAATATATAGGACGAACTAGTCGTGCCCTTAATATAAGGATATCTGAGCATGTGAGGAATATAAGAAATCAATACGAGAAACACTCAGTGTCTTTTCACTTCAAACATATGCACAATAGTTGCCCAAAGGGTCTGAAATTTAGAGCAATCAAAAGAGTCAGATCCATTAATAAGGGTGTCAGTGAGACCACTGTTTTGGGGAGAGAAGAGATGAAGTCTATATTTGATCTGGACACCATGGCCCCAAATGGTCTCAATAATGATTTCGAATTGATCCATTTCCTTTAGTTATATACTATTGTAGAAAACTATACAACATCTTTATGTAAAAGAGACGAGTCTATATAAGAGACTATACATGTGCTCCATAATGGAAGCTAAGGAAATAACGGTTCTTAGTAATTAATTGTTCATGATTTTAACTATATTAATTAAATCCACGAGTCACTTAATAATAGAATTTATGTGGTCATTACGACAACACATAAATTTGCACATAAAATCTGCCTTTGCACATATGTTTAATATATACAATAATTAGTGTAAAAATTAATGTGAGCATTTTAATAGAATCAACCTTAGTCTATCTTAAGGTACTTAAAACTTATCCCACTATATAAATCATGGTAAGATTAAAATTTGCAATTATTTGATGTTCACTTTAGATTTTAGGTACACAATATTTATTGTTCCACGACTTTATTATTATAGATATTTCCTCTATGTTTAAGAGACCATACTATGTGTCCCATAAAGGATTAGCAGTTCAAAATAATTAATTTTAATTATATATTAACTAATTTACATTAGTCACTTATCATTAGATGTTATACTATATATGTCTACACTATATTTATACGGTCATCACACATAAAATTTGCGATTTTGCACATATCTAATTAGTTCATTTAATATATACAATAATTTATATAAAAGTAATGTTTGCACTTTAATATAATTGACCTCTCTACATAAGATTAATTCATCTCTACATAAGATTAATTCATTCACTCTCCTACTATATACATTTTTAGAAGAATTTTATTATATAAGTAATTTTGCACTTATTTAATTGATGTCCACTTTAGAGCTCAAATTGAGGTACACAATTTTAGTTCCCGTTTTTTATAAATTTGTAGATAGTTCCTCAATGTTAGTACTTATATTATATAATTCATGCTACTATTTATTGATTCGATGTAATTGACACAGCACAGCACTTTATATATGTCACTATATAGTTAATATCACCAAATATTGCGTTGATCTTAAGAGGGATAAACCACTCAAGGTTACATATAAGAGGTGATTTGACCTTAGAATTGTATCATTTTAACCTTTGCTAAGTTGAGGTTATTGTATTATGTGTTCACTATATATATACATTTACAATGTTTTTATTAGTATCCAGCGATTACGAGGTTTAATCTAAAACTGTCCGCCATGTTTTTGGTGGGACAGTGTACTTCTGGACCCCTGTGACGATTGTGTGATAGGATGACCAATCGGCTGTATACATGTATTAAGTATATGCGCGATCGAAATTATTTGCGATCGTATGTCCTGATTGAGTTGGATAACTGAGTCCTTTTACAACTGGAATATACACTTGGGTCTATGTCCAGGGTTGATTTTGTCCCGAGGTATAGCACTCCGCCATCCGCCATGTTTTTGGTGGGATGGCGTGTGAGATCAGGTGCTGGATTAGAGGCGGCCTGTGGCTGAGCGTTATACCACCGGGAACATGGCGGCCAATATGATGGTAGAACGCACAATTACATGGTCTATGCACTTAAAGATAATTCGGACCTCAATTATGAGACGGCCCGGTGCGGCTATACGCATGCGTCTTATTATGCGCATGCGTGATTGCATTCTTTGGGACCCATAAATGCCTTTGTGATTAGGTATTACCTAAAGGTGTGGATATGCGGTTCACGCTGGAGGGCAGTGCTAAAGGACATACATCCACCATTTTATAAACCACAAGTGTTTTCAATTTATTTTAATTGGTTTTAATTGGCCTTAGTTAAACTCAGGTGTTTTAATTAAAGTTAAAGATGTAATGGATCATTTAGACTTTATAAGGAAGCAGCAGACACAAGATATGTTGATACCAGCTGAAGAAGCTCTAAGGAGAGAAACGCGTTCTGGTAAATATAATTTTATGTAATAAATAAATTAATTTTATTTTTAAACTTGCTGCTTCCTGGAACGTGATTTTAAAGAAGGTTTTGGAATGACCTTGATATTCCCATGTGTCATCTTGGAGCCAATGCGGCTCGTTAATATGTGAGTGTAACCACTTTTAATACCTACTCCATACTATCCCATAACGATATTGCACCAAAAGTGCGTTGGTATTTTTCTGATCCACTGCAGGGGAAGTGTTTTGGAAGAAAAATTTCTAGTGCGGGTATATGGGCACCTGAATATCCTTTTGAAGACCCAAATACGCCATTCACCCTAGAGCCGAGGCTAGGCTCAACACCATGTGAGTAGGACCATGACTGGTTAACCTCTCTCTTATGGTGGAATGACATATTGCACTAGTATATTCTTTCTCTTCTGCAGAAATTATATTGGAGAAGTGGTCCTTTTGGAACGATCTAGAAGACAGCCTATTTGAAAAGATCTTTTGGACATGTATGGTGACTGATTGTACATCCAGTTCTACTGGCGCTCCATTGACTTTTTGTAATACCCTCAGTACTCGCTGGTGAATTCCATCTGGCCCTGGGGCTTTATTCACATTCACATTGTTTAATTGCTGCAAAACCTTGTCCTGAGTCAACCAGTCACTTTGTATTAGTAAGTTTTTTTTCAATGAATTTCATGTCTCCTGTTACAGGTTTCTCTTTGATAAATACTGAAGAAAAATAATCATTCAAAATTTCTGCCTTATCTTGCTCTTCAGTTAACAATACCCCTGACTCAGATTGTAGTGAACCTACATTTTCACTCTTGTTTTTTTTTAGAATTTATGTACCTAAAGAATCTTTTAGGGTTGGTCTTGCTCTCTTTGGCTATTTCTTTTTCATTTTCTAGTTTAGCCCATCTAATCGCTTTTTTACATGCTTTATTGGCTGCCCTATATAGAAGCATAGAAACATAGAAAATGTAGTAGATAAGAACCTTTCGGCCCATCTAGTTTGCCCAATTACATGGATACTTTATCTGGATTTATCTTTTGTTTAGGATAGCCTTATGCCTATCCCATGCCTGCTTAAATTCAATCACTGTTTTGGCCTCTACCACTTCTACTGGAAGGCTGTTCCATGTATCCACCACCCTCTCAGTAAAATAATGCTTCCTGATGTTACTTTTAAACCTTTGCCCCTCTAATCTAAGACTGTCCTCTTGTTTTGCTACTTTGTTTCCTTTTAAATATACTCCCTTCCTCTACCTTGTGGATTCCCTTTACGTATTTAAATGTTTCTATCATATCTCCTCTGTCTCGTCTTTTTTCCAAGCTGTACATGTTAAGATCATTAAGCCTTTCCTGGTAACTTTTCTCCTTCAGGCCGTACACCATTTTAGTAGCCCTCCTCTGAACTCTCTCTAAGATGTCTATATCCTTCTGGAGATACGGTCTCCAGTACTGCACACAGTACTCCAAGTGAGGTCTCACCAGTGCTCTATACAGTGGCATGAGCACTTCCCTTTTCCTACTGCTAATACCTCTCCCTACACAACCAAGCATTCTGCTAGCATTTCCTGCTGCTCTATTACCTTGACTACTTACCCTTTGATCCTCTGCAATAATAACCCCTAAATCCCTTTCCTCAGATGTTGAGGTTAGGACTGTATCAAATATTCTATATTCAGCCCTTGGGTTTTTACGCCCCAGGTACATTATCTTGCACTTATCCACAGTAAAACTCAATTGCCACAGCTCCGACCATATTTTTAGTTTACCTAAATCATTTGGCATTTGCCTGATCCCTCCAGGAACGTCAACCCTGTTGCAAATCTTTGTGTCATCAGCAAAAAGACATACTTTACCACTAATACCTTCTGCATTATCACTAATAAAAATATTAAAGAGAATGGGTCCACATACTGACCCCTGAGGTACCCCACTGGTACCAAGACCTTGCGCCGAATAAACTCCATTTACCACAACCCTCTGTTGCCTGTCACTCAGCCACTGCCTAATCCATTCAACAATATTGGAATCCAAGCTCAAATATTGAATTTTATTGATAAGCCTTCTATGCGGAACAGTATCAAAAGCCTTACAGAAATCTAAATAAGCAATGTCTACTGCACCACCTTTGTCTATTATTTTTGTTACCCAATCAAAAAAAAAATCAATAAGATTAGTTTGGCATGATCTCCCTGAGGTAAAACCATGTTGTTTCTGATCCTGTAATCTATGTGTTTTTAGATGTTCAACAATCCTTTCTTTTAACATGGTTTCCATTAATTTCCCCACTACTGACGTAAGACTAACTGGCCTATAGTTCCCAGATTCCTCCCTACTACCCTTTTTGTAAATGGGCACAACATTTGCTAATTTCCAGTCTTCTGGGATGACTCCCGTTAACAAGGATTGGTTAAATAAATCTGTTAACGGTTTTGCTATTACACCACTGAGCTCTTTTAATAACTTAGGGTGGATCCCATCAGGCCCCATTGACTTATTTGTCTTTACTTTAGACAGCTGCTATAGAACCTCCTCCTCTGTAAACACATATGTAAATGTCTCTTTAGTGTTTCCTTCTAACTGAGGTCCCTTTCCTTCCTTTTCTTCGCAAAGACTGAACAAAAATATTCATTGAGGCAGTCAGCGAGACTTTTATCCTCTTCTACATACCTTCCTTCCTTTGTTTTTAATCTAACTAATCCTTGTTTCACTTATCTTTTCTCGTTTATGTATCTAAAAAATGTTTTGTCCCCCTTTTTTACTGACTGAGTTATTTTCTCTTCTGCGTGTGCTTTGGAAGCTCTTATAAATTGCTTTGCCTCTTTCTGCTTAATCTTATAGGTTTGCCTGAGTTTTTTAATAATTATTGAATGCTATCTTTTTGTTCTTCACTATTTTGGCCACTTCTGTAGAGTACCACAGTGGTTTCTTCCCTTGTTTGTTTTTGCTAACAAGCCGAATGCAATTGCCTGTGGCCTTCAATAATGCCTCCTTTAAATAATCCCATTTGTCCTGGACTCCCTTTAAACTCCTCCAGTCTGATAATGACTCATTCACACAAAATCTCATTTTAGAAAAATCTGTTTTTTTTAAAGTCTAAAACTTTAGTTTTTGTGTGGTGCGGCTCCATCCCTGTTCTTATATTAAACCACACTGACTGGTGATCACTAGATCCCAAATTTTCACCTACAACAACGTCTGATACCAAACCTCCATTTGTGAGTATTAAATCCAATATGGCCTCTTTATGGGTCGGCTCCTCAACTACTTGTGTTAGAGATAATCCCAGTAGGGAGTTTAGAATATTTGTACTCCTGGTGCACCCAGCTATTTTGGTTTACCAGTTCACATCAGGAAGATTAAAGTCCCCCATGATAATAACTTCCCCCTTCATTGTCATTTTGTCTATTTCCTCAAACAGAAGATTATCTAGCTCTTCTACTTGTCCAGGGGGTCTATAGATCACACCTACACAAGCTACTGTATGATTGCCAAATGTTAGCGTAACCCAAACTGACTCCTAGTTCACTTCGCTCACTTTTATTTGGTTCGTTTTTATGTTGTTTTTCACATACAGGGCCACTCCTCCTCCTTTCCTACCTTCTCTGTCTTTTCTAAATAAAGAGTACCCCGGTATTGCTACGTCCCAGTTATTTTTCTCACTGAACCATGTCTCAGTAACCGCCACTAAATCTACTTTTTCAGCTGCCATCATTGCCTCTAGTTCATTGATTTTATTGACTAAACTGCGAGCATTCATACACACAACTTTGAGCTTGTCATTTTTTACCCCGCATGTTGCTTGCACCCTCAGATTTAGTTTTGGGGGACAATCGGGCAGATTGTTTTTTACCCTTTTGTCCCCCCCTCCTAGTTTAAATATTCCTTTGTGAAACCTTTGAACTTCTCACTGAGAACATATGTTCCCCTATGAGTAAGATGCAAACAATCTTTTTTATACAGTTCCTTTCTGCTCCAATTAGAACTATCATGGGACACAAAGCCAAATCCTTGCTCCCGACACCATTCCTGAAACCACAAACTAAATTCCCTAGTGCGCATCTGCCTATCCTGAATGTTATGCAGAGGCAGAACTTCAGAGAATGACACAGTGGACGCAATCTGCTGTATTTCACCTCCAAGAACACAAAAATCTTCCTTAATCTCAGAAACCTCATTGCTAGCCAAGTCATTTGTCCCTAGATGGACTAGAACGTCCACTTCCCCTTCCTGCTTTGCTTGTTTGACAATATTGAGAATATGTCTTTTGTCTCTACGAGCAGTAGCCCCAGGAAGACATCTCACCAAACCACTACTCTCCAGCTCAACACCTCTTATGATAGAATCACCCAGCAACAATTGCCTTCTATCAAGTCCTACCTTTTCCTTTTTGTCCTTGGTTGCAATCTTGCATACCTTAGGCATAGGTAATGGTGGTTCCTCAACTTTGGTGTCTGAGCCTACTTCTGTCTTACCACTACACTCTGAAAGTGCCTCAAAAGAATTAAGAAGAGCCACAGACTGTGGGACATACCTTCTATCCACAGCTCTAAGTCTACCAGATCCTACAGTAGTCCATCTGCCACTCCTAGGAGGCCTCTGTGGCAGTGGCTTTGTAACAGTCATAGCCTGAGTTTGTCTAACAGATAATTTACAAATCTCAGACTTCAAACAGGCAATTTCCTGCTGAAATAAAGAGAACTGCCTACATATCAGGCACACTCCAAACCTCCAAAAATTGGATCTAAAAACAAATGCATGACAGCTATTACACTGGACCAAGCCTGCCATTATAAAATGAAAGAATGGATTTAAAACAAGCAAATCTTAACTTTTTGTAGGTTTTCTACCTCCTGTCTAACCTCAGACTACCTCCAGAGTATCTCCAGAATATCTCTAAGTGCCTCACTTTGAAATGATGCCTCAGATTTATCAATTTTAAAAGGTTTAAATCCCTTCTTTTTATTTTTCATTTCCTTAGTTACCTTCCTACTATGCCACATTGGTTTCAGTCTGTTTCTTTTATATTTATTAACCAGTGGAATATATTGTGACGTGTACTTTTCTAGCGTTAGTTTAAAGATATTCCACTTATCTTCAGTGTTTTTCCCATGAAAGAGTTTCTGCCAGTCAATGACATTGAGAGCTTCCTTTATTTTAATAAAGTTGGCCTTTTTAAAATTATATGTTTTAGCATGCCCCCTATGAATGTGTTTTTTTGAGTATATTTCAAAAGACACCATATTATGGTCACTGTTTCCCAACTGTTCCCTTACATTAATATTTGAGAAAAGATCCACGTTATTTGTTATAACCAGGTCCAGACAGTTATCCTCTCTAGTTGGTGTTTCTACCAGTTGTGTCATGAAGGTATCATTTAAAAGGTTCAGAAACCGGATTCCCTTCACTGAATTACTAGTCCTACTATCCCAATTAATGTCTGGGTAATTAATATCTCCAATAATTGAAGTGCTACCACGATGTGCAGCCTTCCTAATTTGCTCTAACAGTTGTTCTTCCTCATCATTATCTATACTAGGTGGTTTATAGCATATGCCAACCAATAGTTGACTTCCCTGTTTATTACCCAAAGAAATACCCATAAGGATTCCATATTTCCCTCATCGCTTTCCAGTTGTGTAATATTTGGCTTTAAATCCTGATTTACATATAAACATACTTCACCCCCTTTCTTATGTTTCCTATCCCTTCTAAACAATGCATAACCATTTAAGTTTACAGTCCAGTTATGCATTTCTTCCCACCGCGTTTCTGTTATTCCTATTATGTCATATTGCTTAGTGTATGCTATTACCTCTAGTTCCCCCATCTTGTTATTGAGGCTCCTTGCATTAGCAAGCATACAGTTGTGTTCAAAATTATTCAACCCCCACTGAAATTGAGTGTTTTGGCCAGTTTGACATTGATTTTGATCATTCAGTCATCTTGCTTACAATTAAATCAAAGAGGCACGTGTAGGTCAGACAAATATAACATAACATTTATAATGAAATAACCCAAATGTCTTTTCTGTGCTCACATCATTATCAGTTTTATTCAACCCCCAAGTGACATTCAATCTTAGTACTTAGTACAACATCCTTTTACAGTTATAACAGCTTTTAAACGTGAAGCATAGTTTGACACAAGTGTCTTGCAGCGATCTACGGGTATCTTCGCCCATTCGTCATGGGCAAAAGCCTCCAGTTCAGTCACATTCTTAGGCTTGCGCGCTGCAACTGCTTTCTTTAAGTCCCACCAGAGGTTCTCAATCGGATTTAAGTCAGGTGACTGCGATGGCCACTCCAAAATGTTCCAGCCTTTAATCTGCAACCATGCTCTAGTGGACTTGGAGGTATGCTTGGGATCATTGTCCTGTTGAAAGGTCCAACGTCTCCCAAGCCTCAGGTTTGTGACGGACTGCATCACATTGTCATCCAATATCTCCTGGTACTGAAGAGAATTCATGGTACCTTGCACACGCTGAAGCTTCCCTGTACCTGCAGAAGCAAAACAGCCCCAAAGCATGATTGACCCCCCGCCATGCTTCACAGTAGGCAAGGTGTTCTTTTCTTCATAGGCCTTGTTCTTCCTCCTCCAAACATAGCGTTGATCCATGGGCCCAAACAGTTCTAATTTTGTTTCATCAGTCCACAGAACACTATCCCAAAACTTCTGTGGTTTGTCCACATGACTTTTGGCATACTGCAGTCGTCTCTTCTTATTCTTTGGAGACAGCAAGGGGGTGCGCCTGGGAGTTCTGGCATGGAGGCCTTCATTACACAGTGTGCGCCTTATTGTCTGAGCTGAAACTTCAGTACCCACATCTGACAAATCTTTTCTCAGTTCCTCTGCAGTCACACGGGGACTTTTCTCCACTCTACGCTTCAGGTAGCGCACAGCAGTCAAAGTCAGCATCTTCTTTCTGCCACGACCAGGTAGCGTTTCAACAGTGCCCTTTGCCTTGAATTTGCGAATGATGCTTCCTATGGTCTCTCTTGGTATGTTTAACATCTTTGCAATCTTCTTATAGCCATTGCCCTTCCTGTGAAGAGTAATCACCTCTTCTCTTGTCTTCCTGGACCATTCTCTTGACTTTACCATGTTTGTAACCACACCAGTAAATGTCTAGAAGGAGCTGAGTATCACAGGCATTTTAAAGCTGCCTAATTGGTGCTTATTATGCTTTATTGCTGCTCCGTGACATCCACAGGTGTTTTCAATACCTGATTGAAAACACTTGAATGAACCTCTGTTCTTCAGAGTGGTAGTCTTTAAGGGGTTGAATAATTGTGTCAATGAAGAATTCATAAAAAGTCCTTGTAGGATTTCATTCTGAATACAATTACAAATGTACACTAAATTCCCTAAAACCCTTTACAGCATTGGGGGTTGAATAATTTTGAACACAACTGTACATTTAATGTTGTCTCTACCCACACATGCTGAATGCGACTTTACATTGCATGCCTCCACTGTTCTGACATTATCCATCCCCCCGGCTCCACCCTCCTTAGTCTGAGCTGAAACCCTTCCGCTATCTGCTCTGTCTCCATTTTGGAAGCTACTGTATCCCTCCCCCCCTTCCTCCCCTTCCACTAGTTTAAAGTCTCCTCCATCCTTTTAACCATCCTGTCCCCTAGCACAGCAGACCCTCTTCCATTCAGGTGCAATCAGGGGCGGATCCAGGGGGGGGCAACGGGGCAATTGCCCCCCCCCCCCCGAGATTTGGCCCGGGGGTTGAGGGACCCAGATGCCGGGCAGCGCGAGAGCGCCTGCCCGGTCTTGAACAGTCCGTCCTGTGAAGTGGATGCGGCTGTGTGCGTGCGCAGCCGGTCACGTGGTCCGGCTAATCAGGTGGTACTGAGTCTCAGTACCACCTGACTGGCCGGACCGCGTGACCGGCTGCGCACGCACACAGCCGCATCCACTTCACAGGACGGACTGTTCAAGATCGGGCAGGCGCTCCCGCGCTGCCCGGCATCTGGGTCCCTCAACCCCCTGCCGGAGCTGGGGCAACAATCCAGGTGAGAGCTGGGGGCAAATCCATGACCTGGGGGCAAATCCATGACCTGGGGGCAAATCCATGTGTGACCTGGGGGCAAATCCATGAGCTGGGGCAAATCCATGTGTGACCTGGGGGCAAATCCATGTGTGACCTGGGGGCAAATCCATGAGCTGGGGCAAATCCATGTGTGACCTGGGGGCAAATCCATGTGTGACCTGGGGCAAATCCATGAGCTGGGGCAAATCCATGTGTGACCTGGGGGAAAATCCATGTGTGACCTGGGGGCAAATCCATGTGTGACCTGGGGGCAAATCCATGAGCTGGGGCAAATCCATGTGTGACCTGGGGGCAAATCCATGTGTGACCTGGGGGCAAATCCATGTGTGACCTGGGGGCAAATCCATGAGCTGGGGGCAAATCCATGAGCTGGGGCAAATCCATGAGCTGGGGCAAATCCATGAGCTGGGGGGCAAATCCATGAGCTGGGCAAATCCATGAGCTGGGGGCAAATCCATGAGCTGGGGGCAAATCCATGACCTGGGGGCAAATCCATGACCTGGGGGCAAATACATGAGCTGGGCAAATACATGAGCTGGGCAAATCCATGACCTGGGGGCAAATCCATGAGCTGGGCAAATCCATGTGCTGGGCAAATCCATGACCTGGGGGCAAATCCATGAGCTGGGCAAATCCATGACCTGGGGGCAAATCCATGAGCTGGGGGCAAATCCATGTGCTGGGCAAATCCATGACCTGGGGGCAAATACATGAGCTGGGCAAATACATGAGCTGGGCAAATCCATGACCTGGGGGCAAATCCATGAGCTGGGCAAATCCATGTGCTGGGCAAATCCATGACCTGGGGGCAAATCCATGACCTGGGGGCAAATCCATGAGCTGGGGGCAAATCCATGTGCTGGGCAAATCCATGACCTGGGGCAAATCCATGAGCTGGGCAAATCCATGTGCTGGGCAAATCCATGACCTGGGGGCAAATACATGAGCTGGGCAAATACATGAGCTGGGCAAATCCATGACCTGGGGGCAAATCCATGAGCTGCGCAAATCCATGTGCTGGGCAAATCCATGACCTGGGGGCAAATCCATGACCTGGGGGCAAATCCATGAGCTGGGGGCAAATCCATGTGCTGGGCAAATCCATGACCTGGGGGCAAATCCATGAGCTGGGCAAATCCATGACCTGGGGGCAAATCCATGAGCTGGGCAAATCCTTGAGCTGGGGGCAAATTCATGTGTGAGCTGGGGGCTCTCTGCTCCTCTAGATTGTAAAATCCGGGGTGCCCTCTGCTCCTCTAGATTGTAAAATCCGGGGTGCCCTCTGCTCCTCTAGATTGTAAGCTCCTGGGTGTCCTCTGCTCCTCTAGATTGTAAGCTCCTGGGTGCCCTCTGCTCCTCTAGATTGTAAGCTCCTGGGTGCCCTCTGCTCCTCTAGATTGTAAGCTCCTGTGAGCCGGGCCCTCTGTAAATTCTCGTGAGTCGGGCTCTCTGCTAAAACACCTTATTTTCTGTAAGTGCCCCTCCCGAGACTAGTCTCTGGATCCGCCCCTGGGTGCAATCCATCACGACTATACAGATTGTACCCCAGTGCAAAATGAGCCCAGTGCTCTAAAAACCCAAAGCCCTCCTTCCTGCACCAAGAATTAGCCTAGAAGAGGCTATAATCGGTATGTACGTACTGTTACAGATCAATTTAAGGACTTGTTTGTGAGCCATTTCTTTATGTTTACATTATTAAAGCTTTTTGACACAAGTCCATGATGTATTTGAGGTTTTTTTGGGATGTTGGGGGTGGAGAGCAAAATTATGCGGTGGGCAGGCTTTCGGGGGGGGGGGATATTTGCCCAGGGTCCAATCAATATTAAAGACGGGCCTGAGGTTGGATTACCCTCTGCACTCAAGAAGAACTAAACTAGAATTTATGAGGGTTGCTGTACCTTTCATGCATGTCTTTATGGCATTTCAGCTCTGGCCAACCTTTCAGGGTGATTGCAGTCTGCTTTGCATATGGTATAGTTTTCTTTGTAATGGTACCATTAAGCTAAAACCTTATGAGGCCTGAATAGAGACGCATCGAACAGGCCAATTATGCCCCTGCACATTCTCAATGCTGTCATAAATTATTGTTTGTTCATTATTTGTATTTTGCCCACTTTACACAGAAGTCATTTATTTTGTGTCCGAAGCACATAAGACATGTACACCTATGTTTCAAGCTCGGGCATAAATATGTTTATTGCTATTTCTTTAAAAGCTAACCTCCACTGAAGCTTTACTGTTGTTTTATGCTCTTATACCCTGTGTCAGTACAACTTGGGGTACTTTACAGTACCGTACCTAGTAATGGTGCACACTATAGTCTAAAAGGCTATATATTTTTAATGATGCCATCATATTTTCAAGATGACAAAGCTTCTCTGTTGCTGATTACTGTTGGTAATTTTTCAGGAAACCTTTTCTTGTTGACCTTTTTTAAGTGACTTTGGGCACCACCTACAACAAGATGAGATTTTCTAACCCCCTGTCTAAAGCCTGCTTGAAGTACAATAGCTGTGGCAAGGTGAGGGTTATCACTATTGCCTTCGGCGTTGTTTAAACGAGATATCCTTCCTCCCTCCCTCGTTAAAGCTGATTTTTGTTAAAATGTGCAGTATAGCATCAGGAGCCTGGGCTCATCACTGTGAATAATTTCTGCAGGCTCCTGGGAAAAGAATCAGTTGGCCAGTTCTGTGATTCAGATCCAGTCCCCAGGCAAGCCTTTTTTTCTAGTTCACTGGTGCCAGACTTTAAAGTAAAACATGGGCATTTTAATATTCAGTGCAGGCATTACTACTGTTTTATACCGAGAAATTGCCTGACCTAAAGTCTTAGCAACTAAATCACCTCTTGCTTCAGAATACCAGTTAGTAAATCAGAAAAAGGGAACAGGCACCTTAAATGATGCAGACATGGTGGCTTGGAAATTGTACAACTTAATGGCATAATGCTTGTGTTAACACAGTGCTTGTTAGCATGTGCTGGGATGAAAATAAGAACATGGGAATTTGTTCAATAAACGAAATGCAATTTAAGCCAAAATAACAGTTCTAAAGAATGATCTAGTTAGTGAAGGAAAGCAATTTGTCATCCAGTTGCCATTGTAAAGATATTATTCATCCCAGCGAGTGGGGCTGAAGAACATACCTGGAACACAATAGTTACTGTGTAACCAAGCAGTGTTCTACATTTTAATTATGACATCTCAGCTGCACTAAAATAATTAAGCCTCTAAATAGAATGCATCTTACTTCTTCTACACTTAACACTTCTTTGTTAATAGGAGCCTAATTAATAAATAGTCCCTTTGGCAGAGTAAAAGGTTTCATCTGAACATGCACATTCTTAAATTAGCATGGTTTTCTAAACTATTTGGAAATTACTTCTCAAAATTTCTGCATCACTTAGCGGTTATTCAGAGAGAGACGATCTGGCCCCAAAATTGCACCGAACAGGGTATTTCCCCATACGGTGCAATTTTGTGGCCATTCGGCTATGCAGAAAGCAGGCAGTTCTCCAAATTTTGCCAAATTGCCAGCAAAATGCGGTGCCTGTTCAAAGGGAGAAAACCCCATAGTGAAGCAATGGTTAATCTATTCAGAGAAAAACGGACAGCAGTGAAAGGTCAGTGAAATGCCCTGATGTTCGGTAGTTTCATTCGGCAGGTTCAATCAGGCGAATCACATAGGTTTCAATGTTGAAAATATTCCCGTTTTTATCCAATATATATTAAACCATTTATTCTTTTAATTTGCAGCAAAAGTCTCTTTTTTTTTCTTTTAGTATTTTTCGTGATTTTTTTTGCCAAACTTTTTATAGCGCGTTTTTTCCCCCTGTAACAGACCTTTTTATTATTATTCATAGGACCTTATATGTTAATTCCAGACAGTTTCGACCAGTAGGTGTTTTTTGCAAACAGCGTTTCAAATTTGATACTTTCTTTCTTCTATTTTTTACCCTGTTCGTCGGTTCGTCTGCTTTCTCCTGCGGCTGCTTGGTGCTGTGTTCGGCAGATCGCCAGCTTTTTCTGGACGTGTTCGGCGGGTTTGTTTGTGGCGGCTCATCGGATCGGATCTGATATGGTAATTTCTGCGAATTAAAAAAAGAACCCTGCAAAGCTGCCAAAATAATCGGATCTGAACATTTTGGTGTTTTTTTTTTTTTTATAACGGCAGTTTTTTGGTGTCTTTTCCCTGAACTTCGATGACTCTGTGGTGAATGCTGAAATCACTGCAGGGTCAGGGAATTTGATTCCCAGAAGTGTGGGGAACGAGAGAGCACCGATTCTCTGAATAACCCCTTTTGAATTCCCTCTGTAGAAACGTTTAAATATTGCACCTCCAGGTTTTCTTGGGACGAAAGCCCCTTGCACTTGCACAATGTCTGTGAAAACACTGGGAAATGGTTTGAAAATCCAGAAGGGGAAGCACCCACAGTCTCAGAACATCCTTACTTGGAAGCTGGGTAGCGATTAGGATCCTTAGGCTCGTGTCAGATGAGCGCACTGATCACGTCCGTGTTGCCGCACATTTGTACGTTCGTTATAGCATATAATTATGACAATGGGAGCCCCACACAAGAAGTGCGTCCGCACCGAACTGCAGACGCGTAATGGATGCAGCAAACAGACGCAGGTTAGGCAAGAATGTAAATCCGCTAGAACGGACGCACAAGCGCATAGCTTTGTGTGTGAGTGATGGGACGAAGTCAGACGGACTGCATTTTTGACGTCCAGCATTTTTGACGGACAAAATGTTTTTCATATTAATTTATTTTCCCTTCTACATCAGTCAAAAAAAACATCAGTCACAAAAATGGACTTTGTGGCCACTACCTTGTCGTCAGTCAGAAAGTACGTTCGTTGTGCATGGACGCACAGTCCGCACAGAATGCGCTCGTCTGACCCTCGCCTTAGGCTAGGGTCAGACTAGCGCAGTTTTAACGTGCGTTTAGCCGCACAAAATCACGGCCGTAATAGCAGCAAATGACGTCCAATGCCGGGGAACATACGAAGTACGGCCGCACGAAAATTCGTCCGCGCAACGCAAGTGGCAAACGAACGCATTTTTTCGAGAACGTCAAACCGCTACTACTGACGTACAGAGTGCGCTGCGGCTACATAGCGGCGTGTTTGCGTGATTGGGAGACGTCAGACGCTGCACACGTCCGGCCAACATAACGTGCACACACCAAACACTTCCTGTCTTGTCTGGGGGTAGCTGCAAGTTGCGTTGGACAATGGCTGGGACTGACATCGACGTGGAGAGGCTGATCAATGCAGTGGCAGATCATCCCGAGCTGTGGGACACGGCCTGCGACAGCTACAAAGACCGGCAGAAGAAGGCCAGTGCATGGGTCACAGTGTCCAGGGTGGTGTACCCAGAGTACGAGACGTGGTCTGATAAAGAGCAGAAGCTTCAGAGTGAGTAAATGATCATTTTATTGCATAGAATTCAATTGCATTGAACTTGAATGTAATATCAAACAAAATGGCATAACGAATTATCGTTGTCACTAAGGATGTGCGTTTCGGCTTTCAGAATTTCGGAATTTAAACGACATTTTCACGATTCGTGTTTTCTGATGCGGGTGATTCCCAGATAATTTTTCGATCCGAAAATGTCAGATCCGAAATGTTTCCGAGCCGAAACAAAATATTGTACGAATATGCTATTGGACTTGAATTGTGTCAAATCGAAATGTATTGCTTTGAAACGAGAACAGACGTTGCGAAAAACGAGAAATGTACGAAATCACGAAAAGTAGATCCAACAAACGAGCAAAGTGACACAAAAAACGAAAAATGGTCCATATTCCGATGACATATCCCCGAAAAAACAAGTCGAACCGAATCGAATCAAAACAGGGTTCGTTCGAAATGAGCCGAATCGAAAACTTTAAACATCCGAAAATTCGAACAGAAAAAATAATCGGTGCACAAGCCTAGGTGTCACATGTCAAATGATGTCCATCTGCCATGGCACCTGCCCTGCATTGCTAGTGAAATAATTAGACAGAGCATCGCGAAACCTGTTGGTGTGTCTATTCACAGGTATTATGTCATCGTTAGCATACTCATCCAGACCCTTACTGTGAGGGTATCCTCGAAATTAACCCCATCCCTTGCACGAACATAGTTATGTAGGATGCAACAGCATTTCACTATATCCACACAGAAATCCACATTTACATCAAGTGGCCGATGGAAAATCCTCCACTTGTTGCTCAGTATGCCAAAGCTACACTCGACATACCGTCTCGCCCGCGACAGCCTGTAATTAAACACCCGCTTCTTCACAGTCAGGTGTGTCCCCGAGTATGGCCGCAGGAGATGTGTGGATAGGCCGAATGCTTCATCACCCACAAAGGCATAGGGGACTGACACGTCGCTGCCAGGCAAAGGTGCGGGTCTGGGGATGTTCAGGTTCCCACCCTCTATCTCATTCCACAGTGTTGAGTTCCGAAACAGTGTTGAGTCCGAGTCCTTGCCGTATGATCCGACATCCACATACACAAAATTATAGTTGGCATCTGCCACCGCCAGTAGGCCAATTGAAAAATAATGTTTATAATTTTGATACAGTGAGCCACTGTGCAGTGGCTTCACAATGCGGACATGTTTGCCGTCCACCGCTCCCAGGCAGTTGGGATAGTTCGCTCTCTCCCAGAATCCTGCTGCAATTGCCAGCCATGTCTCGCCTGTGGGTGTTGGCAAACATTGGTCCTTCATGGTTTCCCATATTGTTTGGCAGACCTTGCGGACGATCTCACCAGCTGTCGATCTGCCAATGCGGAAGTTGTAATGCAGATCCTTCAAACTGCATCCACTAGCAAGATACCTAGAACATGAAAGAAGCTGTGTTATGATCACATCATATGAACCTAACCTTATGTCACTCTCATCATGTTTTGCAGCACATGAAGCAATCAATAAATGGCGCACGGTGAGGGACAATCACACCCGGGTCCTGAAAAAGGAGGCTGAAGCTGCTCGCTCTGGAGCTGGTGCAAAGAAGAGGCGCAGCTATTTGTATGCTGACCAACTGTCCTTCCTGAGGAAGAGCCAGGAGCCGCGCAAGACTGTGAGCAGTATTGACCGGCCATCCACCTCTAGCTCACAAGGGCAAGAGCTGCAGCCCGCAGGATCTGGCAGCTGCCAGGTGGAGGTCGAGCAGGGTGGTGCGGAGTCCCAGGTGGAGGATGTGGAGTCCCAGCAGGTGCCGGGTACAGCACCCACAGACAGCACCAGTACGGCTCCCAGGAGGAAGAAGCCACCATCAGCTGATGTCGAGCAGGCCATGGTCGCATTCATGGACGCGCACCATACACATCCACGCTGCATGGTCGCTGATTCCGAGGACATGTCCTTTTTCAATTCATGTCTCTCCATGCTCAACATAATGACCCAGCGCAGAAGCTGGATTATCGCCGCCGAAGCCTGGACCTGATACATGAGATACTGTCCCATCCACAACAGGCACCTGTATATCACGGTGTCGTGCCACAATACCCCCATGGTTATTCCCACCACTGCCAGGCGTTGCCTGCCCGCCCACCCATGTCCCCTGTTGCTGGGCCACCCCCGGAGCCAGAGTACCACCGCAGCCATATGCACGGTCCTCATGACCCAGATGCTCCTCGGTATCATACCATGTGAGGTGTATCGTCTGTTCGTTTATGTTTGTCACAGTTTATTCATGTTGTTCTACTATTTTTATTTTATTACCTTCATTGGACATGCAATAATATATGTGTTTAATATGTTATTGTTATCTTCTGTCTATTATTTTGGGACTAAATATTTTATTTGTTTCACATCGTTGTCAGTGTCATTACTCTTTCGTTACGTGTTCTGCAAGGTGATGCATGCGTGTGTGTGTGGGCATATAACTACTGACCTACAATAGAGCCTCTGCACACCGAGCACATGTCTGATGACTGGCAGCGATGTCATGAATGCACGTGTTTGATAGTACTTACCGCAAAGTGAGGACCAGCATCTCCTCCGGTGGTATGGCAGCCCTCATGTTGGTGTCCCTCTTGGTCAGCGGCTCACGCACCTTCATCAACAGTTCATCAAAGGTGTGGATGGACATCCGCAGGTAGTTGAAGAACTTCACGGGTCCCTCTCTCGCAGTGGCCTGTACAGTGTCACAAAGTGGCCATGCGTGGGTCTGGCAGTGTTGAGTGGATGGACCCATGTTCGCCGTTGTCTTTTCTTCTTCAGGTACAGGTATCCCAGTGCAGCAAAAAGAAACACTTGGACTGCATCCATCTTGGAAAATGCCACCATTCCCAAAAATGCTTTTTATACCCCTTCCCTTTTATTTGATTCATTCTGCAATTGATTTGGTTGATCATATCTCTCTTCTTCCAGATCCGTGAAACAAAACGTACGAAAATGCGCATCGTATGACCGCTTTCGCGCATTCCGTTTAAAAATACGTTCGTTCGTTCGACCGCACTTTTTCACGTTCGCGGAGAAAAATGCGTTCGTCTGACCCTAGCCTTAGAGTCTCTTTCTATTTCAGAAAATGCTGTTTTTTTTTTTGTTTTTTTTTTATTTAAATTTTTTATTTTGAGCATTCTTCAACAAGTAATAAACAAAGAAAAATAAAAGAGAAGTGGACACACAGGGCCACACGTGTATAGGCATAAAAAAAAAAAAAAAAAAACCAACAGAATAAACATTATCAAGAATCCGGAATGAGAGAGTCCGCACGGACCAAAAGCCCCGTGTATCTAATAAAATGAGGCCAAAAGCAATAGTTCCGGTAATGGGAGCGACAGCAGGAAATGGACAACGGAGCAGGCCTCCAAAAATTCCAAAAACGGGGGGGGGGGGGGAGAGATGGAGAGGAGAAAAAAAAATAGAAAAAAAAAGGGGGGGGGAGGTGCTGGGACCGGGCAACAGAATCTGGGAAGATGAGCGGGGGTGTGGGGAAAAAGTGACAAAGCCATACCTGTGACTACAAAGCCATACCTGTGACTACCCTGGCACACTTCATAGTCCGAGGGACAGCCGGAGGCCATAGGTGGAAAGCGTCACAAGGCCAGAGCTCTCGAGGGCCTAATTGGCAGTCAAAGCCATGGTATCTGCCAAAAAGGCTCACCTCGGAACATCAGTACATTGCCAAAAACAAAAAAAAAAAAGGTTGGAGGGATGGGGAGAACGAGTCAAAAAAAAGGGTCCACAGCGCCTTAAAATAAATAAATAAAATATAAGAGGGGGAGAAAGGTGCAGGAAAACCATGCAGCAACACAGGTGAAGAAAAAAAAAGGGGGGGAGATGAGAAGGGGGGGAGATGAGAAACATCGTCCCGGGACCTCAGTGCACAAAAACAAAAAGGGGAAACATTAACAAAGTCCAACTGAATGAACAAAGTTCCTGAGTAATCGCAACAGAGTCAACGAAGAACGACCAGACATAGGAGGTCAACAATCAAATGAGAGGAGTGAATACGAATCATAAAACATGCGAGGAGGAAAAAGAGGGCAATAGCAACAAAGTGGACTACGGCGTAGCCAGGGAAACAATTAGCCCGGGTCCGTCAGCGGAACCCAGAGTTCAGCGGCGCAGGTACAATCCCCAGCGTGAAGGGTAAGGCTCTCGCTTCATCCAAGGTTGCCACGGGGTGTGGTTTACCTCCGGTGTAGATGATCAAAGAGCCATAAGTCCCCCATCTGTAGTGTACTCCCTGGTCCCACAGCAGGACAGTGACATCACGGAAGCATCGCCGGGTCGCCAATGCTGAAAAGGATAGGTCACGAAAAAAGGTGAGACAGCTGGAGGCGTAGGAATGAACATCTACTGATCTGGTCACCACAAGGACATCGCGGGGGGCCGTCTCCGGCACAGCGGCAGCTTTGCGGAGACGCATCACCGATATCACCAGAGGCTCCGAGGACGCACCAGCAGCTGGGAGAAGGTAAGCCAGTAAGCCTAACACGTAGGGCAGGAGGTCCTCCGGTCTCACGTCTTCAGGGGTCCCTCGGATTTGTAAATTGCGATGGCGATCCTCCAGCACCAGGATCCCTGAGCTGAGGCAAGCCACCTGGGATTGGAGATCGTCCAGTCTGGAGGCGGTGGAGGACTGCAATGTCTCCGTCTCCTGAACCCGGGCACGTACATCAGCTAATTGTGACTGCAGGGGTTCCAGGGCTAAACGTACCTCTCCCAAGTCTTGACGCCACAAGGAACGTAAGTCCTCCATAACTGTGTGTAAATCTGCTGTAGTGAGTGGCCGCGCAGGGGGGGCTCCCCCCGATCAGCATCAGGTTCAGGGAGGAGGTCTCCACTCAGAGATACAGGCAGCATTTCAGATCCATGGCGCCGGCTCTCCTCCACTCGACCGACACCCAAAGAGGTGCGGATGTCAGGGAGGCGAGTGCCCGCCGCCTCAGGCCTAACAGTTTTTTGCCCATCCAGACAAACGTGTGAAGGCCTCTACCTCAGGGGTATCAGGCCACAGATGCACTATGCTAGGCCGCAAGATGGCTACCGTCTTAGCAGGGTGAGGTAGAAAAAGTCCCAAAATTTGCACTCCACTCCTCAGAACCGGCCACAATGTGCAACACTCGATGCCCGGGACCTTCAGCAAACGACCCAAGGAGAACACGCCAATTTCCGGGTAAAATAGCGGCCGTGATCGACCTAAAATCAACGTTGTAGCCCAGAGCTCTGCAGGAAGACGGCTGCTCTCCTCGAGGTCCAGACACGCACCCCAGAAAATGCTGTTTTGTTGAAAGTGAAAAGGAACGTATTAATGTAGACCAAGAATAGACAAGGTTTTTTTTTTTACTTTTGTATTTACAAATGACTGTTGATACACAAACCACTGATCTCTATCCTTTCACCAACCGCACACAGTTCTAATAGGCTAATGTAGGGATGTGCGTTTCGGGTTTAGGAATTTTCACGAAATTTCCCGATTCGTGTCTTCGGATTCGGCCGAATTTCCGAATCGGGTCAGACCCGAAAACCGATAGATCCGAAAAGTTTTCCGAGCCGAAACGAAAAAATTTGGGATTTTTCGAATGGACTTGAAATGTGTCAAATCGAAATTTATTTTTGCTCTATTCATGATTTCGGTTCCATTCGTGATTTCGGTTCCATTTCGGTAATTCTGGAAATCGTATATTTAACTATTATCGGTTATATCGCTGATTCTGTAAATTTTTTATTTGTAAATGCGTATCACTTGTTTCTTGTGGCATTCGGGTCAGTTTAGCGTTTTTTAAATCGTTTTGTTCATTTTTTTTGTTCCTTGGCTTTCATACCATTTTAATATGATTAAATAAAGTTGTGAAATGTATATTCAATTATTCCTAAGAAAAAAAGGATCTTTATTTAATAAAAAAAACACGATAGAATCGCCAGAATTATCGTAGACACTTTGAAACGAGGAGAACAGACGTTCCGAAAAAACGAAAATTTCCGAAATTTCCGAAAAGTCGATACAAAAAACGAGCAAAGTGACCCGAAAACACGAAAAATGGTCAATATTCGGAAAAAAAAATGTACACGAAAAACGAGCGAACCGAACCGAATCGAAACAGAAATCGGTCGAAACGAGCCGAATCGAAAAGTTTAAACATCCGAACAAATCGAACCAAATCGAACCGAAAAAAAAAATAAAAAAAAATCGGTGCACAAGCCTAGGCTAATGTGCTAAAGTGATTCAGCATAAAGTATAAATAAGTTTAATAGAAATGAATGCTAGTGTCACACAGAAAAGTTCTTGTAATACTATGTAAATGGTCTCTTACTGCCCTTATTATATATGCTTAAGGAAAATGGAGCGCTTAGATTTGAGACTACATTCCTATACACTCATTTGTTATAAATTGACCAGGGCAAACCACTGAGATCCAGCAAGCAGTTTCGTCCCTCATTCCCATATAGATTGTAGGATTTAATGATCTCTCTCGCTGGCCATTAGCATTTCAACGTGATCTCTGTGGTCATGTCTTCCCTTAGAAATGCCAAGCCTATGGTGAGACATAACTGAAATCCCACCCTCTTGCTTTGCATAAATGTGGCTTCACTCATTGAGAAGGAGGAATGCTCAACTGCTTGATGCTTGCTCGCATTACAGCAGTGGTGAAAAATATTCTAAACAATCCTTTGCTCCTTTGTATTATTCACCTGAGGCATAAATACATAAATTACATACATCGGGCCACCAACCTCTTGATTTTTAGAGGAGCAGGTTACTCAGACTGCTCTGACCAAGGTTACATTTGATCTACATGTAGTTGTTGCTAACACTATCAGGTCTATTCACTGGCTAAGTGAAAAGTCTAGGTCACAATAGCCAGAACCAGAAAAATTCTCCCATTTATCTCACTTTCCAAATCGGCTATTTGGTCTAGATTGGTCTCTTCTCCTGCCAGTTCTCCTGGTTTTCACCTTTCTCTTAATAACCCTGCAAAGGACACTTCTCTGTGCTTATTCTCCTTGATCTTTCCGTTGTATTTGAAATCGTTGAACACCCTCTTCTGCACCTCACACTGCGTCAGCTTGGTCTCAGAGGCACCCCTCTCTCCTGGTTCTCTTTGCTCCTTCAGTGTCTCCTTCACTGGTGTCTGGTCACCTTCAGTTCCTCTCTCAGTTGGGGTACTTCAATGCTCCGTTCTGGGTCCCCTACTCTTCTCAATCTATATCGCCTCTCTTGGCCACCTCATCTCTTCCTATGAATTCCAATATCAACTATACGCTGATGACACCCAAGTCTACCTGTCCTCTACCGATCTCACTTCTCCTGTGTTCGACAATGTTACTGCCTGCCTATCGGCTGTTTCCTTTCCTAAAAAGAACTTCTTATCTTCCCTCCCTCTAGAGCCAACATTCCTGCATTTATTTCCCTTTGGGTAAATATTGCCACCATTATTTCTACCTCACAGACTCGTTGCCTTGGAGTCCTCTTCAACGCTGGTCTCTCCTTCACTCCTCACATTCAGTCGCTACCCAAATATTGCTTCTTCCACCTCAAAAAAATTGCACACGTCTGCCCATTTCATAATATAGCCTCTACTAAATTGCTCATTCCAGTTCTTATTATCTCCCGCCTTGACTACTGTAACCCCCTTCTCTCTGGCCTTAAGAAATCCCACATTCTCCCACTGCAGTCTGTAATGAATGCCTGTGCCAGACTCATACACCTCACAACCCGGACCTCTCACACCTTGACCCTTTGCCAATTTCTACTCTGGCTCCCTGATTCCTTTAGAATCCAATTCAAATTAATGGTGAAGAAATATTGTAGTTATTCGCCTTTAGCTAATTATTGAAAAGTTCATTTAGGACTAACCCTTTTGATTTGATAAGGTCCTGTGGATTAACCGTAATTAAATAAAAGCTGTTTGTGTAAAAAATTCTTCCTTGTAACGAAACCACAGATGTTTAGATAACCGGCATGACATGATGAATTTTCTGTGTCCAAACCCAGGCTGAATAGCACGAGACTAGCCATGTTTCACGAGATAAGGAGGTTACTTCCTGTCCTGGAACATTTGGGTCTAACTGGACCGTTACAATATTGTTATCTCAGATAGCTAGAGTGTCACTCTGCCCCTTGGCTGTGTCTCCAAAGATAGAAGCTGTGGTTGAAGAGTGTGTATAAAAACCCTGTGTGAAATTCCATCATTTACTTCTCATCTCGCATGTATGGCCCGATGCGCATTATAAGACAATAAACCTCAATAAATACCTCAGACCTGCGTTAGATGTCCTTCATTTCAAGATTATTTTATCAGTCCTCACATACAAAGCTCTCCATAACCGCACCCCTGACTACATCTCCTCCCTTATTAACAGGTATATTCTGTCCCTACCACTTTGCTCTGCCAACAATCTTGTTATCTCAAAATGCGAAAAGAGGATCCCTTTAATTGGCGCCCTGGATCCTGTTACTGGTCGTGACCTGGGAGAGCTGTCCACAAGGGGAACAGGTGCTGGGCTTTGCTCCTGCACTAAATTGTCTCGAGAAAGAAAGGGTGGTGATGTCCCCTGTGTGGCGCTACCTCGACACTGGTTCCTTGTGCTTGAGCAGTTAATATCTCATAGGTCCAAGTAATATCTTGTATACAATATATGTAATATTTATTTTGTGGGAACAAATATCCTAAAGATACATAATCTATGGGATATATAATACAAGAAGCAGAGTATATGTTCTACTGACAGCTCATTCTTGTGCTTGTTAATACCACACCAATATAACAAATCTTGTTATCTCCCATTCCCGCATCCCCAACAATTGCCTTCAGTACTTCTCCCGAGCTGCCCCCTTTTTATGGAACTCCATCCACTGCAATATTAGACTCTCCACGTCTCTCCAGTCCTTCAAGACATCTCTGAAAACCCATTACTTTAGAGAAGCCTATCAGTTCACTCCATAATCCCCCACTGTGTATTTCTTGCCTTATCTTCCAGCATAGCCCCCATGCACCCACTACTTCCCATACCCAGCTACCTATCCTCACCTAGCGTATCACCCCTCTCCTTTTAGATTGTAAGCTCTCGAGCAGGGTCCTCTTTCCTACTGTTCTGTCTGTTAAATGTGTTCACATTTTTGTTGTACTCCATTGATTGAATTATGCTGTCATACATACTTTATGCCTTACGCTGCTCTGTGGACTTTACTATAAATAAAGTTTTAAAAAAAGTGTCCTGTGATGTGACTTTAAAAATAATTTAGAAACATGAATATTCAAATATTATACAAATAAAATCTCATAGTTCAAAGTTATAATTTGAGCTATGTAGTTTATATCAAGCATCTCACTGACCATTCCTACAATTTCAAAACTCTTGGATGTCTGAACTATTGCTAGAGGTACTAAAGCTATGGTTGATCAAGAGAAATAGAAAATATTTCACAAATATATTTGGGATATACAGGGTTATTCAGAGAGCGTGAAAAGCAGGAGAATAACTGGAGAATGACTGGAGAATGAAAAATTCTAGGTCAAAATAGCCAAACCAGAAAAATTCTCCCTTTCATCTCACTTTCCAAATTGGCTATTTTGACCTAGAATTTTTCATTCTCCAGTCATTCTCCAGTCATTCTCCTGCTTTTCACGCTCTCTGAATAACCCTGATAGTCTAGAAAAACAAAATAAAGACATAGGGCAATATCCCAATAAACATAAGAGTGGGACCGACACATGTAGAGCATGTGAAATGTTGTGGGCTGTGACAGAACGGCCGTCACTTACAATTTATTGGCAGATAAAATGTTAAAAGTTTGTTAGTTCAATGTTAAATTTTGTTCCTACAATTTATGTCTGTATGATCCCTATTCAGCTAGGTAAGCCTGATTTCTCAGACTTTCCCCAGCCGATGCACGGAGCCACAGGCTGCAGTTCTAAATACAGCAACTCCTTTAACCATCACATGGCGAAAACTGCGTTCCAAATTGGTTATTACAGTAAGATATACATTAAAAAATATTTAGGAATATTCTCAATGTATAATTAAAATGATTTTTTCCCAAAAAAACACGGCTTTGTGACAGTGTCTATTTGGAAAATAACTTTGTATTGAAGGGGCTAACCATTAGCGTCTCTCCTTTAACATCCGGATTCCAACTAAGATGCATATTAAGATGCTTCAGTTGGCTGGAGATGTTAACATTTCTTAGCAAGTTGTTAAAAAGTGTGTGAAAGTGAATGACTGGCGCTACTGAAAGTGAATACGCATGTAGCTGACGCTAATGAAACACCTGTGTCTCTAATTCAGCCCTGCTGCAAACTGTAACAAAAGCCTTAACTACTCTATAGACTTAAAATGCTCAGGGAAGTTAACAACAGGGTTTGTGTATCACTATGTAACTATGTAACCCAAGTTTTTAGGAGGTTGCCTTTCCCCGGTTTACATGTAGATGTTAAGTTTATGCATGATCTTGGAGTAGGTCTCTATTCTTGCATTTCTTAACGACTTGCGTGTTCCTTGTTAAGCATAGGAGACGCCAAGACCAGTAAACGAACGCAAGCCATGAGACGCTATAGTCAGAATGTCTCCTTTAATGGCAAGGTTGGAATAGGACGTAAAAGAAATTAAACTAAATTAAACTAAAGATGCTTGCTGTTAGGATGTGAGTCTCAAACCCTTAGCATAAAAGATGTTTTAACATGATAAGAAACACACAACTTTAAAATACAGAAAAAATGGCGTGGCGCCCATACTCACCGGAGCGGCAGCAACTGCCAGGAGTAACAGCCCAGTTAATGTATAAAACATAACAAGGAAAAAAGTGTCATCTGCGCTCGTTTCTATGTATTCCATGTACAACAAAACACTATGAGGTTTTTGTTTGTTTCAATGGCCATTGCAACGTAAGCTCAATCGCCACTTCAAGGCACCTCTTTGTAGAGTGAGTACCTAACAAATGTAACCAAAAGGACGCTCTACTGAGCAGCTCCAAGCCCCTCCTGCTGCTTTTCAGCTAAGGAGAGACAGAGATATGGTGGGTTTTATTTATACACGCACCAAATACTTCCCATTTGGGATTAAAAACAAAAACATGGAAAGAGGAACAGCAGCAAAACGACGGACTGGTGTTACAAGCATAATATACATAAATACAGAAAAAATGGCGTCGCCCATACTCACCGGAGCAGCAGCAACTGCCAGGAGTAACAGCCCAGTTAATGTATAAAACATAACAAGGAAAAAAAGTGTCATCTGCGCTTGTTTCTATGTATTCCATGTACAACAAAACACTATGAGGTTTCGCATAAAAGATGTTTTAACATGATAAGAAACACACAACTTTAAAACAATTGTTAAAATATATGCAAAAATTAAAGGAATTCAGAAATAAAAAAACACTGCTATTATGCAAGGTAACTATTGTCTATTTTACAGAAATAAATGTAATAGTGATCATAAATTTACAATTGTGACAGTGCTCCATTTTCTAGAGTCTAAACCTGAAAGTTGTTTTTTCTGCTTGATGGAATAAAGTTTTGCTAATCTACTTTACTATTCATAATATTTTTTTATATTTAAAGGAACAAAATAACAAACATATAAAGCCTTTGTGTAACATTGTTTGCACAGGCAGATGTGTGTGCAATTCACTGGGAGTGATATTAAAAAGAAAAAATGAAATTGAACAGTATTTCACTACAGGTGTCTCAAATTCACACCCCAAGTTTCATGCTGCTGGATTGCTAACCATATACCAGAGTACATGAAAGAATACTGGATTGCGGCACCATGCTGCAATAATAGTCAGGAAACTGTAAGCATTCAAACACATAATTCATATGCAGTGTCCCTGCTAGATTTCCATGATAACTAACTTATTTAGTACTCAGGAGAATGCATTATGTTCTCTACTGCCAATTCATCAACTTGTTCTACTTTTTTAAAACTTTCATACAAGCTGGAGCGGGGTCACCAAGTCACCCAACAGATATCAAAAGAGAGAATTTAACAAACGTTTGGGGAAGTATGATGTACTGATTGGCTGAATAAATGCATTTGGACCACTGTTGTGGCTGAAAACCAGAGTGAAAGAAATAGCAGTGATTATATTTCTACGGCTTCACATTTCTCTTTATTCTTTCTTTTTTTTTAACTTTTGAAACTTCACAGAAAACACTTTACAGTTCACATGCAATGCTTAAAATAAATGAAACAGGACTTCCGGTTTGGCGGCCTTCAGAGCTGGTCGCAGATAACAGCAGCTCCGCGCAAATTTTAGCCGCAACGTGCTGGAGGACTCGACACGTCCCATCAGAGGGTGACTGTCGAGGGTTCCTCCATTCCCACATCATCGCGGCTGCGGATGAGACACTGCCTCCGCGCTGGAGCACGAACCGGAGACGGGGTCTTCCAAACCGCCAAATGGAAATGTTTTCTATCTCCAGGTGTGTGGCGGGCGGGTATTCCTCGGGGGCAACGGGTGGCAAAATTCCACCTACCCACTTCCATTGCAAAAAAGCCCCAAGTGACCCGTTTGGAGATGAGACTTGGTGAGGCCGCGGTCGCCATTTTGGCTTACACACGCTCACCACGAGAGGCACTGAGGATATTTTCTCCCCCAAATCAGACATACTGGTGATCACTGCTCCCCCTATTCACCATCTCCATCATAGCCCTATTGATAATAGCCCAGGAGGCAGCAGGATTTCAGGCTGACCTCTGGAATATAGATCGGGGACTCACAATTACACACCAATTGAGACACTGATAACAATTCTCTCCCAAATTTTATCTCAGGTGAGATATAGCTCCCACACTGCTGGAGAAGGGACCACAGTAAAAATTTAAGACACAGGAAAATTATAACAGGAGACCGTAGCAACGGAGACAGAAAATGGAAAACAGAAATATAAAATGAAAAAGAAAAAGAAAAACGAAAAAGAAAATTAAAAAAAAAGAGAAAGAAACAAAAAGAGAACCATACGAGGGAAAGGAGATAACAAAGGGGGGAAGAGACCAAACATAATACTGCTAAATAAACCTAAAGAAAATATATCAAAGGACGTGTCCTAATTTTTTTTTATTTTTTTTGGATCTCCAATAGGAGATCTGCATTTCTTTTAATACACCCTCATGGATAAATTTGTAGCTAAGCAGACCACCAAAAAACAGAGCACTAAATCTGTTAAAACAACAAAGAGAACTTCTCCACTTAGTTCTCTTCAACCGTCTCCGCTTTCGTCTACTCAAGACCTAGATGATGAGCTTGTACTCCAGGCTCCTCGACCATCACAAGTGACGCATACACCAGCGACAGAGATGGCCAAAGAAGTTGCAATGCTTCTCACCCCACTGATTGAAACTCAATTCCAAGCCCTAAAAATGTCCATTGACAACCCATCCAATTGCTACAATCACACTTAGCCCAGATCTCTGAACTCGAAAACCGTCAATCTACAACGGAGGACACCCTTAACTCTTTGCAGTCCACAGTTCACGAGCAACAATCTACGATCACATTACTTCAGGACAAGCTGAAAGACCTGGAAAAATCGAAGCAGGCGTAACAATCTACGCTTCATTGGGCTTCCGAATCAGTTTGAGCTTCTGATCTTTTGGCTCTTCTTCAGGACTGGCTTCCTTTGGCATTATCCATTTCTACAGACTCGGCCACCCCGATACAAATTGAAAGGGCTCATCGATTAGGAGCCTCCAAGCCGGCGGATAACTCCAGGCCCAGACCAGTTATTGCGCGTTTTTTAAACTTTCAAGACGTGGGGAGATCCTAGTGGCGTACAAAAAACTCCCTACCCTTTTATACCAACAACAAAAAATTCTAATTTTCCGTGATTATTCAGCTCAGGTCGCACTCGAGCGCAAAGCTTTTGCCCCGGTATGCTCAACACTCTACAACAAGGGTATGAAATTTGCCCTGCTTTATCCAGCGACACTTCGTCTTCAAATCGGTGGTAGATCCCTCACTACGACATCAGCCAGTGAGGCTGATCTCTTTCTGAACCATGACTGGGAGAATGGCCAGCCACCCCCGATGTCTCCCTCGTAAAGTTCAAGAGAGTTCTCCGCTAAGGACTAGTGATTTTTCCCTGGAGGGATTGTATATAGTTGCCTTGGTTTGGCTTTTTGTTGACTGCCCGGACTTTATTTCATCTTTTCAAATAAGGGGTGTTTTCCCTGGCTCGAGCTGGGACCCTCTTTTGCTGTTTTCGTCTCGTACAACATACTAGATTTTCATGCTGGTATTGGATAAAACATCTCCGACTACTACTGAAAAGGTTCAGTCTCCTGATACTCTTCAACTTTTATCTTGGAATGTAAACGGAGCTAATACACCAGTGAAAAGGAAAAAATATTGACTTATTTGACTCACAAATGTCCCATGTTCTGTTACTTCAAGAAGCTCATTGGTCTATAAACTCCACTTCTACCTTTAAAGCCAAATGGATCCTAGACTGTTTCGCATCCAACTACAGTTCCAAGAAGAGGGGTGTGGCAATCATCCTCCACACTTCATTGTCCTATACTGTTGAGTCATGTATATGTGATCCGGAGGGACGATATATCTTTCTTCATTTGATCATCAACAATGTAAAGTATTGTATAGTGAATGTCTATACTCCAAATAGTACTAATAATTCCTTTTATCACAGATTCCTTCAACTCCTATTGGCTATCACTACTCCGAACCTGATATTGGGGGGTGACTATAATAATGTTCTTAATCACTTTTTGGACAGATCATGGTCGGCCACGACTGCCTCTCGCTCCACTTCTCAAGGCCTCCAGACATTAGTTTCCACACTAAATTTACATGACAGATGGAGGGTATTGCATCCACTAGAAAGAGATTACACCTTTCAATCGTCAGTTCATGACACGCACTCTCGTATTGACATGTTCTTGTTGAGTTCTTATTTGCTTTCCACATTGATTTGTGCTGACATTGAACCGATATCGTTATCTGATCATGCCCCAATGCATGGGAAATTTCCCTATAAATGTATACATTATCCCCACTGGTCATTCCCATCTCAATTTACTACTACACCTTCATTTCGACTACATTTACAATCTAGTTGGGTGAATTATGTAGACGATAACTTGATCCACTTAGACCACTTAGACCACAAAACCAGTCCTTCGGGAACATATTATATCTTATACGGCTTCCCGTTATAAGCAATGGAAAGAGACACTACAACTGCTCGAATCGACCCTGCGAACTGCACATACTGCGTATAAACGACATCCGACCGAGGATAACTATGTTCTCTACTCACAGGCTAAACAACACCTAGAGACTACTATACACGTTAAAGCGCAGGAACACTGTGACTTTCAATCCCAATTTTTTCATCGCTGGGGTGGTAGGTCAGGTAAACTTTTGGCACGTATGGCTAACCCCAGACATAAACGTTAACATATTACGTGTCTCTCCAGAGGGACTAGAATATCTATTACCTCTCCTGATAACATTAATAGTCTATTTTATGACTTTTTTCGGGCCCAATCTCAGCCGCCACAGGATAATTGTAAGGATATAGAGTCACCCAGCACGCAGACAAAACCCAGAAAGGCAAGAAAGAACCCTAAACTGACAAGCTGGTACTTAGAATGGCCAGGTACTAATCTAAAGTACATAGATGTACAGATCAGGGACAGGAGAGATATCGTAGTAATAACAAGCCAGAGGTTGGTACACGAGATAAACATAAGCCAAGGGATAATCACAGAAAACACAGTCAATATACAAGCCAGAAGTCAAACCAGAAAACCAATATGCAGAAGCTATACACACGCGCTGAGGGCTAGAAATAACCACGTCAGGGCTCAGAGTTCAGTCAGTGACTGATATTTAAAGGCCTAGATCCCTGACCAGGTGCGGCATTCAAAGTGGCCTGATTCAGAGACTGGCGCCCTCTCTGTTGGGAAGGCCGCACTGCAGGAGCACCAGCAGGCATGACAGTACCCCCCCCTCCACGAGGGACCTCCGGGCGCCAAGATCCCGGAGCAGTGGGATGAGAGCGGTGAAAGGCACGGACCAGACGGGGGGCATGGAGATCAGAAATCGGAACCCATGAGCGTTCCTCCGGGCCATACTCTCTCCAGTGCACCAAATATTGAAGACCACCACGGGAATGATGGGAATCAACAATGGACTGGACCTCAAATTCTTCTTGTCCCTGGACTAGTACAGGACGAGGTCGAGGAATGACAGTGGTGAACCGATTGCACAGAAGGGGCTTCAACAAGGAGGTGTGAAAGGTATTCGGTATACGGAGGGTATGAGGTAGGTCCAGCGCATAACTGACTTCGTTGATACGTCTTAGGACTTTGAATGGACCAATGTACCGTGGAGCAAATTTCATCGATGGCACGCGTAACCTAATGTTACAGGTAGACAACCAGACTCTCTGGCCTGGAACATAGGAAGGACCCATCCGCCTAGGCCTATCTGCATAGGTCTTCTGTTGGACTGCAGCGTGACAGAGGTTGGAATGTACCAAAGTCCACACTTTATGAAGAGACTGAACATAGGAGTCCAAGTTAGGAAGACCAGTGTCAGCACTAGGGGATGGCAAAAAGGTAGGCTGGAAACCATGGGCAACCAAAAACGGGGAGTGACCAGACGAGGCATTCACATTACTGTTCAGAGCAAATTCAGCCCAAGGAAGTAAAGAAACCCAATCATCCTGCCCTTGAGAAGAGAAGCTACGAATGTAGTTCTCACTAGACTGATTAGCACGTTCGGCAGCTCCATTGGACTGTGGGTGATAAGCAGAAGAAAATTATACTTTAATGCCCAACTGTGAACAGAAATTTCGCCAAAATCTAGAAATGAACTGGGGACCTCGATCAGAGACAATTTCATGAGGCAAACCATGCAATCTGAATACCTCTTTGGCAAAAATGTTGGCTAGACCTTTAGATGTTGGCAATTTCTTTAGAGGAACCAGATGAACCATTTTAGTAAAGCGATCAACAATGGTCAAAATCACTGTATGCCCTTCAGAAGGTGGCAAATCTACTATGAAATCCATAGAAATATGTGACCACGGTTTGTCAGGGATGGCTAGTGGTTGCAATAGCCCTGCAGGACATTGAGTAGAGGCTTTGGATTGTTCACATACCACACATGCCTGTACATATTACCTCACATCCTTGGCAATGTCTGGCCACCAGTACATCGGTGTAAGGGCTGACAATGTCCTTTTTATACCAGGATGACCGGCTGGCCTGGAGGCATGATAACATGAGAGTAGTTCCTTTCTTTCTGCGTCAGGAACAAACAACTTGTCAGAAGGAGTCTCAGGGGGAGCTGTGCTTTGCATAGCTTGGATACGAGTAAGGAGTGTAGAAGTAAGGGTGAGATGAGTAGCTGCCACTACTCTCTCCAGAGGAACAATCGACTCAACTGGTCTATCTTGCTGTTCTGTGACCTCAAATTGCCTGGAAAGTGCGTCTGCCTTAGCATTTCTGTTACCGGGCCTATAGGTGATTATGTAATTGAAGTGACTCAAAAACATAGACCACCGGGCTTGACGGGATGACAGTCTTTTGGCATCGGCAATAAAGGTCAGGTTTTTATGGTCAGTCAGAATCATGGTGGGAGTAGGAGCTCCTTCAAGTAGGTGTCTCCACTCCTTCAAAGCAGAAATGATAGCCAGGAGTTCTCGGTTACTGATATCATAGTTCCTTTCAGCACTAGATAATTTCTTGGAAAAGAAGCCACAAGGCTTGAGTGGTTGGTCAGGGGATTCTCTTTGGGAGAGAACAGCTCCTACTCCTGTCTCCGAGGCATCAACCTCTAGGATGAAAGGCTTCCTTGGATCAGGGTGGACAAGTATAGGGGCCATAGAAAAAGCCTCTTTAAGAGTCTCAAAGGCTTTAACGGCTTCAGGGGACCAAATACGGGTATTAGCTCCCTTCTTGGTCATATTGGTAATGGGTGCCAGTATTGTGGAGAAATTGAGTATGAATCTGCGGTAATAGTTGGCGAACCCTATGAATCTCTGAATAGCTTTTAGCCCTATAGGACATTGCCAGTCAGTAACAGCAGTAAGTTTAGTCGGGTCCATGGAAAATCCTTCCTCGGAAATGACATAACCTAGAAATGCTAACTTAGATTGGTCAAAGAGACACTTCTCCAATTTACAGTAAAGGCCATTGTTCAACAACGTCTGAAGGACCTTTTTAACCTGCAAGTGGTGAGTAGCGAGATCAGGTGAGTAAATAAGTATATCATCCAAATACACGATGACACAGTCGTGTATGAAATCACGCAAAACATCATTTATAAAATCCTGGAACACAGCTGGAGCGTTACATAGCCCAAAGGGCATTACAAGGTAGTCGTAGTGACCAGATCTGGTATTGAAAGCGGTTTTCCATTCATCACCATCTTTAATGCGCACTAAGTTATACGCACTTCTTAAGTCAAGCTTAGAAAAGATCTGGGAACCTTTTAACCTGTCAAAGAGTTCAGCAATCAATGGAATGGGATAGGCATTTTTCACAGTTATTTTATTTAGTCCCCTATAGTCTATGCAAGGTCTTAAGTCACCCTCTTTCTTAGAGACAAAAAAGAACACAGCACCAGCAGGAGATGTGGATTTCCGTATGAAGCCTTTAGCAAGGGAATCCTTTATGTACTCCTCCAATATGAGGTTCTCATGTTGAGACAGAGGATACACTCGTCCCTGGGGAGGAAAAGTGCCAGGAAGAAGATTAATAGCACAATCATAGGGTCTATGCTCAGGTAAAGTCTCAGCCCCTCCTTTGTTGAAAACCTCCCTGACCTCCTCATACTGTATAGGAACCAATACAGATAAAAGAGCAGCAGTGGGTACATTTATGGTGTGCACAGACTTCACAGGAATCATGCATGAATCAAAACAAGACTTGCTCCATGACAGAACAGTGTTTCTTCTCCAGTCTATGACTGGATTGTGTATTTGTAAGCAAGGATACCCCAAAACAACAGGACATGAAGGAGATGATAGGAGTTGGCATACCACAGTCTCTTTATGGAGAACTCCTACAGACATGGAAATAGGACTGGTCTCCTTAGAAATATATGGGTTGGAAAGGGGTCTGCCATCTATAGCACGAATAGCTATAGGTGGGTCTTTTTCCACACAGGGAATCCCTTTCTCCAATGCAAAATTGGTGTCCATAAAATTGTCCTCTGCCCCTGAATCAAGAAGTGCATCTACCTGAATAATGGAGGAACCCACCTCAATCATAATGGTAAAGTAACATCGCTTTTTATAGACAGAAGGAGACAATGTCATAACCTCTGATACCAGTCCCGTCTCCTCTGAGGGTTTAATCTCTCCAGATTGCATTGGTTGAGGTACAGGGTTGTCAGATGCAGCAGGGTTAAACTCTGGAGACACACACGGTATTAACCTATTAGGTTGTGCTTTTGTTTTACACATGCCCCTGATTTGGTCTTCCATCTCCATACAGAAAGGAATTAGATCATTCAGATTCCCAGGAAGATCTCTTGCTGTAATAGCAAGGGTTAACGAGTCAGACAAACCCTCCAGAAAACAGGACACCAGAGTTTCATTATCCCAATTAACCTCGGCAGCAAGTGTCTGAAAATCAACAGCATATTCCAACACAGTTCTGTCTCCCTGACTTAACCTCATTAACCGTTTAATAGCAGAATTAGTTTTTCTGGAAGGGTTAAACACACTCTTTAAGGTGGTAACAAATTCTATTGTTATTTATTATGGGATTTTTAGACTCCCATAATGCAGTATATCTTACCAGAAAAAAGAGAGATGGGGGACCCCACAACAGGAACCCTCAAATTTAGACAATCACCTGACTCTCATCCAAATGAGTGAGAGCAGCACAACCTCTTACTCAGGATTAAACCTGAACTAAATAGATATATATCTCAATAAACCACTAGGCAGGTCAAAAAAGAACCGGCAAATGGCACTGGAGGAGTGGCTACAGAAAAATTAATCTTTATTAGAACGAATATAGACACTCTCAGATGCAAGGAAAAATCAATTAAAAAACATAAATATGACAGCAGACAAAGCAGGGTGTACTGGAATTGACGCCAGTGTATAATGGCTGTGCATAAGAGAGGTGTGGAAAGAGGATTGCAATCAATGTATTAGGCACCATAATAGAATTCCATAATTGCACAAAGGGATTAGCATCAAAAAGCAAACCATAAATCACCTTCACAATCAGCACGCCAACACTGACCCTTAGCTAGTCGAGCTCATGCTCAAGATTTCTGTCCTCACCCTGCAAATGCTGCACACACAACAAATCACGGCTTAAAATCAAGGTTGATACATCAGCTCAACATATGTTTCACCAACTGGACATTGGCTTCATCTGGAGCAAAAAAATAGTTAGTCCAGTACACCCTGCTTTGTCTGCTGTCATATTTATGTTTTTTAATTGATTTTCCTTGCATCTGAGAGTGTCTATATTCGTTCTAATAAAGATTAATTTTTCTGTAGCCACTCCTCCAGTGCCATTTGCCGGTTCTTTTTTGAGCTGCCAAGTGGTTTATTGAGATATATATCCCATAATGCAGTAGCCCAGTCTAAGGCCTTGTCTCTGAGATGGTTAAAAAGAAAACACACTTTAGCTCTGTCAGTTATACACATATGAGGATTTAACTCAAAACATACATCAATTTGATTCAGAAATCCTCTGCATGCAGCAGCCTCACCACTGAAAGTAACAGAGGGCAACATTTGCACTGGAACAGTGGATTTAACCATAGAAGTGTCAGAATGGGTTATAGGAGCAGGTGAGGAAGACTGCACGCAATCTGTATTCTCCAAGAACGTTTCCAGCAACATTGCTAAATGATACATCTTGTCATCAGCCTCCCTTATATGGGAACAGCAAGCAGCAAACTGCTGGGCAATGTCTGCAGGGTCCATGGCCCTGACGTAATGTAAGGATATAGAGTCACCCAGCACGCAGACAAAACCCAGAAAGGCAAGAAAGAACCCTAAACTGAGAAGCTGGTACTTAGAATGGCCAGGTACTAATCTAAAGTACATAGATGTACAGATCAGGGACAGGAGAGATATCGTAGTAATAACAAGCCAGAGGTCGGTACACGAGATAAACATAAGCCAAGGGATAATCACAGAAAACACAGTCAATATGCAAGCCAGAAGTCAAACCAGAAAACCAATATGCAGAAGCTATACACACGTGCTGAGGGCTAGAAATAACCACGTCAGGGCTCAGAGTTCAGTCAGTGACTGATATTTAAAGGCCTAGATCCCTGACCAGGTGCGGCATTCAAAGTGGCCTGATTCAGAGACTGGCGCCCTCTCTGTTGGGAAGGCCGCACTGCAGGAGCACCAGCAGGCATGACAATAATGTTGATCTTGATAACGCCTTTCTTGAGGCTTACCCGGCACCTCGTCTTCAAACACACCAAAGGGAGATCTTGGAACGCCCCATCACGGAGCGGGAGGTGGGGATGCCATAACCTCACTTAAGACGGGTAAATCACCGCTCCCAGATGGTCTGACAGCGGACTGTTACAAAATCCTAAAAGCCCAAATATACCCTATACTAACAACCATGTTTAATGACATATATGTTTCACGTAATCCTATTGATTCCTTTAATGCATCCCGCACAATCTTAATTCTTAAACCAGGAAAACCTGCTGATAATTAGGCATGAGCTGTTCGGTTCGATCTGTTCGGAGTTCACATCAAACATCGGCCATTCGGCTGTTCGCGAACTCCGAACATTTTTGCGTGTTTGCCGCATGTTCGCCCACAATGCACCACAATGGACCACAATGCACTTTTCCACTGGCCTGAAGCTTGTAATTAGCTACAGCCTTGCACCTGACCACAGGTCAGGTGCAAACAGGTGCAAGACTATGCCAATCACGGCTCAGAGTCCTGATTGGACAAATTTTGCCCAATCATGGGCTCACAGAGCTAAGTCCCGCAGCACACTATATAAGGCGTCCCTCGCAGCCCCAGCACGTGTTTTTTGAGAGGAGATTGTTCTGTGAGTGTGTGTTCTCACTGCCAGCAGCTATTGTGGGGGTCTCACTTCTACGAATATCTGGGAATTGTTGTAATCTGTGTGTTCTCACTGCCAGCAGCTATTGTGGGGGTCTCACTTCTACAAAATATCTGGGAATTGTTGTAATTTGTGCGTTCTCACTGCCAGCAGCTATTGTGGGGGGTCTCACTTCTACAAAATTTCTGGAAATTGTTGTAATCTGTGTGTTCTCACTGTCTTATCACTGCCACCCATCAGGGGGTCTCACTGATTTATAGGAGGTTTCTGGGAATTGTAATCTGTGTCTTGTCACTGGCTGCCAGCTATCAGGGTGTCTCACTGAGTTATACCAGAGTTCTGGAAATCTTTAATCTAGATAACACAGTTGAATCAGAGTTCTGCATATCTCCAATTTTTATAACAGAGTTGAATCACAGTTCTGTATATCTTTAATCTATATATCACTCACCATGTCAGAAAGACCCAAAAGGACAGGCAGATGCTCCCAGACACAGATAAGAGGGCAAGCAGCCACTGTGTCGGGAGGCTGTGCCTCTGGTCATCATGGACGCGGTGCATCCTCTGCAGGGGCACGCTTGTCCTTTCTAACTGGTGCTGGCCGTCTTAAGCAGCAGCAACATACAGAGGATTTGGTGGATTAGCTAACCAGGCCATCTGAGTCCTCCGAGTCCTCTGCCAGCCAGGCTTCTAGTGGTTTACAGTCCACCTCAGCTGGCAAAGCATCTAATGCAGCCTCCATGTCCACAGCTACTCCTGCCGTAGCCTCACCAACATACAAGGAGGAGTCAGCTGAATTGTTTGACTACAATGACAGTGACATGCTGCTTGAGGATGCGCAGCAACTACAGTGCTCTGATTCAATCTCTGAGGTTGAGGAAGGGAGTATAATCAATCTTGAGGAAGGGGGTGCCAGTGACACAAATAACTGGCACTCATGTTCCCCCAGCAGCTGCAGCATATTGCGAGGTTGGCTCCAGTGACGAGGAGATAGGGGGTGATGACGATGATGAGGTCACTGACTCCACCTGGGTGCCTGATTGAACAGAGGAGTCAAGTGAGGAGGAGGCACAACAAACACGAGGGACAATGTCCTCTATGACCAACCGTAGCCAGTCCAAGGCATCAGAAGTCACAGCTGCTCAGGTGCAGAGCGCTGTTGTCTCAAAGCACATGTACAGGAAGTCTGCTGTCTGGAAGTTCTTTAAGAAATGTGCAGCAGAACGCACCGTTGCTATTTGTAATCTATGTCAGATGAGGATCAAGTGTGGGAAAGACATCCCACGCTTGGGTACCACGTGCTTGAGGCGACATATGACCACCTGCCACGCATCCCATTGGCACAACACTTTGCATAGGTCCTCCTCCTCCTCATCTGTCTCTACCCCCACTATATGTCCTGCCATGTCATTGCCTACAACCTCCACTGACAGGGATGATACTACAGTAATGGGTGTACCAGGTCCTTCCTCAGAATGTGACAGCATCCCATCAGCTGAAGATTTATGCAGTCAGATTATGTTTTATGTTGCCCCAGCTGCTGCAGTGTAAGAAAAAATATAGTCCCAACCATCCCCAAGCACAGCGTCTAAATGCCAGCTTAGCAAAATTACTCGCATTACAGCTGCTGCCTTTCCAGCTGGTGGACTCTGCTTCCTTCCGTGAATTTGCTGAATGTGCTGTACCACAGTGGCAGGTTCCAAAACACCATTTCTTTTCACGGAAGGCCATTCCAGCACTATACCTGCACGTGGAAGACAATGTTATGGAGTCTTTGGGAAAGGCAGTCAGCAGCAAGGTGCACATGACTTTAGACTTTGGACAGGGCCATTACATTTTCTTCACGGTACACTGGGTAACTCCGATTGCAGCTGGGAGGGATCCAGGACTGGGCTCTGTGCTGGATCTTGTTCATCCACCACGCCTCCAGAAAGCTGCTTGTATGAGGTCTGTCTGCACCACCACCACCTCTCCCTCCTCCTCCTTTTCTGTCTCTGGCGAAGTGGCAGTTAAACTGACGCGTGGCAGGGGCTACGCACCTGCTCAAGAAAAAAGATGCCATACTGTGCTTGAGCTGGTTTGTTTAGGGGACAGGAGCCACACTGGGCCAGAAATTCTGTCAGCTCTGCAGGGGCAGGTGCAGAGATGGTTAACACCACGCCAGCTTCAGCTGGGAATGGTCGTCTGTGATAATGGCAGCAACCTTCTCTCCGCCCTACGCCAGGGTAAGTTGACGCATGTAAAATGCGTAGCACACGTCCTAAATCTGGTGGTACAGCGTTTCCTAACCAGGTACCCAGGGTTGGCAGAGCTTCTCAGCCAGGCCAGAAAAGTCTGCAGGCACTTCAGACGGTAATTCCCAGCAAGTGTTCGCCTGGCAGAAATTCAAAGAGAATTCCACCTTCCCACAAACCGTCTGATCTATGACATGCCCACCAGGTGGAACTCGACATTAGCAATGCTGCAGCGTCTGCACAAGCAGCAGAGGGCCATCAATGAGTACCTGTGTGAGTATGGCACAAGGACAGGTTCGGGTCAACTCGGTTCCCCCCTGCAGTGATTGATGATCAAGGATGCATGCACTGTACTGTCACCATTTGAGGAGGCAACGAGGATGGTGAGCAGGGACAATGCATGCATCAGTGACACAATTCCTTTAGTGTTACTGCTGGAGCGCACTCTGTGGGGAATTATAGATGTGGCACTAGAGGCAGAGCAGCGGGAGGAAGAGGAGGCCTTCCCTAGCTCTCAAGGCCCCAGTCTTTACGCGGACAGCATTCCTGCGGGTCCTCGGATCAGACAAGAGGAGGATGAGGAGGAGGAGGAATATTTAAGTAGTGGGGGCATTGAAGGTGGGGATTCCTCAAGGGAGGGTTTTGTGTGCCCAGAAACCCAAGGACTAGTACGTGGCTGGGAGGAGGAAGTGCATGATGGGGTCATCCTCATTGACCAAGAAGACTCGGAAGCTAATGCCACCTCCAACCTACGCTGCTTGGGCTCCTTTATCCTGCAAAGCCTGCTAATGGACCCCAGGATTCGTGCTATCAAGGAGAGGGATCATTACTGGTTGGCAAGCCTTCTTGATCCACGATACAAGGGGAAAGTTGCAGAGCTCATCCTGCCCGCACAGAGGGAGGACAGGATGAAACAACTTGAGGATGCTCTAAAGCGACACTTGTGTAACACCTTTCCAGGCACTGGTGGGTTACCAAGTGATGACACAGGTGATTCTGAGGCTGCGGATGATCAGAGGAAGAGCGGCGAAGGCCGGGGCCACTTGACTGATGCCTTTTTAATTTTTTTTAGTCCACGACGCCCAGGGACATCAAATGTAGGCACCCATTGCCAGCGTCTTCACCGTAGCGTGCAGGACTACCTAGGGGCAAGGGCAGACCTGGATACCTTTACAGCAGATGATCCACTGGCTTACTGGGTGTTGAGATTGGATCACTGGCCAGAACTTAGCCAATATGCTATGCAGCTACTAGGATGCCCTTCATCCAGCGTGCTTTCTGAAAGGACGTTCAGTGCCGCTGGAGGTTTTGTCACAGACAAAAGAGTGCGTCTGTCCACCGACTCTGTAGACCGGCTGACATTTATAAAAATGAATCAGTCCTGGATCAGCAGCTTTCAATCCCCTGATGCTGACGTAACTGAATAGATCAGGGATCTCTTCTGCATTCCCAAAACCTCCACCTTTGCACTCTTCCACAATACCACAGAGGGGTTACTTACGGTGTGAAGGCACTTGCTGCCACCAAAGGCACAATATTTGGGTGCACTGATGCCTGTACTAGATTCATATCATTTTAATATTTGACCGCAGGGTCCAACCCTGCACTCTTCTACAATACCACAGAGGGGTTACGGTGTGACGGCACTGTTGCCGACACTAAAGGTCCAATTTTAAAGCATCCATTGTTACTTTCATCCAAAGCCTGCATAAGTTTCACCATAATTTAGCCAAAAAATCACTAAACTTGTTCTGCATGTCCTAAAATGTCTTCTCTTTTCATACAGGCTGCCGCCCCAAGCAGTTGTTTATGAATAGATTAAAGAAAAACATTTACCGTCATTTGAAATGTCATTTTTTTGTTTTTAAATGTTTCTATACATCCTAAAAATCAGCCACTTCACGGGAAGGTTATGGGGACCTCCTAGGCACGATATTTGAAGGAATTTTTCATTTTTATTCTTAACCTTTATTTCATGGAAAACTCACTGTTCCTTTAAAAACTTTTTTTTTTACTTTTTGTCCTTGTTTCCTGTCCCCCAGGGCACTACCCGGACCCCCATACACCTTTTATGGCAAATATGCCCTCTTGGAGAGCACTCTAAAATTTGAACTTTCGCGTCCCATTGACTTGCATTGAGTTCATCCGTGTTTGAGTTCGACCTCGAACTTTTGAAATTGTTCGAATTCGAATGCGAACCTAACACGGGGGTTATCGGCTCATCACTACTGATAATATGTCCTCCTATCGCCAAATCTCTCGTCTTAACACTGATTACAAACTCCTCACTAAAATCCTAGCCTCGAGACTCCAAACCTTTCTTCCAGATTTACTGACTCACCATCAATTGGGTTTTGTACATGGTCGACACTCGGTAGTTGGTATTCGACGGGCCGTGGCAGCGGTGTTGGGGGCCCATTTGGTTCCCAGAGGTAGTCATCCAGCATTGCTTAGCTTAGACCTCGAACAAGCTTTTGATTCAGTTACATGGCCACATTTGCTTCGAATACTGTACCATTGTAGTTTTGGTCAGATGTTCACAGACTTTATCCGTAACATAACCAGATACCCGCTTCGTGTATTGTTACGAATGGGCAAGACTCACCATACTTTTTGCTTGGTAGAGGAGTGCGGCAAGGTTGTCCACTCTCGCCATTATTGTTCGATATAGCTTTGAATCTTTTATTACATGCCATAGAACAGCCCGCAAAATTTCCACTCGCCTGCTCGCAAATGGCGAGTGGAAATTGACTGCGTGCGAGTGGGGTGCATTGACCTGTCGGGCCCGCGGGTTGCTGGGACCCGGATCAGTGGGCTGCCGCCACCGCCTTGATTCTCAGCTCTGGTATCGGACTCTTGGAGTCCGAATCCGGAGCTGACCAATCGTAACTGCCCCCTCCCGTGCGACGTCGGCCCACTCCCGTGCAGGACTGCGGGGTCACCTGCCCACCCACATGATGCGTCGCACACACTGCTGCGAGTTGACAACGCATCACGTGGGTGGGTCAGGTGATGCACGGGAGGGGCGGCACCAACACAGCGGCCGTGCTGCAGCACCTCTGAATTGGTAGGTGACTGCTGAAGGGAGTGGAAGGGGTTAAAAAGGAGAGGAAGGTGCGGAGAGTGGAGGTCGGGGAGGCCGTTGATGTGCGGCCTCTGGAGTGGCTCGTCGGTGGTCTGTCGAGTAGGATGGGACCCGGAAAGGAAGGCCCCAATTGCGACCTGGATGTTGAAGGCCCTACCTGAAGATCGAGGGGAGAGTTTCCTTGTTTTGGCAGTGGCTCGTGCTGGTGGAAGAGTGGGGAGGCCGGCCGTGCAGCGGACTTCGGTAAAGGTCCGCAAGATGTCTGCTATTGATCCCCCGGTGCAGTTGGAGACACATCCTGTTTGCTGGATCATGCGAGAGGTACCTGGACTTGGCAAAGCGGCACACCCTGCCTTTTTGCTGGATACGGGGTGAGATGTCTCCTGATATGATCCTACTCACTATCCCCCCATTCTGAAACGCTTCGAACTTTGCTGAGATTTTTTTTCTTTTTTGTTGCTTGCCGACACGCTGAGACTTTTTATTTCTTTTATTTTTTGTTGAGACCCCCCTATTTGGGGATGCTTTTATAGACTCCCAGCTGCCCTCAGAAGATACCTCCGTATTTTTCTGCAGAGTGTTTTGCGCTACCATTACCCCCACCTCTCTTGTATGTTATTATTCGCTGGGACCCCTCTATGTGGGGATGCTTAGATTATTTTTCTGATGCCTTTTGTTTTATCGCTGAGTTTTCCCTTTGCAGTTGCCATTTCTCTTTTATTATTATTATTTTGTATTTCATTTGATGACCTGTTATTGCCCTGCGAGGCCATTTTCCGCAGTTGATTTGTCTGACTCTGCAAAAATTCTAAAATAAAGAATTACAAAAAAAAAAAAAGGAGAGGAAGATGAAGAGGGGGAGAGAACAAGGGGGGAAAGAATGATAAGGGGTAAAAAGAAAGGGCGAAGAATGAGAATGAGGGGGGAAAAGAAAGGAGTAAAAAGAATGAGAATGAGGGTGGAAAAAGAAAGGAGTAAAAAGAATGAGGGTGGAAAAAGAAAGGAGTAAAAAGAATGAGAATGAGGGGGAAAAAGAAAGGAGTAAAAAGAATGAGAATGAGGGTGGTAAAGAAAGAAAGGTAAAAAGAATGAGAAGGTGAAAAGAATGAGAAGGGGAAAAGAATGAGAATGAGAAAGAGAGGGGGAAAGAATGATAAGGGTTAAAAGGAAAGGGGAAAAGAATGAGAATGAGGGGGAAAAAAATGAGAATGAGGGGGGAAAGAAAGGGGTAAAAATAATGAGAAAGGGGGGGTGAAAAAAAGGCAGTGGAGCTCCTGCACACTGCACATTATTGTGAGCTATGGCTGTAATGCTCTGATACACTCATACACACTGCACCTTTCTGTATCAGAGCATCACAGCAATAAAACTCGCAGTAATGTGCGGTGTGTATGAACGTGAGTTTTATTACTGTGGAGCTCTGTGATACAGTAATGTGCCGTGTGTATGAGAGTATCACAGAGCTACACAGCAATAAAACTCACGCTCATACACATCGCACATTACTGTGAGTTTTATTACTGTGGAGCTCTGTGATACAGTAATGTGCGGTGTGTATGAACGTATCACAGAGCTCCACACCAATAAAACTCACAGTAATGTGCGGTGTGTATGAGCGTATCACAGAGCTACACAGCAATAAAACGCACAGTAATGTGCACTGTATGAGCGTGAGTTTTATCGCTGTTGAGCTCTCAAACACGCCACACATTATTTTTCTTTGTTTTAACTGCTTTATGTTAATGATAATTAAATAATTTAAGAGAGTGTGTTTAAGGGCAGATTTAGAGGTAAGGGTTGGGTTGGGTGGGGCAACTGGTGGAGAGTAACTCTTAAGGCCTGGCTAGTAGCTCAGGACTTGAAATTTTAATTTGCCTAATCTACGAGAATATAACTTGGCAGCGCAGTGTCGCCACGCGGTGGACTGGATTCAAAACTATTCGCAATTTTCTGTAGGGATGTGCGTTTCGGGTTTCGGAATTTCGGAATTTTCACGAAATTTCCCGATTCGGGTCTTTCGATGCGGCCGAAATTCCGAAATTTTTTAGATCCGAAAAAGTCGAATCCGAACTGTTTTCCGAGCCGAATCGAAAAATTTTCGGAATTTTCGAATGGACTTGAAATGTGTCAAATCGAAATCTATTGCTTTGAAACGAGAACAGACTTTCCGAAAAAACGAAAAATTTGCCAAATCGAATATTTTTCGGAATTTTCGAATGGACTTGAAATGTGTCAAATCGAAATCTATTGCTTTGAAACGAGAACAGACTTTCCGAAAAAAACGAAAAATTTGCCAAATCGAAAATTTTTCGGAATTTTCGAATGGACTTGAAATGTGTCAAATCGAAATTTATTTTCCCTCTATTCATGATTTCAGTTCCATTCGGGATTTCGGTTCCATTTCGGTAAGTCTGGACATCGTATATTTAACTAGTATCGGTTATATCGCTGAATCTGTACATTTTTTTATTGTTTCCAATGATCCGATAAGAATTTTCGTATTTGGGTCAGATCCGATTCGTCCGCGGGTCGCGCATGCGCGCGTGCGCGAATGTCGTAACTTTATTGAGCCTGTTTTATTGACAACTTTTTGAACAAAATATTGTTTTTATTATTCATCATGATGGCCGCTGTAAGAGAGGAGTGCCGTACAAGCACCTCGTCATCATCTCTCCATGATGAACCACCGGCACCCAGGAAGAAACGGGCCCCCAATATGGCATTTGAAGAGATGTTGGAGCTGGTACGCATCTTTGATAGCAAAGATTATGATTGCAGTAAGGGACCTTACCGCAGGAAGAATAACGCCAGGAAGGATCGTATCTTAGACAAGCTACGCACCACCATTTTGGAGTTGTTTGGGAAGGACCGGACGAAGGACCAGCTCAGGAAACGCTGGTCTGATTTGAAAGTACGCGAGCAGGAGCAGTTGAGACGCATCCGCCGCATCATAGCGAAACGTAAGTGTCATGTTATATTGTAAAGCACTGCGCAAACTGTTGGCGCTATATAAATCCTGTATAATAATAATAATGTGCTTGCATGTGCTAATGTGCACAGAAATACGCTGATTTATCTAGTCCTTTTTTCATGCAATGTGATTGTGTATAGCTTTGCGTTTTCACGACTCGTCATACATGCATTTTTGCCATAGCTCTTCCTTTTTGTGATTTTACGTATTCGTGAAAATTGTGATATTTGATGTATGTAGATGAAGTTACAATGCTGGATTTCTTTTGGCACTGTGTGTACTGTAGTGTGCTGGGGGGGTTGTTGTGATTGAGTGATGCATACGAGATGACCTGCAGCTTGCCCAATATTGGCTCCCACCTGCGCATCAACAAAAATCTCTGCGTCTCTGCTAAGTGATAGGATGGGACATGTAGTTCTTCTGAAAGTGCATCCAAACAGAGCCGCCTTCAATACATCCTCAGCAGCTGCTGCAGCAGTGTCATTGAATGCTTTAGATGCAAATTTCTAAACAAAATGGTGGATTTCTGTTGTTGTTTCTGCAATATCCAGTTTTATTATTAGCAGAAACTGAAAGTGAAACTGAGGCTGAGGCATCTATAAAATAACTAAAAGCAGTCGCACAATGCGTTTTGTACGCACACAAGACAAATAATAGTTTTTATTGAATAAACGTAATGTTTACTTCTGAAAAAAATATATAATTGAACGGTAATATATGTCTGTGCAGAGGAAATAAATAAATATTTTGTGACTTTAGACCTATGAGATGGGAGTAGTGGTGGGTCAAGCTGGTAGTGGGGTAGTGGAGGGGTGTCGCAATACTTTCGGCAATATATTGTGTAGATATACAATTTTTTCCAGTCTGCATTATTTACGTGTTATATTTTTTGGATTTGGCAGAAGACAGGAAGAAGGCCGCAGAATCTGCCCCAGCGGGCACCAGTGCCCCGGAGGAGGAGCCACGGGCGACCACCAGCGCTGGTATATACTGTTTTATTTAGCAACGACTTTTGGTCAAAAACAGAAACATTTTGTTTACTGTATTTTAATTTAATTTTTTTATGTATAGCACAAGAGGAGCAGGAGGAGGAAGAGGAGGAAGAGGAGGATGGCGATGATGTAGAGAGGGAGCCGGTGCAGCAGGAGGCCGCCAGTCCAGGTTTTTTTTTTTTACTGTTGTATTTTGCATCGACTTTTGTTCAAAAATAAATCAGTTTTGTTGTTTACTGTATTTTTTATTTCTTTAATTTCTTACATATAGCACTGGATATGCAGACAGTGGTGGTGGGGAGGAGTCAGAGGAGTCGGAGCCTCAGGAGGCCGCAGCTCTGGTATATACTACTGTTATATTTTTTCAAGACTTTCAGTCAAAAATAGAAACCTGCTTTACTTACTGTATTTTCCTTCTTTCATTTATTGGATATATAGAAGAAGCCAGACCTAGCAATCAAGAGGCGATTGGCGAGCTACGCCTGGCAGTCAGAACACTCAATGCCATCCAGGAACTGCTGCAGGAACTCCGGGAGCACCTGAACAACACCGCGGACATCCTGGAGCGGCAGTAAGACAGACAATACTCAATACGGATGTGCCTCAGCTGCTCCTGCTCGCCTGCTTTGAGGTCGGACCAGCGTTTTCTGATCTGGTCCTTCGTCCCGTCTTTCCCAAACACCTCCAGGATGGTGGTGCGCGTAGCTTGTCAATGATACGATCCTTTCTAAAATTATTCTTCCTGCCGTAAGGGCCTTACTGCAGTCATAATCTTTGTAATCAAAGATGCGGACCAGTTCCAACATCTCCTCAAATGCCAGTAATTCTCCAGTGAGTGAACCAATACTCTGAACAAGATGTTTGCCTGGCTTGGAAGATGGCCGCCATTGTATGTTTGTTTGTGTTGTTTGTGCCCCTGTTGGGAAGTTTGCCATCCTTGGCATGTTCCCTTCCCTTCCCTTCCCCATGTTGTAAATAAATTTTCTATTTTTTCTATATTTTCCTGTTTGTGTGCGTTGCTTTAAGTTAATAAGTTAATTATGTATTGCTTGGTTTCCACACTGTTAACCACTTCGATGCGGAGGACGCGCTCAGCGCGTCCACCGCATGGCTGCTGGTATGCGGAGGACGCGCTGAGCGCGTCCTCCCTTTGGGGTCAGCGTTCGGCCGAGTTCCGGCCGATCGCTGGCCCCCCCGGTGCGGGCTGACATCCTCGATGTCAGCCCAGCATCCGGAACTGCCGCCGGTGAAATTAGGTGTCATCGCGACAGCGCGATGACACCTAATTCAGGCGCCCCCCCGCATGTGCGGAGGAGGCGCCTGAAAGGGAGGGGGGGAGGTCCTTCGGACCTCTCTCCTCCCGATCGGCGGCGTTGCGGGGGTTAACCCAGGCACCATTTGGAAGGGCACAGCCTGCCCTTCCAAATGGTGCCTGGCATTAACCCCTGGGGAGCTGGATCACGAATCGGCGCTGAAAAGCGCCGGTTCGTGATCCTTTCCCGGAGCTGGCCGACATCTTGGATGTCGGCCAAGCCTCCGGGAACTCCCCCTGAGGACTGGCGTCATCGTGCATAGCACGATGACGCCAGTCCTAGAGTTAACCCCTAACTGCCACCAACGGTGGAGATAGGGAGTTCATTGGAACTCCCTATATCCCGATCCGTGGCAGCTAGGGGTTAAAGTTTGGTATGGTTGGATCGGCCAGAGCATGGCCGTTCCAACGATACCAAACACTACAGTGAAAAAAGTTTTTTAAAAAAAATAAAAATTAAAAATAAAAATATATTTAAAAAAAATTATAAAAATTAAATAAACATTTTTTTTTCTTTTTTTTGGTTCGTTAATGCAGCAATATTGTTCCCATTTCAATTATAATGTGAACAATGATGCTGCACTAACGAGGTGGTGGGGCAATATCCACGAGGAGCTGGGGCATGTCCACGAGGAGCTGGGGCACGTCCACGAGGAGCTGGGGCAGGTCCACGAGGAGCTGGGGCACATCCACGAGGTGCTGGGGCATATCCACGAGGAGCTGGGGCATATCCACGAGGAGCTGGGGCATATCCACGAGGAGCTGTGGCATGTCCACGAGGAGCTGGGGCATGTCCACGAGGTGCTGGGGCATGTCCACGAGGAGCTGGGGCATATCCATGAGGTGCTGGGGCAATATCCACGAGGAGCTGGGGCATGTCCACGAGGAGCTGGGGCATATCCATGAGGAGCTGGGGCATATCCATGAGGATCTGGGGCATATCCACGAGGAGCTGGGGCATATCCACGAGGAGCTGGGGCATATCCACGAGGAGCTGGGGCATGTCCACGAGGAGCTGGGGCATGTCCACGAGGTGCTGGGGCATGTCCACGAGGAGCTGGGGCATATCCATGAGGTGCTGGGGCAATATCCACGAGGAGCTGGGGCATGTCCACGAGGAGCTGGGGCATATCCATGAGGAGCTGGGGCATATCCATGAGGATTTGGGGCATATCCATGAGGATGTCGGATGTCGGCCAAGCTTCCGGGAACTCCCCCTGAGGACTGGCGTCATCGTGCATAGCACGATGACGCCAGTCCTGGAGTTAACCCCTAGTTGCCACACAATGGTGGAGATAGGGGGTTCCAATGAACCCCCTATCTCCCGATCCGTGGCAGCTAGGGGTTAAAGTTTGGTATTGTTGGATCGGCCAGAGCATGGCCGTTCCAACGATACCAAACACGAATGTGAAAAAAGTTTGTAAAAAAATAAAAATAAAAAAATATTTAAAAAAATTTATTAAAAAAAATAAACAATTTTTTTTCTTTTTTTTGGTTTGTTAATGCAGCAATATTGTTCCCATTTCAATTATAATGTGAACAATGATGCTGCACTAACGATTTTTGTATGCGGTGCGTTTGTTAAAAATTTTGTAATTTTCCCCCAAAAAAATGTAACGAGACCCCATCTCTAATTTTTTTAACAAGCGCACCCCATACAAAATATAACCGCAATTGCTCGCATGTTAAAATGTGAAAAAAAAACACTTTACACGTTGTAAATTATTGAAAAATCATATTTTATTGCATTTTTTGTTATAATATACAGACAGGTCATGACGTATACATATAATAATGACATATTATTAATCTGCCGAGTCTGACGGAAAGAACGATATATAATATGTCTGGGTCATATACTAAAATAAGCTTCAAAACACGTTTAAACATGATGAGTAAAACCGGTAAAAATGAGCTCAGCACAGAGGTGTGAAAAGCCTCAGCAGCGAAAGGGTTAATTAAAAAAACACGATAGAATCGCCAGAATTATCGTATCGACAGAATGAATTATCGGATCCGAAAAACAAACCAAAAATTTATTATAAAAAATATATAAAGTAGTATTAAAAAAGTAAACCATAGTAGTTTTCATCAAAACGAATAGAGTTAGACAGCTTTGAAACGAGAACAGACGTTCCGAAAAAACGAAAAGTTCCGAAAAATGAAAAATGGGCGATATGCCGAAAACCATGTACAATTCCGAAAAACGAAAAGTTCCGAAAAACGAAAAATGGGCGATATGCCGAAAACCATGTACAATTCCGAAAAATGAAAATTTCCGAAAAAACGAAAAGTCGCTACAGAAACCTAGTAAAGTGACCCGAAAATACGAAAAATGGTCGATATTCCGAAAAATAAATGTACCCGAAAACCGAATCGAGCCGAACCGAATCGAAACAGAAAGCAGTCGAAACGAGCCGAATCGAAAAGTTTAAAAATTCAAAAAATCGAATCGAATCGAATCGAAAAAAAAATCGGTGCACATCCCTAATTTTCTGATGTTCAATTGGACGCTGCTTGGTCTCCTAACCATTCTCTTCCATTCTTATTGCACTGTCCCTATAATGAACTTCCTGCGGCATTGACTCAAAACCCGCTGCTTACAGTTACCATTAAAGCATAGAAACGATCTCGTATTAAAATGAACGCATGCCCTACATCCTCATGGGAAATCCACATTTTGGTCGAGACTTGAAACATTATCCATTTGAAGACTGGTCCAGGGGGGGTTTACGTCTCTTATATCAGGTTTTAGATCCCTCCACACACACTCTTTTTTCGCTTACCACTCTACGAAACAAATATCCTTCATTGGCCTTTCCATGGTTTGCATATTTCCAACTACGCTCCTGCCTTTCTAAGGTTACATCTACTTTCACAAAGACTGACTGGACTAACCGTCTCGATAATCATATTAAGAATTGCTCCTCACATAAATACTCCATTTCTTCGTTGTATAATATACTCCGTTATACCGTTGACTGGTGTTTGACTAAGATGGGCCCAGTTCAGTGGATATTGCACATGCCATCACGTTCTACAGACGATTTGTTGTCAGCGCACACGTACATGATCAAAATTTTACCGTCAGCGTCATATCAGGAAATGTTCATAAAAATATTACACCATAGCTATTATTCACCAAGAAGACTATATCAAATGGGTCGGAAAGTAAATTCCTGATGCTTTAAATGCCCAGGTGAACATGCTGATTTATATCATTGCTTTTGGAGTTGTCCAGTTACACGTTGCTTTTGGTTATCAGTTCACACATATATACTTTCTACTACTAAGCAGTCATTACCATTGACTCCAGAGTTTCTCCTTTTTGGTCCCACCTCATCCTTGAACATTCGTCACAAACGCTTTTTATCGTTGGTGGCTGCGGTGGGTCGAAATACGATTTTACATAATTGGAACCACTCTACTTAAATCCCACTTACACTTTTCCAAACCAAATTGAATTATCTTTTTAGAATGGACTGGCTTCACACCTTGATTAATAAGGAAACTCATGCTAAGAAATTTCTCACGACCTGGCAAAGTTACTTCCCAACACTAAATACTCACATGCGTACACTGATCAAAACCTCAATACAATATACTGCTTGGTATTCAGCAGAAATGGTAGCAGGACGCAACCCTCTCCAACCCATTCTCTTATTTACATTCTTTCTGACAGGCATACCTTCACAGCTCATATCATACCTTAACGTAGACTGGACCTTCTTACTTTATCTCCAAGACCATATTTTGAACATACTACAAATTCGGGACTGGGCAGTCCACTGTTTTGTTCAGTTGTATGATTATTTATGCTGTCTTAGCTCTACTACAATGTAACATTTTCTTTCCCTGAAGAATATTTCTTTTATTGAGCTGATAGTTTATTAACATGATTGTTGAAAAAAAGAGAAAATGATGCACGACACAAAAGTTTTGTACAATTCATTTGTTGGCTTTTATTTTAAAGTAGCCATATATAATGTACTACTGTTCACTGTACTTTAGTCTGTGCATAATAAAAATTGTCAATTAAAAAAAAAAAATGAAACTAACAAGTTTTGTTTGACAGCAATCCCCACCATCAAACATCATAGAGCTTTTCACATCGGTATAGAAAGTAGGAAAAATCTGGGGAGTGCAGACAGGGTTACTTTTTATCGACTTGAAGTGCAAAGACAGTTATTTGGTCTGGAAAGGTTGCAGAAGGCCACAGTAACAGACTGGATTATGATTAACATATAACAACATGTAGGATATAACAATATTCAATATAAAATATGCTTACATGCACACTCACACATAACACATTCACAGGGCAGCCTTACACCGTTAGATGCCTTGTGAGAAAAGTCATCCCAGTTCCGCTCACTGACAACACCCTTCTGTGACTACAGCTATCTGTGGTCGCACTTCCTTACATAATACTTCCCACCATATAAATTTCTCATTCTTATTAACCCCAAAAAGATTAGAAATCTTAATGATTAGAAAATACAACAAATAAGCATAATTATTGAATACACCTGCATTATTTCAACAGAGACTGAAGGACACATACATACAATGGCAGAGACACCAACAGAAACATTGAAAGACACTGACAACCTACATAGTAAGAAGTGCAGCTCACAGTGACATTGAGAGAGGTTAGACAAACATTCATAAACCATGGGCACCCAGAATTAAGGTTTCTCTGATGTAAATATATGAGGTTGCTTTGTGCAAGGTGTCTAATTTTTTGCCTAAAAGACAGTAACAGACACACATACAGACAAATACAAAGACACTGAAAGAGGTGTAAAGTCAATGGCAAATTTGCAGACACTGGAAGACAAAAAGACACTGACATAGACACACAGTGACAAAGACACTAGCAGATAAACAGAGGCAGACAGAGACTCTGACCAACACACACATACACTGACATAGACACTGTTTCCTCACACACATTTAGACAGACCCACATGTAATAACATACCCTGACTCACACAAACTGACACAGACCCTGATTCCCTGCACACACTGACACAGAACCTGAATCCAACACACACACGCCTAAAAAATTACACAGACTCTGATCTGTTGTGATCGCTTCGTTTGCAATACAGAGGCGAGTAAATCTGTTCCTATGCCTCCCTTTTGTCAGCTCAACAGTGCAGGCCACCAGGCATCCAGAGAACTTGAAGTATTAGGGTGGTGTGCATAGAGGGGAATGTGGACAAGCAGTTTCACATAGAACACCCCACTATCACCCCTCACGCGATTGGGAGACATGGGAATGTGTCATCTTGCAAGACGTGCAGGCCACCAGATGCCAATGATGCCATGACACCATGCAGGGCCGGCCCAAGCCACTGTGCTGCCTGGAGCAATGGATGAACTGCTGCCCTCCCCCCCAAAAAAAATGCGTTGTGTATGAGCGTATCATAGATTGCCACAGCGCTAAAACTCACAGTACTATGCGGTATGAGTATATCCCATAACACCACATAGCCCACACTCTCATCCACAGTGACACACACACATCCACAGTCACACACATCCATAGTCTCACACACACAGTCACACATACACACTAGCATCCACAGTCACACACACAAACCCAGTCACACTCCCATCACATACACACCCACTGTCACACACACCCACAATTACACACAAAAAGTCCACAGTCACACGCACATCACACGCCGGGTGGTGCCACATTGGGACAGGAAGATATTTAGGCTTGGGGCAGTCCAGAGCACTGCAGAGTTTCCTTTTTTTCACCCATTGGGCAGATGAAGCGGCCAGTCTCTCCGTAATATGGGGCAGGCGAGGACGACTGGACAAGCGGCCTGCTTTCTCCACGAAAAGCACCGGCCTGCTGGAGGTTCTCCCACCCCCCTCCCTCCTTCAGCTCAAAGTCAAGACAAAGGTCTTGTGCCAGCAGTCAGAGAGCAGGGTGAGCATCCTGCAGCTCCCATCAGGCTCAGCTGTCCCAGGGCTGGCGAGGGACAGGGTACTAAGGGGCCTCGGGCAGCCCACACCTCCCCCTCAGGTAGGAAATGGACACACCTCCTGGCCGCCCTCCACTCCTGGGCAGCACGGGACGAGAAAGCACTTACCAGAGACCGGGGCTTGCTCAGGCCACCACGGATCAGGCCAGACCGTCAGGTATTTTCATAAGAAAAACAAAATGGATGTCTGTAGCCATCTTGTTTTATCGTATATCTATACTTTTATATGTAAAGTCTTTTTCAACTTTCGCCTAGTTTTAAAATGAGTTCAGAGATTATTTTTTTTAGAAATAAATTCATTTGAAGGTAAAACCTATTAAAGTAAACTGGAAGAGTTATGTATGTATGTCTAATTGCTAGACTATGATGCTATAGACGATATAAAGTGTCTTTATATGATATATTGTAGAGCCTGAGTGCCAGACACATTATAGACAATTTATAGGTCTGTTTTCTGTAAGTCTTCACAAGGTTTTCACACACTGTTGCTGGTATTTTTGCCCATTCCTCCATGCAGATCTCCTCTAGAGCAGTGATGTTTTGGGGCTGTCGCTGGGCAACACGGACCTTCAACTCCCTCCAAAGGTTTTCTATGGGGTTAAGATCTGGAGACTGGCTAGGCCACTCCAGGACCTTGATATGCTTCTTACGAAGCCACTCCTTCATTGCCCGGGCGGTGTGTTTGGGATCATTGTCCTGCTGAAAGACCCAGCCACGTTTCATCTTCAATGCCCTTGCTGCTGGAAGGAGGTTTTCACTCAAAATCTCACGATACATGGCCCCATTTATTCTTCCCTTTACACGGATCAGTCGTCCTGGTCCCTTTGCAGAAAAACAGCCCCAAAGCATGATTTTTCCGCCACCATGCTCCACAGTAGGTATGGTGTTCTTTGGATGCAACTCAGCATTCTCTCTCTCCTCCAAACACGACGAGTTGAGTTTTTACCAAAAAGTTCTACTTTGGTTTCATCTGACCATATGACATTCTCCCAATCCTCTTCTGGATCATCCAAATGCTCTCTAGCAAACTTCAGACGGGCTCGGACATGTACTGGCTTAAGCAGGGGGACATGTCTGGCACTGCAGGATTTGAGTCTCTGGCGGCGTAGTGTGTTACTGATGGTAGCCTTTGTTACTTTGGTCCAAGCTCTCTGCAGGTCATTCACTAGGTCCCCCCGTGTGGTTCTGGGATTTTTGCTCACCGTTCTTGTGAATATTTTGACCCCATGGGGTGAGATCTTGCATGGAGCCCCAGATCGATGGAGATTATCAGTGGTCTTGTATGTCTTCCATTTTCTAATGATTGCTCCCACAGTTGATTTCTTCACACCAAGCTGCTTGCCTATTGCAGATTCAGTCTTCCCAGCCTGGTGCAGGTCTACAATTTTGTTTCTGGTGTCCTTCGACAGCTCTTTGGTCTTGACCAATGTGGAGTTTGGAGTGTGTCTGTTTGAGGTTGTGGACAGGTGTCTTTTATACTGATAACAAGTTCAAACAGGTGCCATTCATACAGGTAACGAGTGTAGGACAGAGGAGCCTCTTAAAGAAGATGTTACAGGTCTGTGAGAGCCAGAAATCTTGCTTGTTTGTACTGTACGGTAGGTGACCAAATACTTATTTTCCACCATAATTTGCAAATAAATTCTTTAAAAATCAGACTGGATTTTCTGGATTTTTTTTTCTCATTTTGTCTCTCATAGTTGAAGTGTACCTTTGATGACAATTACAGGCCTCTCTCATCTTTTTAAGTGGGAGAACCTGCACAATTGGTGGCTGAACTAAATACTTTTTTGCCCCACTGTACATTCTGTTTATCCTTTCAGTCCTGAAGAAGGAACCTGCAAGGTAGAAGAATCATCCTTAACCTTTGATCATCCCCTGACTACACAGGAAGCAGAGGAGTATACTCACTTTGCTGGAGATCAAATCATGACCTCTCGGACAGGCTTGAAGAGGACTATGAGATCGGTCAACCTGAAATCTTTCCAGGATTTCAGGAAATGGTCCAGCAACAGATATCTTTAGCTGACGGATGTTCTAGTGATATAGAGCGCCAGCAGTTAAAAGAAGTTCTAATGGAATTTCAAGATATTTTTGCCAAGGATTCATATGAATGTGGAGTCACCGACTTACATATAGCTAGCGTCCAAACTGATCCTTATGCTCCTCCTGAATATGTCAGACAATATCGGCTTCCTTTAGCGTGTTACGACTCGCTGGTGGAGATATTAAGGAATCTAAAAGAAAGGGGAATTATAAGGACGGTGCACAGCTCTTATAATAATCCTATCCTCGGAATCCTTAAACTGAATGGTCAATGGCGTTTATGTGCTGATTTGAGACAGCTCAATAAACGTGTGTATAGATCCGGCTGGCCTGTACCATATATTGATCAATGTCTAGTCCAAATGCAAGGGTGTAAGATTTTTACCGCGCTGGACTGTGCCCAAGGATACTGGACAATTCAGGTAAGTCCTGAGGACCAATACAAATTGGCCTTCACCTTCGGTCAACAACAATACACTTGGACCAGTATGCCCTTCGGCTACATAAACTCAGGTCATGAATTCGCTGTCTTTTTACATAAAGCCATGCCAGATGCAGCCGAGAGGGGTAATTTGACGTATGTGGATGATATTTTACTGAAAAGTAATTCAATTGAAAAGCATATTCAAGAAATTAGACATGTTCTTAACCAATTGAGAGAGGCAGGAGTTAAAATCTCATTACAGAAAGCGCAATGGTGTCACACCAGAGTTAATTTCCTGGGGCATGAGGTTACCTCCGAAGGCCTAAATCCTCAACGGAAAAAAGGTAGAAGCTGTGATAAAGTCCAGAACTCCCACCAACATCAGTGAACTAAGATCATTCTTGGGTATGATGAATTACTCGCGTAAGTTTATTGAAAATTATGCAGAGATTTGTAAACCTCTATTAACATTGCTTAAGAAAGATGTAAAGTGGATATGGGGGGAGACTCAAGAACAAGCCATGACTGAGCTTAAAATAAAACTCACCCAGGCTCTATGCCTAGCATATCCAGAGGGAGGTAAACCCTTCTATCTGGAGACAGGTTTTACTAACCTGAGCATGAGCGCCGTTTTATGTCAAAAGCAAGATGATCAGAGTAAAATTATTGCATATGCAAGTAAGTCCCTATCTCCAGTGGAGATTAAATTTAGTGACTGTGAAAAAGCATTACTAGCCACAGTCTGGGCCCTCCAAAATTTTCGGAGTTACCTCCAAGGTGAGAGGATCATAATTGAAACTGCACACCAGCCCTTACAATATATACACAGTAGTCGAATAAGGGACGGTAATCTGTCCAATAGCAGAATAACTGCATGGACGTTATCCTTACATGGATGGCGATTGGAGGTGCGGTATAGACAGGATCAAAAGAATCCAGTAGCTCAAGGACTTGCCGAACTCCATGATTGTGCAGCATCCTCACCTGAAAAAGAATTCCTAGAAGATGATTTCTTACAAGAGCAAGCATCATCCCCTTACAAGGCCTATGACGAAGAATACTGTTCCCTCCTTCCACGTGTATATATAGATGGTTGTGCCTACCACACCATCGTGGGAGAAGAAAGGAAACTGGTAGCCGGTATTGGTATCGCATGGACAAAAGAATATCCCAATATATCAGTAGGATATAACACTGGCGCTAAAAGCAGCCAAGTCGCCGAATTAGCTGCAGTTTACAAAGCTGTCCAAATGGCTATAGACTATGATGTTAAAGAATTTCTGATAGTCACGGATTCTAATTATGTCCGTAAGAGTTTCGTTAAATACCTACCTGGTTGGAAAAGAAATGATATGCTCAGATCCAATAACAAACCTGTTAAACATGCCGCTCTATTTGGAGAAATAGATAAGATGGTGACAGAAAATGGTTTAACCGTTTATTGGAAAAAGACAAAAGGTCACTCCAAAACTTCAGGTATCGACAAAGAAGGCAATGACCTAGCTGACAAATTGGCTAAACAGGGTGCGGTCAGTGATGAAATTATAAATATTGATCACTTACTAAATGAAACACATGTAGATGTACTTACCCGTCAGCAGACTAAAGCTAAGTACTGATGAGAGACTGAATGGGAATGAAGAAGCTTAAGCATGTTCCCTGTTTAAAGAAAAGAGTAGAAAGTTGGGAGGAGTTACAATGGTTCCCCTTTTGTTTCAGGATTATCGCTGGGATTGGGTCTCGGGGGCAAATAACAGAAAGGGGAGGGCCAGGGGTAATAGAAAAGGGTAAGCAAAGGACAGATGAAATCTTTGGACAGCCAACTCCATTTTACCATCACCATCAGCATATGAAAACCAACGACTGGATAAGTATTACTGGTTGTATCAATCTGTTATATATTCTCTATTATTATAGTCTGCTAAATATATATATTCCTAGTTCTATTAATACTTGGATAAATAGGGGCAGGTTTTCCATTGTATTGATTTGTAGGTTTTATTTAGTAGATGCTTTTGATATTCGTTACACTTTGCAATACTGTATTCCCTTGTTAATTTTGTGTAGTATCTGCGTGATAGTAATTATGAATAGGTTAATTGTTCTGGTATAATTCGGCCAGAATTCAGTGATTTGTTGTTTTGTATGTTATTAGGTGCATTTGGGATCAGTAATTTTGCCTGTGTCTGTCTGAAGATTGCAGTGCCTTATAGTTAAAGTGCTCACCCTAGCAAATGACTGACGGTCAATTTTAAGAATCACACACATGAATAGTGGGTGTTTTAGCACCAAGTAGCACTCCAAAATCGATACATTTTATTGAGCTGCAGTCATTTTTGTACTGAACAGGCCGGAAGCATACAAAGCAACCTGTGATATAACGGCCGCCCCAATGTTTATTTGCAAGCATTTTGCTTTACAGTTTATATTTTGCACTCATTAAACAGTAGGAGAGGCTCCTTGCTCAAGAGCTAGCACTCTAACATCCTGGGTTTCCCTAAGCACACTGTTTAGAGAAGCGTGGGTAAACATTGCATTGTGATGACTGTTATTTCTATTGTGCAGTGGCTGGAGCCTGTTGTTATCTGTAATGTATTCTGGAAGGGAGGGGGGTTGTCTCACCTGGGTGTATGTGAAATAAATAAAGTAACCCCAAGAGCTAAGCAATAAGTTGATGAATAAACTCATTTGTATACTGTATTTAAGTTCACTATACTAATTGAGGCAATTTTTGAAGTGACACAGCAGTAATGTACAATCTTTTTTGCACACTTGCTACAGTTGAGTAAATAATTATTTCAGAACGCTAACTTTGTCTTTATTGAGGGAGAGGAGAGACTTATCTCCGAAATGGAGGAAACATGAGCAGCAACTCCCTCATCTTTCCCACTCGTACCATCATCATAAGAAAGCCTGGGAGTGGATAAGTATTAAGTGTATTAATTCTGTAAATTTGTCTCTATTTTGACATTATACTGTATGTGTGTGTGTGTAATCTATTTGGTTAAATACGCACTAATTTACCCATTCTAGTGATTTGCATTTTAGCTACAATATGCTCGTTTGATATTTGCTTCACTTTGTAATACTTGATCAAACCTTATTATTTGTATAGTCTGTATGATCTTATAAACATAGGTAATCAGTGACCGCATGGCTGGCAGCCATCTTAAGCCTCAAAAAGTCACGTGGTCTGCTGTCAATGAGGAAGTGCTGCAGCAGTAACTGTATAATCTGTTTAAACTTACATTTGCGCAACTAAATTAATCCAGATGGTTTCTGCCAGATTTATGAATATATAACAATTTCTAACCAAATACACATCTAAATGTGTCTGTTATAATTTCTGAAGAGGCTTATCAACTAAACAGTGATTTTGTATGTTAGCAAATGCCGTTTCACTATTTTGGGTAGGTTGACTTAACTTCGGGCCTATAGATTAATATACTAAGCAAGAAACCGTTTCAGTGGTAGACGTGGGTTAAAGACGTGGGTTAAAGACTTGGTAAAGGATTCCAGGGCTGGCGAGCCTTAAGATGGAGGATAAGGAGAATGGAGTAAGGTTTTTTTAAGGAAGGCTTCAAGATACTGATTAGGGGTGAAGCGACTGGGGGTAGGAAAGTAAAGCAGTTGAAATCAGCATATGAACTGCCAGAAATATTGAGAGAAAAGTGGGGGAAGGAGGTGCTGTTAGGTAGAATGGCTGGTCCTTTAGAGAAGTCCCCATTTAGCTTAACCCAGAGGGCATTCGAGGAACGAGGCTGTAACGTAGGGGTTCCTGTCCACGGGCAGACTGCTCCCCTTGAAGTCAGTATTCCGCAGAAGTACTGCTTATGGCCCAGAATGCGGGCAATAACGTACATAAGATCCTTGTTTTTTTGTTTTTTTTCAACTCAAAATGGAGACTGCATTGATTTACATTGTGCAAGGGACACACACACACAGAGGAAAGGTGCAGAGACAATGTAATCACACCAGCTAGGAACAATGCATCAGATAACCGTGAGCTGGGTGACCTTGGTTGCTGGGGGGGGTCGAGGGGCTGACAGAAGCATGTGAAAACAAATGGAATCCATTACTTAGAGGGGGGAGGGTATATTACACAAAGACTGGAGCGTAATACAGAGGTTAAGTGGAGGTATGCCCGGTGTTATGTAAGAGGTTATTTGGAAGCGGCTCCTGCAAACGGCCATATGTTTTTTGAGGCATGAGGATGGAACCAATTTTGTCCAGGTTTCAATTCAAAGCGGCTGTGGAAAAGGCTGTAACGTTGCTGGGATGGAAAGAAACATAGAAAATGTCGGCAGATAAGAACCTTTCGGCCCATCTAGTCTGCCCAATTACATGGATACTTTACCTGGATTTATCTTTTGTTTAGCCTTATGCCTATCCCATGCCTGTTTAAATTCAATTACTGTTTTAGCCTCTACCACTTCTGCTGGAAGGCTGTTCCATGTATCCACCACCCTCTCAGTGAAATAATGTTTCCTGATGTTACTTTTAAACCTTTGCCCCTTTAATCTAAAACTATGTCCTCTTGTTTTGCTACTTTGTTTCCTTTTAAATATACTCCCTTCCTCTACCTTGTGGATTCCCTTTACGTATTTAAATGTTTCTATCATATCTCATCTATCTCGTCTTTTTTCCAAGCTATACATGTTAAGATCATTAAGCCTTTCCTGGTAACTTTTCTCCTTCAAGCCATACACCATTTTAGTAGCCCTTCTCTGAACTCGCTCTAAGGTGTCTAAATCCTTATGGAGATATGGTCTCCAGTACTGCACACAGTACTCCAAGCGAGGTCTCACCAGTGCTTTGTACAGTGGCATGAGCACTTCCCTTTTTCCTACTGCTAATACCTCTCCCTACACAACCAAGCATTCTGCCAGCATTTCCTGCTGCTCTATTACATTGACTACTTACCCTTAGATCCTCTGCAATAATAACCCCTAAATCCCAACCCTCAGATGTTGAGGTTAGGACTGTATCAAATATTCTATATTCAATCTAGGAGAAGGTGGGGGAAGCCAGATATAATGATTGTGCATTTAGGGGGTAACGACATAGGGGATATTCTGTTTTTGGGTAAAAAAATATAATTAATAAACCTTCATTTCTCTGGCAGATCGCGAGCAGTTAGGATTAAACAGCGATGGGGGAAGGGAATTTGTTTAAAGGGCACCGGTCTTAGCAGGCTAGCTGGTATTTCATAATTTACTAAGTTAGAGAGGAGAGGGTTGTGAATAAGCTGGGGTATGTATATAACCCTGATTCAATTTACAGTCGCGATAAAAAGTTGGTATGTGTTTGAGCGTTAATATTCTGTTTTTTGGGTTTTTTCTTTCAGAGCGGGCAAAGAAAGTATGGATCCTGGGACAATCCTATGTGCACTGGGCGGCTGTTCACGCTGTGGGCACAACGATGGGAGTGAACCTAGGGTTCAGCCTCACTAAAGCGGGCATTAGGTGGATAGGAAGGAGGGGTATGGGGTGGGCGCAGTTTTTAGGGGTAGCACAGGAATCTAGGAGAAGGTGGGGGAAGCCAGATATAATGGTAGTGCATTTAGGGGGTAACAACATAGGGGCTATGACAACGATAGATTTGCAGAATAGGGTCCGGGAAACACTTAGGTGGTTCAGGAAGGAATGGCCGGATGTTCAGATAGTGTGGTCTAATGTAATTGCTATATTAGTGTGGAGGAACTGCAGGGTGCAGGATACATCGGGAGAAAGAAGCTAAACCAGGCAGCGAAAAAGATTATGCTGGAGATGGGAGGAAAGGTTTTGGAGCATCAGAACATAGTGACAATGCAGGAGGAATTGTTTAGGAATGACGGCGTCCATTTGTCCAAGGCGAGGAACAACCTTTTCGGGGGCAACATCGAAGGGCTGATAAAGACCCTTGTGTAAGGTAAGTGAAAAAGTCACGGTCTTTTATTGGGTGGCGGAAAAAGAGGGTCCTCATTTTTGGTGGCGGTGAAATATGCGGCCCTGGCACGTGGAGAGGCGATAGAGGGGAGGATCTGGGGGTCTGTGTGGTGGTTTGTGCGGCCAAACACAGGTAGCCTCCTGGTTTGAAGATCCTCCCGGCCTGCTATAAATAGAGCAGCGTGTGGTCGCGCTAGCTTAGCCACGTGGGGCCGGCCGCTATTTCTGGGCAATGCTGGTGGTTCATTGCGGTTGCCAGTGTTATCTAGCTGGATCTATGGTACCAGTGTTATCTGGTGTTACCTATTCCAAGAAAGCGAGGATCGCTGATAATTCTGCCACAAAGGCAATGATTTTTGGCCTTTGATTATAAATAAAAGACGTGACCTTTTCAAACCGCCAATACTTTTGTCATGTGTTTTTATTTATGGGGAGATTGGGGGTGGGGGGATGGTTTGGGGGGTTGAAGGGAAGTAAAGGTAACTTAAGAGAAAAGTAATGGTGGAAGAGAAATAAGGGTAAAATGCTTAGTACTGATGAGAGACTGAATGGGAACGAAGAAGCTTAAGCATGTTTCCTGTTTAAAGAAAAGAGTAGAAAGTTGGGAGGAGTTACAATGGTTCCCCTTTTGTTTCAGGATTATCGCTGGGATTGGGTCTCGGGGGCAGATAACAGAAAGGGGAGGGCCAGGGGTAATAGAAAAGGGTAAGCAAAGGACAGATGAAATCAGTCTAACCTTTGTCTTTTTCCCACCCTACCCACCCTGTTTTTAGGTTACTGCCTGTTTACTGAGTCGAAAAGGTCACGTCGTCAGAGAGCAGCATTGACCACGGATAGGGGCTAATGAAGTGGTGATTCCGCCAGTCATTTCAAGACCGCCCGTGGGTTCCCATATGGAGTCATACCATGTCACAGGAAGCCGGTTGGTAGTTTGTGCGGCCAAAGCCGGTGGATTGCTTTAGATATGGGCATGGTTAGTTGAGGTGCAGTCAGGTAATTTCACCATGTTATATGAAGCCAGCTGGTGGTTTGTGCGGCCAAAGCTGGGGGATTGTTTTTTCAGTAAAGACATGGTTAGTTGAGGTGCAGTCAGATCATTTCACCACGTTACACGAAGCCAGCTGGTGGTTTGTGCAGCCAAAGCTGATGGGATTACATGGACAGTTACTTCAAATGGTGAAATATGCGGCCCTGGCACGTGGAGAGGCGATAGAGGGGGAGGATCTGGGGGTCTGTGTGGTGGTTTGTGTGGCCAAACACAGGTAGCCTCCTGGTTTGAAGATCCTCCCAGCCTGCTATCTGCTATAAAGAGAGCAGCGTGTGGTCGCGCTAGCTTAGCCACGTGGGGCCGGCCGCTATTTCTGGGCAATGATGGTGGTTCATTGCGGTTGCCAGTGTTATCTGGCTGGATCTATGGTACCAGTGTTATCTGGTGTTGCCTATTCCAAGAAAGCGAGGATCGCTGATAATTCTGCCACAAATTGGCCTTTGATTATAAATAAAACAAATATAATATAAATGATATAATATAAATATAAACAAATAAACAAATATAATATAAATATAAACAAATTGGCCTTTGATTATAAATAAAAGACGTGACCTTTTCAAACCGCCAATACTTTTGTCATGTGTTTCTTATTTATGGGGAGAGCGGGAGCGGGGGCGGGGGGTGGGGGGATGGTTTGGGGGGTTGAAGGGAAGTAAAGGTAACTTAAGAGAAAGGTAATGGTGGAAGAGAAATAAGGGTAAAATGCTTAGGTCGAGAGTAATGTCGCACAGTGGTGTCAAGATTCTCCCAATGAAGATCTAATTAAGAGCCAAAAGGAAGATCCCATAATTGGAATCGTTTACCAACATATTGAAAACCCTAGTGATAATCCTTTACCTGAAGAGAGTCATGACCAGTCTGTGGATCTTCGTATTTTAATGAGATCCAAGGCCCAATTCAGTATTAAGGATGGTCTATTGATCAGAACATCTAAACATGGGATACAACAATGGGTAGTCCCTACTGCGTTTAGACGTTTAATGCTGCAACGTGCCCACAATGCACCCACTGCGGGACATCGAGGTGAAAAAATCACCTATGAGTGCTTATTGGCCCCATATGTTACAAGACGTCCAAACATATTGCCATGGATGTCTAGTATGTGCCCAATTTCATCCTCACGGTCCTACTCATTGTGCACCTCTCCAGAGGAAAGGTTTCTCACTGCCATGGTCCGATATTCAGGTCACTTTATTGGTCCTGTCACAAGATCAACTAGGGGAAACAAATACATGTTAATGGTTACCTGTCTGTTTAGTAAATGGACAGAATGTTTACCAGCTCCTAATAATACTGCTGAAACGTGTGCAACCCTTCTCATTAACCATATATTTTCCAGATTTGGTTTACCCCAAAGGTTGGAGTCTGACCGTGGTAGCCATTTTACGAGTGATGTAATGAAAAGAATGTGGAAAATGTTAGGTGTCAAGCGTAAGTTGCATATTGCGTATCGTGCCGCGTCTAGCGGAAGTGTCGAACGCTATAACCAGTCAATTGTAAATGTCCTAAAGAAATTTGTAAAAGAATCAGGAAAGGACTGGGATGTAAAGTTGCCCTTAGTGCTCGTGGTTATTCAAGCCACGCCAAGTACCGCAACTAAGATGTCACCATTTGAGTTAATGACTGGAAGGAAGATGGTGTTACCACAACATCTGTTGTATCGCACTTCAGATCAGAATCTAATAAATGCTGCTACCACACATCAGTATATAGAAAACCTACGTCATCATTTACAGCAAGCATTTGCTTTTGCGCAAAGAAATCTAGAAAAGGCCGCTGTATCTAATAAGACCTATTATGATTTTAAGACTACTAAAAAGGAGTATGAGATTGACGATAAGGTGAATCTATATAACTTTAGTAGAGATCGAATAAAAGAGAGAACGTTTCTTCCATCCTGGAAAGGACCATACTCGATAATTGACAAACTGTCTCCTGTGGCGTATAAGATAGAGATACCCAAAGGAAAGGAGTGCATTGAAAAATGGGTTCACATTAATCAATTGCATGTTTGTCATCCTAGATCTCAACTCAGAATGTGTGAAGATGGACCAGCAGAAGACACGTAACTGGTATCATTGGAAGTGATTGTTTTGATTAACATGTGATAATTCTTCCCAGCATTCAGATGTTTAACTCAAGTTAGTAGGAAGACTAGATCCATACGGTTAATTTAAATTTAAATCGGAGATCAGAGTACCTATAGGGAATTTGAGTGAGATCGCTAGTTATGTTTAAGGAAAGCTGACTAGTGTATAGTTTAAAATCTAGGAATGGTTATTTATATTCTTTCTTTCACCCTAAATAGAGAAAAGTAGTTAATCCAGATTTGCGAGATGCTAATCCTCAAAAATGAGTCGGACCACCAAGGATATTGTGATAATCTGGGTAATTCTATTGCTTTCCACACAATTCCGTGCAGATCCAATAATTGAACCAGGACCGTCCTCTGGCATCATAATCCAAGACGCGCCTGGATTTCTTCTGATGGAAAGGAGAGTGTTAAACCAAAAGATTATCGTGAGCCTAGATCCAAGACTATCTCTTGAAAGAAAGTACAAGGTTTCTGATCGCAAACTTCTGGAATTCCGAGAGTGGTATAAATCCCACGTGAATCAAGCAAGCGTAAAAGACATGTTGGATAAAGCCAGGAAACCGTTTATTGCTATGTACAAGAACGGCAGACGGAAAAGTTTTGCCGCATTTCTCATTGCAACCGCTGTTTTACACAGAAAGAGAAGCGAATGTTTACCGGAAGGATCTGGTACTAAACAAGAAAGTGTTAATACCTACTCCAGTGATCCTTGTAAAAGTTCCTAAAGAATCAAGAGTTGTTATCGGTGAAATTACTCTCTATCCGGTCGGAAATGAAGTCTGGTATGATGAGATACAAATCGTTAACCCATTCCAAGGTCATGAGAGTACTGTGTGCAGTACTGGAGACCGTATCTCCAGAAGGATATAGACATCTTAGAGAGAGTTCAGAGAAGGGCTACTAAAATGTTATACGGCTTGAAGGAGAAAAGTTACCAGGAAAGGCTTAATGATCTTAACATGTATAGCTTGGAAAAAAGACGAGACAGAGGAGATATGATAGAAACATTTAAATACGTAAAGGGAATCCACAAGGTAGAGGAAGGGAGTATATTTAAAAGGAAACAAAGTAGCAAAACAAGAGGACATAGTCTTAGATTAGAGGGGCAAAGGTTTAAAAGTAACATCAGAAAGCATTATTTTACTGAGAGGGTGATGGATACATGGAACAGTCTTCCAGTTGAGGTGGTAGAGGCCAAAACAGTAATTGAATTTAAGCAAGCATGGGATAGGCATAAGGCTATCCTAAACAAAAGATAAATCCAGGTAAAGTATCCATGTAATTGGGCAGACTAGATGGGCCGAAAGGTTCTTATCTGCCGACATTTTTCGATGTTTCTATGTTTCTATGAGATACCTATGAATCCGGATTTGAAATTTTTGCTAGAGAACAAGCCTGATTATACAATTGAACTTCTAATAAAGAAAGATAATCTAACGATTTATACTTCTATGTATTCACAGCTTGATTATCAATTGCTATCTGCTTCCTATGAGCCTAATATTGCAGAAATTGTAATATGTATAGTAATTATGTTTCTAACTGTCTGGATGATTGTACTAACCAGAAAAGTACGTACATTGAAGTTTAAAAACACTGCATCTTCAATTATTAAATGGATTATTAAATGAATATATATAAGTGGATATATCTTGCAATGAATATAGACTGAGATTTGTCTCAGATTATTGTTAGATCAGAGACTGACATATTTCTAACCTGCAGTATAGAAATATGGGAAGTATCTGATATATATAAGGATATAAATGGTCCTTAAGTATTTGTTGCAACAGTATATACATAAATATATATATTGAATTTGGAAGTTACTGTGATTGAAGTATTAAACAGGGATGTTATAACCTATAACTAAAAAGCAGAAGATTAGAAGCTTAATTATAGTTATTAGGGAAGGATTCACTAAATAAGTTTTTATTACTCTAGAAATAGAATTAGTGATAGCTTCATCTTTTTGTAGATCCAGGTAGCACAAGGAGATATACTTATATATCTACAAGATACTAGCTTGTTTTGAATACTGGTTTGCTGGGAATACATGTTAACTGTTTTCTTTAAGCAGGATGTTTATTAAGTAAACTAACCATCTATGTATACAGTTACTAACAGGATAATATGTTAAAAGCTAGAGATCTGTGTGCTGATGGATGGATGTTGTATTTTATAAACCTTTGATCATGTGGTGAGATTAAAATCTTTTTTCATACGTAATATATATATATTTTTATCTAAGCTGGTTGGTTCTATTTTTTAATACTAAAACACGTACAATTAAAAGAATTTACGAGAACTTCTGAGAAATACAAACGAGATAAATTTGTTGTTGTTTATATCTCGTATAAGTTTCTTACCTGATTAATATCTCTGACACCCCCGGAGGGCTCTAGGTGCTCAGTGTGCGCGGGGCAGCTATGTCCGGCTCCTCCCGTTGGGCAGGCCCTGATCACACAGCTCACACTGCCGCCATGTCCACCACGCACTGCATGATGGGGGTGGGAGCGTAGTACTGGTCTGGGCCATAATGAAGGAGAAGTCAGTGATGACTGATTCTGAGATCCATAGTGATAGTGAGAGCTGTAGTGAGATGGTAAGGAGACGTCTTAAGTGGCCCATACAGAACAGAAATGAGAAATGAGACAAGTCCTTCCTTAATTGAAGAGTGGACCTGTGTTGAGAATTTTAAACGTCGAACATGTGATTACAGGTTTGAAATCCCCAGCTTTGGAATTAGTGAGACATCAGCTCTTGCTGTACCCAGATTCCACAGCCTCTTATAATATTGAGGTGTTGAATAAAATCTTTGGAGATAACAATACAGAGGATGAGCTATGTACTCAGAACTACAATACCATACAGAAAGAAAAGGAGGAACTCCCTGCTTATCTGGTATGCTTAGAGTTGATAGTAAGAAAACTGAAAAGAACATAGTTTCTCGGTACAAAATTGACACATGCAGAATGAAATAAGTACATAGAGGGACTCGATTACAGGATAGTAGAAATTGACACCAAGGCCCCTGGAAGAGACAAACCCTGGAAGGAGGATACTCAATCCTAAGACTCAGAAAAGACTACTTAAGCACAGTTACAACACGAGCTATGGAAAGAATTCAAGTGTTGGCTTGAAGGGGCATATGCAAAGCAAGTACCCTCTTAACGCTGATTCTACCAATGTAGAAGTTCTAACCATCGAACAGGGTCCTGCTGAGATTAAACCTCAGAGAAAGAAGGCAAGAAGAAAAAGGAGAAAATGACCTTGTCAAACTAATGATGGGCTGTCTAAAGATGCTAGGATAGGCCCAAAGTCCCTTATATCTCTAGTGGTTGACAGAATTTATGCCTCGGCTATGTTGGACACGGGCTCCCAAGTAACTATGATATTCCGTTCCTTCTACCTAAGCCATTTAGCAAAACCAAACACAGCAGTCCTGCAGACTGGAAAAGGAAAGAGTGCAATTTCCAAAAATGAGGCTTTCCTTCAAACCCCCTATAATTAGCGTAGCGCCAATGAATACCAACGGTTTGCACATTATGCACATAACATGTCCTCTAGAAATTTCACCAGCTGAGGAAGTCGTTATACGAAACGCTATGATATATATTTTTTAATAAATATTTTTAAATTTGCTTATTGCTGTTTGCCTGCTGTCTATTTGGAGTTTCCAGTCCAAGAAGGTTTGGAGGATATCTGAATATTCTCTGCGCTTCATCTAATAGAGCCAATTGGGGCTCAGAAACACGTGAGTCAGAAATTTATAGTTTTTTCTCACTGCTGCTTTTTCATACAATATTGCACTAGAGATACCCCTGGTATGTGCTTATTCTCACAATAGGCGAAACTTGTTGGGATCTCTAGAAGCACCTAAATAGGTTGATGGGCGCCTGAAAACCTTATAGAAGACCCATAAGGATATATGTCCTAGAGCCGGGCGTGGCTCACCTAAATGTGAGTTGGATACTTTTCCGGTGTGTGTCATATTTTATACTACACATACTGCGCAAAATTTGGTCTCCTCTCTTTGGCAGCAATACACACTACCTTAGAAGATTTAGAGAGGTGTTATTTTGAGAAGGAGAAAAGTCAAAGAAGGAAAGAAAAAGAAGAGAGAGAGAGAAAAAAAGAGGGAAAAAAATTAAAAAACTATTTCTAGAGGACATGTTATGTGCATAATGTGCAAACCACTGGTATTCATTGGTGCTACGCTTGTTTCCGTACTTTTGCGTTCTATTGTGGGTTTTTAGAGGAACCTCCGTACAGTATATAGTGTTTGCAGTGCACATTGTGCATGTTTTCTGGTGGGCGCTTCACTCCCTATTAGTAGCCCCTATAATTAGACCATATGAAAAAATAGAAATGCACTCCTATTGCAAAATGTCAAAAATGTATTCATGCATAATCACAATAACAGATATTGTCATGTGCCTTGCCGCCGGCGCCGCAAGAGAACTAAGAACATGTTGCCTGATAGTGGTAAGAGTAGCAGTGGCCCTCCTGAAAAGCCTTGCTGAGCTAGTAACCAGGTGCTAGCTAATGCCTTCCAATTTTTCCACTACAAAAGGGGACCACACCTATCCCAAAATGCTTCTGCATTAACCTAGTGTTCTCCTCACTAGCAAGAAGCTGCCTCCAGTTCCTGATACCTGCTTAGACCCTTGTTGTATCCTGTCTTCTCCACGTTATTATCTGCAGATAACCCCTCTACAGTTTCCTGCTTCAAAGATCTCCTGCTACAGATCCTGTTTAAAGATACCTGCTACAGATCCTGTTTAAAGATCTCCTGCTACAGATCCTGTTTAAAGATCTCCTGCTACAGATCCTGTTTAAAGATCTCCTGCTACAGATCCTGTTTAAAGATCTCCTGCTACAGATCCTGTTTAAAGATCTCCTGCTACAGATCCTGTTCTAAAGACCCTCTGCCTTCCCAGGACCCTCTGCCTTCCCAGGACTCTCTGCATTCCCAGGACTCTCTGCCTGCAAATAACTCTCTGCTTTTGTTTTCTATTTTCCCTAAGACCTTCCTTCAGCCTCCATTCTCCTAACTATATCTCCCTCCATACCTGGCCTAACCCTGCTCTACTTCCTATTTATATCTACTCTCTTATGTATTTAGTATAGTTCAGTATAGTTTTAGTATTCTCTTTTTTCTACCTTTTCTCTCAGCTTGCCTTTTACTTAATCTTATTGCTGGTTATTATTTATACAGTGTTTTCCCTTCCTGTCAGTATTACCCAGCTCCTTGATATTTGTTTATTGCCTTTATACCTTACTCCTAATAAATCCTTTTGTTTATATATATCCTTCTCTGCATAAATCATTGCACATTGGGTTCAAACCTGCCACCCCGGAACAAGCTCCGTGACAGATATAGGGCTCTATTACATTCTCCGCGGAAATTCGTCCGCGCAGCACAATTTTTTGCGCGCAGCGTTAAACGTCAATGCACATAAATTAACGCTGGTATTACGATCCGAGCGCATTTTTTCATCCGTCCGAAAATATCGCGCGTAAAAAATACGCGTGAAATGAGCGCAAATTAACGCTGCGCGCAGAAATTGGTGGGCAGACTGTTTTTTCATGCGATTCAGCCAATCAGAATTAAGAATCACAATTGTTCAGTTTTTGCACCTGCCAAAATCAATCAGAGTATATATGCTGCAGCAATAATAAAAACACGCACAACCTCTCAATTTTATTGTTTGGGTATGTGTAGAATGTGTAACTATACTGTGCTGTATTTTTTTTTTGGGCTGGTTTACTACGTTTCGGCCAGAACGTTCAGATTTGCAGTTACCACCAGCTTTTCAAAGAAGTTAAAATTATGCGTGCAAATGTCGTTTGTAAAAAGTTGCGCATCGATTGTAATACCAGCCGCGTTCCAGCGCACGAACGCATTTGCGCCCACAATGTTAAGTATGGGATGCGCGCACGAACTTTCACTCGCTCAGGGTAACTCGCATTAGACGTTAACGTGCATTTTGTGCACGAACCTCGTAATTTGACGTTCAGCGAGAAGGGTTTTTCCCTTCTCGTTAATGCGTTTTTGCGCACGCGCACATTTTTGCTCAAAGAATGTAATAGAGCCCATAATGTATACATATTACAGGGAGCAAAAACAATGCACAAATATATAAATATATATCAAATTCTATACCAAAAGATCCGGAGTATATAACTCAATGAAAGCACGTGTGGTTTCCTAATAGGGAAACCGCTCCCAATAAAGCTAAATCAAGAATTGCAAAGAAAAAACAAGAAATAGGGATATAAATTCCTTCTATTTCCTGGCACTGGAAAAGGATGAAAAGAGAGCGGAACCAGACACCCCCAATGTTTCGACTACTTAAGTCTTTATCAAAGGATAAAATATAGTGTGCATAATCAGTGTATATATACCTTAGGTCTTCAAGAGCGGGCAATAGTGTATGCAAGTGTAGCGCTGTGTTTAAATCCTTGTCGTGGCAGTACCTATTTTTGGCCACCGGAGGGAGACAAGCGTGATGAGAGACACTGAACTTTGCATTGAGACTACATTTCCCGGCATGCTTTGCGGGCGGACACAGGAAGTGGGTGGGACAGACAGCGTTACATCCTGAGCCTCGTGGAGATAGCTGGCAGGGCGCGCCAGGGAGTGAGTGAGACAAGACGCAGTGCTGCAGAACGCAAGAGTGACTAGGCTGGAGCGCAGGTGCGGCCTATCAGAGTCCCAGATCGGGTTGTTCAGCCTTACAAGAGGGAGACCCGGCGATCCACCATCTTACCCAAGCTGCTATTAAGGAAGCCGGAGGACCCCGAGTTAGGCGTACCGCAGGTCGATCGGATTGGGAGAGCAGGCGGTAAGCTGGACAAGTCACGGCCGAAGCAGAGAGAGCCAGACAACGGATCCAGTAGCCGGCACCCCAGAAAAAAATCGAACGGAGAGACGTCCTGGGTCAGCGGAGCCTTAAGAATCTGGCGGATGGGTGAGAGGCCTCCAAGGCCGTTTGTGATTAACGAAAGCACGCTGCTGTTGTTTCTAAAACCCACAGGGCCCCAACTTGACTAGTCGAAGACACCTTTTAAGCAATTCACTAGCCAGTTGAATAGTACCCGGGTACCACAATACACACACACATTTACATTCCGAGACTTAACCTGTGCGGGACTCACTTCCTAATCTCCGAAAGGGATTAAAGATTTGTTTCTTATTTCTTTTTCCGATACGCGTTTCTCGAATTACGAAGCATTGTATTTTTCTGTTTCCGCTGCGCGTCTCTCGAATTTCGAAGCATTATATTTTCTGTTCCGATGTGCGTTTTCCCGAAATACGAAGCCTCGTATTTCTTTTTCCGCTGCGCGTTTCCCGAAATACGAAATACTGTAAATATATCTCCGAACACCGTGTTATCTATTATATGCCATTCATTCTAGTAAACTATATAATTTATAAAAATCCACAATGGTGCCGGAGTATATTTATTCCCTAGTGCGGGGAGACTGACCCGTGGTTCAATTTCAGCGGCTCCTCCGGGAGTGAGCGCTACACAAGTAAATCCCATACGTGTTAATTGCATTGGAGGCTGCCACGTCTGGCATTAGGGGTCACGCACAATGTGACGTCACAATCCACTGTGGCGGCAAGGAAGCCACGTGCATGCTTCCAAGGCTAGTGGCACATTTGCAGTGGACATCCAACTAAAAACACGTACGTACGTCCCCCTGCGGTTATACAAAGTAGCTATACAGAATACCCACAGAACCAGTATTTCCCCAAGACCAATGCACGAATTCCATTGTGAAGTAAAAATATATGAATAAATGTATCCTCTCAGATAAAAATAATAAATCAAAAGCCATATGCTATACTAAATAACACCAACATATATTTCTTTATGTCATAAATGTTATCACATCTATTCAATCAAGCAATGCATCAAAAATCATACAATTTGTTTTCTAAATAAATACATGTAAATTAATACCTAAACATTTAACATTATACAGAGACATTAGTCACCAATACATAAACAAAGCCATTATCGCAAATGGTATTATAATGCCAAAAAAGAAAAAGAAAAGGGAAAAGGAAAAAATAAATAAAAAAGTGAAAATAAATAAAATAAATATAAAAAAAGAGAAAAAAAGGAGAAGAACATAATAAGGTCCAAAATTATATAGAGTTGCAGGTTGTCAAAAAATTCTATGCCTATTCAGGTCTTGTTAGTATCCCAAAGTTTCTCCACTTGAAGACCACCTACTAATCCTAAAAAGATAAAAACAATAATCATTATAAAAGAAACCAGGCTAAGGTCTACACTATCAAGTATGCAAAAAGGGACTCAAATCCCTATCCTCATTAAGTCCCTAAGGAACCAATGTCTGCAACTAATACATCGAGTGGAGTTCTCGTTGTATCAAAAGAGTCACTATGTTCTTTTCTCTCTCACGATTGAAATCCCTCTCAATCACGGTGTACTGGAGCTGTCTGACCGTGTGGCCAAATTCCGCAAAGTGTCTAGCGACAGGGGACTGCATTTTTTTAGTATGGATATTGTTCTAATGTTCCCTGATTCATACAATAAAGCTCCTGTCAAAACACCGTTGCAATGTGTGCAACGTGCACATTTATACATACCAGATCTAGGTGTCCAAATCATTGTGTTCTTCTTGGTGGCTTGATAAGACGATCCCCTAGATTGTTTGAGCGTTTAAAAGCCATCAGTGGTTTCTCCTGGAATAATGTAGAGATTTGACGATCAGCACCCAAAATGTGCCAATGTTTGTAGATACTCTTTCTATCCTAGACAAATTAATATCAAATGTAAAGACCAAAGGTAATCTGTTTTGTTTTGTATGTTACTTAGGTTGTAACAAATCTGTTGCTCATATTTATGAGCATTTTACTTGAATTGTGTCAATTCACACTGTGAGTAACCACACTGTACAAAATGCTGCACTAATCGATCAGCCCGATGATCATAATCATCTGCTAAGGTGGTATTCCTTCCTATATGGAGAAATTGTTTCAACAATTACGGTTACAGAGAAATTTTTCAACAATTGTGGTGGGTGAAAAGAATCAGCATGCAGATATGCTGATTTATCTGTCAGTTTAGTATACAGATTAAAAATAATAAAGCCATCCCTTACCTCAAAAGAAACATCCAAAAAATGGATTTTATGTACATCCTGCTCCAAGCTGAAATTGATTGTGGAAAAACAATTGTTCAGAAAATGATGAAATTCTGACAAAGTTCCCAGATCACCTGTCCAAATGAAAAAAAAATAAAAAAATTGCTGAAGCGAAACCAACATTTCACCGATTGTATAAACATGACATTAGGATAATTAAAGCTTTCTTCAAATGAATTCATGAAAAGGTTGTATACAATGGGACCATATTAGACCCCATCTTTGTGCCCTTAACTTGCAAGAAGTGCTCTCCTTCAAAATAAAAATAATTTCTTTCCAAAACAATCCTCAATAGATCTATTAGGAACATCTATATTCTTCCAAAGTAGATAAAGTCATAATTGCCCCAAATATCGCTTCAGTACCCTCAAAATGAGGTATAGATGTATATAAGCTGTTGATGTCCATGGTGTATAAAATAGCATTCTGCGGTAACATCATGTGGAATAATTTTTGACTAAAGTATGCAGTATCTCGCAAGTATGATCTCGTTTTCCACACTAGTAGTTGCAGATGAGCGTCAAGAAATATTGACAGAGGTTGTAACACAGAGTCACAACCCAAAATAATTGGTCTGCTAGGTGGATTATGCAGCAGATACTTGTGGATTTTTGGCCACAAATAAAGATATGGTAGTCTCGGAAATTCACAATTGAAAAACTCAAATTGCTTCTTGGAAATCAAATTGCTATACAAAGCAATTTAAGTTAATTCCTTGATCTCTCTTTGTATTGCACAACATGGATCAAAATCCAATTTGGTATAATGTGAAGCATTATCCAAATGTCTGTGGCCTTCCTGCAGATAAAGGGCTGTGTCACTACTACTACAATGGCACCTCCCTTATCCGCATAGCGAATAGACAAAGAGAAATCATCCTGTAATTCTCAGAGAGCTATGGACATCATAATCTATCTCATGGTCAACGAGTAGCTTTCTGAGAATTACAGGATGATTTCTCTTTGAAAAACATTGATGTTTCAGCACCATGGTTAGCTACAATATAGCTGTCCGTAGTGTTGAACTGCTGGTCTGAAACAATGTATAAAGGCCTTGGACATCAATTGAAACCTATGGGGATTAAAGCCTTGTTTCTTTAATATAAATTATAAAACCTAAACTTTCACCCAAAAAATCCCAAACAATGCCCCAAAAAAATCCTAAAAAAATAAATAAAAAAATGACTTATTGCTGCAAGTGAAAAAAGTAAACGGTTTAAGAAATATTTAACAAAAACGTGAATTTTTTTACTTTGAAACCTATGAGATTATTTTGATACCGGCTGATATTTTTATTATAGCATACTGGCTGTATTTTTTTGAGGCAATGTAAGCCATGAACTGGTTTAGCTAACAAAGAAGCAAACGTTCGTCTTGTTCAAATCAACGTGTGCGCTTCACTTCTCTTTTCTTGTGGTAGTCAAACGCTGCATTAATTATACTGCAGAGAGAGGTACTTCCCAGCAGTGTGTGGATTCATATGCTGCATTATAATTAGTATAGGATCATTTGGTCACTTTTTTTTTCCCGATTTAGATAATTTCGTTCAGTTTTTTTTTCGTTACAGATCATTTGGTTCCTGGGGTCTGATGTCTGGGTATACAGATAACTGGGGGTCTGATGTTTGGGTATACAGAGATCTGGGGGTCTGATGTCTGGGTATACCGATATCTGGGGTCGAATTTGGATCCGGAACAAAACGAAATTTTATTTATTTTTATTTATTTATAAAGGATTTTACCAGGAAGGATACATTGAGATTTCTCTCGTTTTCAAGTATGTCCTGGGTTCAAGTACATTGAAGTGTTACATTGTATTACTTTGTATTTCTGTAAATGTAAGATATTAACAACACAAATATACAGATTAACAGAAAATAAATATGTAGGAAATAAAGTCATTATGTTACATGTTTACAGGTGCATTCTGTATTGAGGTATGTTAACAGGGAAATTTTGAGTGACTTAAGACTGGTGGAAGATTTGATGGTGTCTGGGAGGTTATTCCATAATTGTGGTGCTCTGTAGGAAAATGAGGACCGAGCCACTGTCTTTTTGTATTGTGGTATTGCAAGTAAGGTGCTGGTCCTGGATCGGAGGTTATAGGATGAGGGAGCTGCTGGGGGAAGCAGTCTATTCAGGTAGGGTGGCAGCTTCCCAGAGATGCTCTTAAACACCAGGCTGGAAAGGTGAAGGGTGCGTCTGGATTCTAGCGATGGCCAGTTTAGCTGTTTTAACATGTCACAATGGTGGGTCATGTAGTTACATTGTAGCGCAAAGCGGCAGAATGAGTTATACAGTGTAGTAAGTTTATGAAGGTGTGTTTGCGGGGCGGCTGCATACACTACATCTCCGTAATCAATAGCCGGCATAAGCATTTGCTGTACAATCTGCTTTCTTACCGCGGGACTCAGGCAGGATTTGTTTCTGTACAGGGCACCTAGTTGGGGTAAAGTTTAGATGAGAGTTTTTCGATGTGGGGGCCAAAGGATAGATTAGGGTCCAACCACATACCTAGATATTTGAGAGAAGTGACTGTGGTCAGTGTGCCATTTGATATTGTCCCAACACATAGATGGGGATTTTGCAATTTGTGTAGTTTAGGTGCTGTTCCAAAGAGCATCGTTACAGTTTTGTCAGTATTTAAAAAAAGTTTGTTGTTTTTGATCCACTTTTCTACCTCTGTGAATTGTTCTTGCAGCACGGCCTCCAGCTGCGGGAGATTTGGTTTGCTGGTATAGATCACAGTGTCGTCTGCGTACATATGTACAGTTGAGGCTTTGCAGACGTTGGGCAGATCATTTATGAATATTGTGAATAGCAGGGGGCCTAGTACTGAGCCTTGGGGTACACCGCAAGTGACTGGGAGCGGGAGGAGGAGCTGCCAGAAATTGACACATATTGTGATCGGTCGGATACATATGATTGAAACCAGGTTAGCGTGCGATCACCAATGCCAGAGTTTTTAAGTTTTTCTAACAAGATGCCATGGTCTACCGTGTCAAAGGCCTTGGCAAAATCAAGGAAGATGGCTCCAGTTAGGTTTCCTTGTTCCATCCCAGCTTGGATATCATTGCAGACTTTTAAAAGGGCGGTTGTGGTTGAGTGATTTGGGCGAAAGCCTGATTGATCCGGGGTTAAGTAGTTCCAATATTGATAATAATCACGTAATTGTGTGTAGACACATTTTTCCAAGACTTTTGACATTACAGGGAGCAACGATATCGGACGGTAGTTGGATACAAAGTACTGTCCCCACTTTTATGGATAGGTACCACTCTTGCAGTCTTCCAGAGCTTGGGTATGTAACCAGTTGCCAGTGACTCATTTATTAGGGTTGCGACTGGATTTGCAATTGCTGGCGCACTGATTTTCAGCAGCATTGCTGGTATTTGATCAGGTCCAGACTGGTATTTCATTTTTTGCTTACGGAGAAGTTTAGTAACGACACTGACAGGCACTGGTCTAAAACTGAATTCCTGTGTGATACAGGGACTTTGCACAGTTGTTGGGGCCTGACCTGCATGAGGCCTCTCTGATTGCATGTCATTTCCTAGCTTGGCAATCAAAGTGGTGGCACATTCAACAAAATAATCATTAAAGGCATTTGCTACATCTAGCGGGTGTTGCAGGGTTTGGTTGTTTACTTTGACAGCAGCTGGCTGGGAGTGGACTGGGGGTGATTGTATGTTACTTATGGTTCTCCAAAAGTTTCTAGGGTTTGAGATGTTATTGTTTAGATTTTCATTGAAGTAATGGGCTTTGGCCATTTTTGTTTGTTTTGTGCATTCATTCCGACATTTTCGGTATTCGTAGTGATCGTTCATGGAACCAGTACTCTTGAAATTTGACCACCGTGAATCTCTAAGCTGGTACATTAGTGTAAGATCAGCTGTAACCCAGGGGAGATGAGTCCCTTTTACTCGCACTTTACGCAGCGGGGCATGGGAATTCCAGACTTGCAGGAGCTCAGACTGAAAGTATTCAACTGCACAGTCTAGGTCTGGGATTAGGTTTAGCCTGTACCAGGGGAGCTGGACATGCACATGTCTAGTGAAAATTCAGGTTTACTAAACTAAGATCAATATTTCTTTTGCAAACAGCGCTTCAATAATGATAATGACTCAGATCTGATCCGAAAATGAATTGGATCCGAACCGGAATTATCAGATCCGAAAACCGAAATAATCCGAAAACAATATTTGACGATCCGATATTTCAGATTGGTCCAAAATCACGAACCGCGGTGAAATATTGAACGACCCGAAAGGTCTAAAATGGCCCGAAATCATCCAAAACGAAAAAAATATATAGTTACTTTGTATAATCGCAGGGGGACATACGTGTTTTTAGTTGGATGTCCACTACGCATGAGCCACTAGCCTTGGATGCATGCACGTGGCTTCCATGCCGACAAAGGGGATCGTGACCTCACATTGTGCGCGACCCCTGATGCCGGATGAGGCGGCCGCCGATGCAATTAATGCGTATGGGATTTACCTACATACACTATTGGACCCTCTTGAAGACCTAAGGTATATATACACTGATTCTGCACACTATACTAGATACTATATAGATACTGCTAGTATACCACTAATTTTTGTGACAAAAATTTACCTTAAATTTGGAGGGGTTGCGGTATATTTGAGACGTCTGCATTGCATGTAAAAAAAAAAATTGACTTGCTCACGGATCCCAAGTCTCCCAGAAGTTCCCCTTTGGTTTAACCCAGCTTTCAGGGTGAGATGAGAGTATGGAGACATTTTAGTTATGCACAGTGGTTATGCAATACACTGGGACACATCTAAAACAGCATACTACACCTATACACACACAGAGCATAAATTACAAGGAATAATTGGTCACATTTCAGGACAATAAAATTACAATTCAGTTCACATCAAGGAAACAGCACAGTATATATTATACAATACTTTACAAGAAACAGATCAGGGAATAGGATCACAGACAATACAGGCACTTTGTATCTATATGAATTGTACAATGGTCTTGGAACTGAGGAGGAGTCGCGGGGTTCATTTTCTAAGTCCTGGGTGCAATTTATGGCAGTCCCCAGACTACAGTCCTCTTAGTCTATCAGGCTCCAGTTACAGGGTCCTATTCTAAGCGTGCTGTTAGGTATAACAGTTTCACTCATTAATAATAATGGTTCCTCTCATATTCCAGCCAAGCTGCAAAACTTTGCCCATTTAATTATTTTCAAAACAAGAGTTAAAATGAGCTAAAAAGGTAAATACATTCATATCTACCTCTTCTAAAAAGATCTGTGAAGTAATGCAATGTATACAATATACTAGTTCTATTACTGAATTATTTGCTCAAATACAGTACATGCAGTAGATTAGTTGTGCTTAGGCAGCTTGTATAAATTGTACCAAAATGGAGAACGACAATAACAATATACAAATAAACACAGAGTCAGAATATACTTCGATGACCTGTTCTTTAACAGGAATGGACCGAAGAGGCAGAGGTTATCACTTCACAATTGGAGAATGGAGATTGTGATTACATCAGCAAGAAGTGGTTTTTTTATATACAGTAGATGTGGGATAACCATTCTAACGAGGTTGGCTTTTCTTAGTACATTCTAGGTTGTAGTTCATGCTTACCTTACCCAATTTCTATATTTGTGAGTTGTTTTAGTAATTAAACACTCTTTTGCAATTTTAATAAGAAAAAAACCATTTAGCATAACATACTTGAGTGGATCGTTGCAGAATGGTTTTTGAAAGCAGACTTATGAAATACTAAAGAAACTGGAACATTTTGAAAAGCCATATTCCTGCAAGCAGTCCAGTTATTCAAAGTACTATATCATTTATATTTTGAGTATACTACAAAAAAAGTAAATGCGTACGTCAATAAAGCAGGTAACCTGCTGTTTTGCTGCTTAATTAAGTAAAACTGCAATAGAAAATACTGTATATCAAGAATCAAATGTATCCATGTCAAAGTCTGAACTTCAGAACACATACTGTTCAGTGACTTGCAAACATTTCAGATTCAGTTTTACAAAAAGTTCCCACTGTGAACTCAGGACTAAAGTGAATAAAAGTGTTAGCATTTTGACACTATGTCAAAAATATTGTTTTTCCAAACTTTTTAGATGTCCTGAGAGCTGCTTTTATTTAAAAATATAGATTGCAAAAAAGTCACAATCTTGCATTTGAGGAATTGTGAAATGTGTGCTTACTGTTTATATTGATGTGACTTTTTGACAGCAGAACAACATTTAACATTGTACTTCACTGCAGGTCAGCGCTTGATAAAAATGTACTGCTGATGCTAAAAACAACAAATGACAAGCTTCAGAAAGTTTGGTTGCTAATTTGCTGCTTGCAAACTTGTTTTGCTTTTAACGTGTAATATTTTACACTGACGCCTTTTCATCCTCTGGGCTTTTTATTTTCCCCTGATGCGAAGATATAACATGAGTTGTGAATTGTGCATTTGTGGTCTAGGCACAGATACGTTAGGACCGACCACCTTGTCACTGACCCGGAAGTCAGTAAGATGATCTAAAATGCAGACATTATGGACATTTAACTGAATAAGAATGACAAGAACCAGAAACCCATTGATATTAATAGATTAATAGCAGAGGCGTAATTAGGGTATCTGGCAGCGGGGGGGGGGGAGATACTCCCTTTGCACCACTCCCTCACTGAGCAAAAAAGTCTCACTAACAGAGGTGCTATAAGTGTCCTTTAAGTCTTAAAGTTTGAGACATAAATATGGAAAAGGTTTAATGATATCAAGGAACGAAGCCTGTTGTTTAAAGAGCTGAAACGTGTTGGATGTTGTTAAGTATATTGTTACCATTAAGCCTTTTCCATACTTATTTTCCTGAGCTGTTTCAATTACACACCGTTTAAGCCTTATATTTGTTTTGGAGAGGCTAATCCAGAGATCTGGGGCCAGCTGGATCCTGGGTGACATCCTGATCCTGCACTTCATTAAATTACCGGCTTCTTGGTGACCACATATTATTCCTTCGGCGAGGACTGGAATTCCAACGAGGACCAGATCCGGTGGAAAACAGAGTGGTAATGTCACGTTTATCCTATATAGTATATGTCTTATCCCTGTACACAGACACTCTATCTACACTGCCGGTCCTTAGGTGGCCGGATAACTAAAGTAAAGATAGACAGACAACCAGAGTGAGTGATAAACAGGATAAATAGGGGGCGTGGTCTGGCGCCGAACAGAGCGGACGTGCCTGGGAAGAGCTCCTACAAACCAGCATTTAAAAACGAATATATATATCACTTTCCCCACGTCGACGGAGCCACCAGCTTACACCTGCCATTCGGAACCGTGGGAGAGTCGCCATAATTAAATTAGGACCCTTGGGTGCTGCGGAGGTGCCACTGGAAGATCGTGGGCCTACATCACGAGTGAAGCCTGGGCCGGGTGGTACCGCGGCCGCGCTGAACACCACTTCCGGGGACGCGACCGTTGACACATCTGAGGCACGCACCACAATCTCGGGGTAAGACCCGGAGCGACAGTCTGCCGCTTGCCCCTCTGCCCCGAACGGCATTCCCCCCCCCTGACACCCGGAAGCCTTGTGCGGTGGTCCCCGGCTGCAACACCCTCCCAGGCCCTCTGAAGAACGGGAGCCAGCTTGACCCCACGTGCACGGCGGACGCCCCTGAAGGACTCGAGTGGCGGGGGAGCCGACACCACGAAGGTCCCTACGAACCCTCGGTTGCGGTGAGGGCGCCACCGGAGACTCGAGGGCCTGCGGCCTGGGCCGGGAGGCTCCAGCGCCACTCTGACCGCAAATTCCGGAGATACAGCAGCTGACCCACCTGAATGACATCGCACAACCCCGGGGACTGACCCGGAACGGTTGACTGCTACCTACCCCCCCTGCTCCGCACAGCATTCTACCCCTGTCACCCGGGCCTAAAGACCCCCCATGTAGTGGCCTACAGCTGCGACGCCCAATAAGACACCCAGCGGGAAAACACGGAGGGGGGAAAAAGAAAAAGGAAAGAAAGGAAAGGAGAAGGAGAGAGGGAGGGAGGGGGGTCAGAAGACGGAAAGAAGACGAAACTAAAGCACATATATAAAAAAAAAAAGAGGAAACCATTTAAAAATAGAACAAAACTCGGCTTGATTGCGGCAGACCATGGCTGCTTAACGCGGTGACACTGAGGAGATTCAGCTGACAACGCCGGCTACACGTTATCTTTTGGACAAAATGGGGAAACCAAGCAAAGGGACAGGCACCCAGAAGACACAGGAAGGGAAAAAGCTGCCAGAGACGCCTTCTCTCCGCCGGTTTTTGATCTCGGCTACTGACACCGGAAGCGCTCCTCCAGAACAGGCAGGATCACCGATCTCTCCTATGATACCATACCGAGCGCCCTCTCTGGCCACGTCGGATGCCAGATCGGCGGACCTAGAGACTCCAGACTGGGCGCACCTGCTGAAAAACCTCCCCACAAGTTCAGATCTACACCAGGTTAATGCAGAGCTTCGACAATCGATCCTGACGGAATTACAACACGTGAGAACTGATATTCAAGGCCTTACTGCACGGGTCGAGACTCTGGAAGGAAACTGTGATAGAACCCACACTGCACACGCTAAGACTGCGGAGAAAGTAGACGCACAACAGACCCAGATGCGCAGCATGGCCCTACACATTATGGACTTAGACAACCATGGGAGACGCAATAACTTACGCCTGAGAGGACTCCCGGAGGGAGAGGAAACACAATCGCATCTCCGTGAGGCTTTAACGGTCATATTGAACTCTGTGTTGGAACGTGACACCACATCACCTATTGAATTTGTCCGCGCTCATACAGCCCTATGACCGAGAGGACCCCCCGGGAGCTCCTCCAAGGGACGTGATATGTTGCCTAGCGAACTATGGACTTAAAGAGGACATACTAAGAAAAGCCAGAGCGGTTAATCAGATCTCCTACGAAGGCTCCCCGCTTCAAATATTCCCAGATCTATCACCAGCAACTTAGAGTACCGAAGAGCGCTTAAACCCCTCACGAGCTTGTTACAAACCCACCACCTGAGGTACCGCTGGCACATACCCACGGGATTACTGGAGCACACGCCTCAAGGCCCGTACCTGATTAAAACCGTGGACGACATGGCAGCACTGTTGGAGGAATTACAATTACCTGCATTGACCCTTCCTTGGCCTGACCCACTACAAGTGTACTCCGCTGGTCCAAGACTCACACGGCGGAGACCCCTACCACCTAGACCACCTAGACCACAGAGGCAACTTGCCCACGCTGGGAGACGTTCGGGCTCTCAAGCCAATCATGACTGATCCGACTTATCTGGCATACTCCACAACTTGATCAGCTCTCCGTGCCCTCGACCCAGCACTGCGGACTGCTTCAAGCAACAATGGCGTTGTTATCAAGCCTGATCTGGATTTTTGTTTTTCAAGGACATCACTGCTCTTGCCGGGGGTTACACCTCCCGGGGTGATACCGATACCCACGTTAAGGCCAGACTCCAACCTCAAAACACAGGCGTACCCCTGATCAATCTATCCCTAATCTTCAGTTGCTGAAAAACAACGTACCGTTTTCACACGGAAAACGTTACTCGCATCAAGGCTGATCCCATGCACCATACTTATCGGACCCTGATTGGGTACACCCTACCTCACCTATTTGATCAAACCTCAAGATGGAACACTCCGACGGGGCAAAACCGGACAGCAAGATGACATCAATATCTTTGAACTGAAATAATGTGATTACACACCGCCGGGGTCGCATAGCTAAGGGGGGCTCTTTCTTTTTCAGCAAGAGGCGTACTAATGACCTTTGAACTGCTTCGGATATCTCTGGAAAGTAACGGCAGCTCGGTATTGTATTAATGCACTTGCCTAACACCATTTTTCCCCTTTGTGGATAATGCGCACACTGCCTTTTACGGAGGCGAGACTTTTAATGTAACGTGATGATTTAAAGTTTCCCGCATGTCCGCCACTACCCGCCAGAACAACACCAGGGCATGGGGGGCAATTAGAACCAGATGTTCTCCACATGATCCCTTTCTCGCACGATATTTTAGACACGCCGCGAGTTCCATTCTATATAATATATAACATCCCAAGATTAATCTCCGTTCGAGTCGTCGACCGCACACCTAATTTTGATTCACACTCTTATAATTCGGTGTTCCCCACGGACGGGAATACACACACCTCTGTGGCGGAAGTTCCCTTGATACTGTAATCCGCGGTGAGGTGATCCAGGACCACACCCCCCCTCTACCGGGGTGCAGTGACATTGTAGTGTTCCGGCCCGCGTCCCTGGCGATAGCTGGCTCACGGATTGCCAGTGACACTGTCACTCATAACTCTTCGTTGTAAATAAGTTATTATTTCACCCCACACTCTCCTCCCACCTCCCACTCCCCATTCCCCAGTCTTTTCCCTTTAACCCCCGGTACAGTACTAGTAACATCCACTCCTCATAACTAGGCTAACATGTCTATCCCACAGGACCTCTCGCTCATGTCCATAAATGCAAGAGGACTTAATTTACCTGAAAAACGCTCCCAGGCGTTACGTGATTTCAGGAAATGTAAGGCATCAGTAGTATTTATACAAGAAACGCATGTTCAGGGGAGACACTCACCCCAAACTGACCGACTCGCACTTCCCGGTTGGATTTTACAGTAACCACTCCACCTCTAAATCTAAAGGCACGGCTTTACTGTTTCATAAACGCATTCCCTTCATCAACACGGCATCCCTGACAGACGGAGAGGGGAGACTACTGGTAGTTAAAGGACACATAGCAAACACATTGTACACATTCGCCAACCTATATGCCCCGAACAAAGCCCAACACCGCTTTCTCACCACCAGCCTTCGCAAGGTAATGGACTTCGCGGAAGGCACCCTAATTTTAGGGGGGACTTCAATGTCCCCTTGGCCCAACTAGTTGACACATCCAAGGGAACCACATACCTTCCTTTACACATACTTAGATCCGTCGGCAAGACTCTACACTCTTATCGTTTAGCAGACTGCTGGAGGGCGCAACACCCGGAAGGGAGAGACTACACGTTCTTCTCACAACCCCAGCAATCTTACTCCCGTCTGGACTATTTCTTTTTGCAACACTACCATTTACACACACTGAAAACAGCATCCCTTGGTACTGCAACCTGGTCAGACCACGCTCCAATACACATCACCCTCACATCCCCGCTCTACCGTCCCGCCTCCTTTTCCTGGTGCTTAAATGACTCTTTCTTGGCTAAAGAATCCCTTATAGAAGACAGCGAACGGGTGCTTGAAAAAACACTGAAAACGCGACCCCGGACATATCCAACCCTGTAATCTGGGAAGCGCACAAATGCGTAATCAGGGGTCATTACATTAAGAAAGGGGCAGAACTTAAGAAACAGAGAGCCACACAGATTAGTGATCTGGTACTCCAGATCTCAGACATTGAAAGTCTACACAAACGGGACGCAGACCCAACACATCTGGCCACGCTTACGACCATGTGACGCTCCCTGGCACATCTTATGAACACACTACACCATCGAACATGTCTTCAAACAAAGGCCTTTTTTCACACTCGCGGGGATAAATGTGGCCGCCTTCTGGCACGTATGATAGCCAAAAAGCGGGCCACCACATATATAGCCTGTGTACAAGACCGAGACGGTCGACCAAAATACATGCCAACGCAAATCATGAATGCCTTACGTGACTACTACAAGCGACTTTACTCCCTTACAGGCCCCCAGACAGACGAAGCCAGACAGACATTACTCGACCGGATCCAAACTTACCTCTCTACACACTCCACACGCAAACTCTCTGAGGCAGATGCAGCATTCCTGGAAGACCCTATAACGGAAGGGGAATTGTCGGCTGCCCTCAAATCATCCAAAACAGGCAAATGTCCCGGCCCAGACGGTCTCCCGCTTCATTACTATAAGACCTTCCGAAAAGTCCTCGTACCACATTTTCTGAAAGCCTTTAATGCCCTGACCCATGGAGAGAACCTCCCCCCACAGGCATTAATGGCCAACGTCACCTTATTACCTCAGGAGGGCAAGGACCCTACTAATTGCGCGAACTATAGACCAATATCACTACTCAACTCAGACATTAAACTTTTCACTAAGGTTTTAGCCACGCGCCTTCAACCACACATCCCTAATTTGATTCATTGCGACCAGGTGGGGTTCGTCCCGGGGAGGGTAGCGAAAGACAACACGATTAGGGCCCTGCAGCTGATTCACAGAGGCCGATCTTCAGGTGAAGATTTCCTTCTTCTATCTACTGACTCGGAGAACGCCTTCGATAGAGTCAATTGGGACTTTCTGTACACAGACCTCTCGGCCCGGATTTGCGTGAATGGGGTTTACTCAGAGTCTTTCAAAATACGCAACGGCACAAGACAGGGTTGCCCTCTATCCCCATTACTTTTTATTTTGTCCCTAGAACCCTTTCTCTCAGCCGTTAGACAACACCCAGACATCAAGGGACCCACTACTGACGCATCACAACACAAAATAGCAGCATACGCTGATGACTTGCTCTTCTTCGTGACGAACCCGGGAGTGTCCTTACCATGCATCCTATCCACTTTTAAGGAATATGGGGCCCTATCCAACCTAAAAATTAACTATGGCAAATCCCATATCCTGATTGTACTAGCAGTAGACACATGCAACCCGTTGCATCTCCAACACTTCCCGTCTTCAATCTCACTCACGAAAATCAAGTATTTAGGGATTTGGCTAAACGTAGATCCCGCGGAGAATTACGGAGACAACTTTGCACCACTTTTGACCACATTACAAAGGAACCTATCCAATTGGAACTATGCACACATATCGTGGTTAGGGCGAGTGGCCATCATTAAAATGAATCTCCTACCACGATTATTATACCTCTTTCAAACCATACCCATCCGTTTGCCCAGAAAGTTCTTTGTAACCCTTAAATCTGCTTTAATCAAATACATCTGGAGAGGCAGGACCCCCTGGCTCCGTTTTGACATACTCACCAGACAAAAGTCACGGGGAGGACTGGCGGTACCTGACTTCCGATGTTACCATATAGCAAGTCACCTGTTACGCATTCTGGACTGGTCAAAACTGGGGGTCAGTAAGAAATGGAAAGACGTGGAACAAGGCTCATTGAAGGTACCCCTGGCCCCCTTACCATGGCTTCCACCATCCCAAGATAAACACCATGCTATCACATCCCCTTATATGCTGGCCACTATGGCCATTTGGCATCTCGCCTCCAAGACCTTCTCCCTATCCACTTCTCCATCCCCCCTGTTACCAATTGTACATAATCGAGATTTCATCTTGGGGTTGCAATCACGGACCTTCTGCACCTTATTCTCGACAGAGATCCCGAGGGTTCATCATCTACTGCGCACCAGCGGGTATATACCATTAAGGGAATTGTATACAACCGGATCACCACCCTTTTTACTTAGCTTTAAATATAGCCAATTGTGTCATTACCTACGAGCAATCCCGCAACAGCACAAACTCACTAGACAACTTACCGGATTTGAACAACAATGCATGATGCCTAACCCCTTGGCCCACGGTATTTCGTACATTTACACCGTGCTCCAAACTGCGGCTCCAGACACACCAGCCCCTTTCATGGGACGTTGGGAAATGATGCTAGATATGCCCACCTCTGAACTCCAATGGAATAAGATTCTAGATCTCACACATCATTGCTCCGTAGCAAGCAAGGTTCAGGAAGCGGCATACAAGGTCTTAACGTTATGGTATAGAGTACCCACACACATTAGCCAGATGTTCCCTGACTTACCCCCAACGTGCTGGAGGTGTAACGGGGATGAAGGTACGATGCTACACATATGGTGGAGCTGTCCAATCCTCGTGCCCTTCTGGAAGACCATCCATGCGGTAACCTCTGAATTTGTTGACCCCCCAATATCTTTTTGCCCTGCGTCAATTTATTTATTTATTTATAAAGGATTTTACCAGGAAGGATACATTGAGATTTCTCTCGTTTTCAAGTATGTCCTGGGTTCAAGAACATTGAAGTGTTACAGTTACAGAAATACAATCAAATCAAATCAAATCAAAATAAGCTTTATTGGCAGGACCAAATACATTTTAGCATTGCCAAAGCATATGGGGAGAGGGGGGGTAGTGGGACATATATATGGGGGGGAATGGGCAAGTCCATGGACATTATCAGGGGTAAGGGATAATGTGAAGGGGTATGGGGGCAAGTCCGTGTTGGGGATTTATAAGTCCAGGATCTCTCATGTTCCTCTCAGTCTGTGACATTCTGTGACGTATTGGGCAGATATTTTCACCGCTGGCTCCTCTTCTCCCAGTATGATGTGGAGTTTCCTCGTCTCTTCTATAGAGGTGAAATCCGGGATGAGAGCGGAGAGTCTCTGGAAGTGAGTTTCCCTCAGTGCTGAGTACTTGGGGCACTGTAGGAGGAAGTGGACCTCATCTTCCAGGGCCTCCTGGTCACAATGCTGGCACAGTCTATTCTCCCTGGGCTTGTAGGTCTGTCTATGCCGCCCTGATTCAATTTCCAGGCTGTGGGCGCTCAGTCTGTACCGGCTCAGGATCTGTCTGTCCTTGGGGTCTTGTAGTACCTCCAGGTATGGGGCCAGTTTGTATTCCCTCTGTAAGGATTGGTAAATGGTGAGTTTCTTGGAGTTTGCTATATCATGTCTCCATTCTCTGATATAGTTTGCCCTGGAATCGTTAATTAGGGCCTTTATGTGATATTTTGTCAGGTTGCCTTCATGGGGGCTTTGGATGATCAGGGTGGATATGAGTTGTTGCAGCCCACATGGTTTTGGATGGTCCTTGTTGGCAGTAGGGCTTTATGGTGGTATGAGTTGAGGCTGCTGATGTTTAGATGGTCCCAGTATGATAGCGCCCTCTTCTGTACTGCAAGAAGTAAGGGGAGTCTGCCCAGCTCGGCCTGGCAAGCATTGTTAGAGGTGCTCCGATGGACTTTGAGGAGGTGCTTGCAGAATTCCAGATGGAATATTTCTGTTGGGCTGGTGTCCCATTTGGGTTGGTCAGGGTAGGTGATGGGGCCCATACTTCACTGCCATAAAGGAGGATTGGAGTGATGACGCTATCAAAGATTTTAAGCCAGACTCTTACAGGCGATTTTAGTTTGTAGAGGTTTCTCCTGATGGCATAGAAGGTTCTACGCGCCTTGTCTCTTAGGGCCTCTATGGCTGCTTTGAAACTTCCCGATCGGTTTGTTTCTAGGCCGAGGTATGTGTAGCTGTTGGCTTCATCAAGAGTGCAGTCATTAAGTGTGAAAGAGGAACTCTTGGTTTTTGCGTTCTTCCTTTGGAAAACCATGACCTTTGTTTTCTTTTGGTTGATGGGTAGTGCCCATGCCGCACTGTATTTTTCCAGCACTTCCAGGCTGTCTTGTAGACCTCTCTCTGTTGGTGACAGTAATAGGAGATCATCTGCATACAACAGGAACTTCACCTCAGTGTCATGTAGAGTTAGTCCTGGTGCTGAGGAGGATTCTAGAGCTTCAGCCAGTCCATTGATGTAGATGTTAAAGATGGTTGGACTTAGGCTGCAGCCTTGTCTGACTCCACGAGCCTGCCGGAAATACTCTGTTCTCTTCCCATTCACCTTTATGCTGCAGAAGTTCTCATTATTTGAGCTCTTGATGACGTCATATGTTTTCCCTCCTATTCCACTCTCCAGTAGTTTGAGGAAAAGGCCTGGGTGCCACACTGAGTCAAAGGCCTTCTTAAAGTCCACAAAGCAAGCAAATATTTTCCCATGTTTTGTATTGTGGACATGGTCCTTGATGAGACTGTGCAGGGTGTAGATGTGATCTGTAGTGCGATGGTTTGGCATGAACCCTGCTTGGCTTCTGTTGAGGACGTTATGCTGTGTCAGGAAGCTGAGGATTCTTTTGTTCTGGATGCTATTGAACAGTTTTCCCAGTGTGCTGCTGACACATATCCCTCTGTAGTTGGCTGGATCATATTGGTCTCCACTCTTATGGATGGGTGTTATGAGGCCTTGGTTCCATACTTGAGGGTAGAATCCAACGCTCAGGACCAGGTTGAAAACTTTACATATTGCGGCGTGTACTTCTGGAGAGCCGTGTTTAATCATCTCTGGAAGAATTCCATCCATCCCGCTGGCTTTTTTACTTCGCAGATCTTGAATTTTTTCTGCTACTTCTTGGGGTGTAATGGGTGTATCTAACGGGTTTTGGAAATCCTTGATTTTTTCCTCCAGTTCATGTAGTCTTCTGATGATGTGTTCCTTTTCCCCAGTTAGCTCCTCTTTGGGAATGTATTTGTACAGGCTCTTGAAGTAGTTGAGCCAGATGTTGCCATTTTGGATGTGGAGGTGTTTTTTCTTGGATCCTGAGCCGATTTGACTCCAGGTTTCCCAGAAAGAGTTATCCTGAAGAGCCTCTTCCAGTTGTTGAAGGTTTTGGGAGATGAGGTTTTGTTTTTTCTTTTTGCGGATTTGTTTATAGTTTTTCTGCAGGACACCATGTGTGATCCTCAGGTCAATGTTGTCGGGGTCTCTGTGTTTTTTATTTGAGACTGTTCGTAGGTTGTTTCTTAGTGTTCTGCATTCTTTGTCAAACCATTTATTGGGTTGTTTATTGGATGATTTCTTGAAGTTGACTTTTTTAATGTTGGAGGTCTCTGCGATGGTGTGTAGTATGCTATGGAGGTCCTTTGCTGCTTGGTTCACCCCCTGGGGACTTAGTACATAGGTATGGTTTTGAAAGACTGTTAGCTGATCTTTGATGTCAGGTCTGTTGATGACGTCTCTGTAGGCTATGGTAGAGTGTCTGGTCCATTTGAACGATGGTGGGAGGTTGTACAGTCCGCTCTGATGGGGTTTTAAGGATGGTTTGTTTGAGGATTTAATATAAAGCAGTAGTTGGCTGTGGTCTGACAGGTGTGTTTGTGGGGTGACGGTGAAGGCGTTGATGTGAGTGGAGTTCATATCCGTGATTGCATAGTCGACCACACTGTTTCCTACATGGCAGCTTAATGTATACCTTCCCAGAGAGTCTCCCTTGGTGCGGCCATTAAGGATGTAAAGTCCGAGACTCCGACACAAATTCAGTTGTATTGTCATAGCTGTTTCTTTGCACCTGTATTGACTCCTGACAGTAGTTTGCGGCTCCCAAAATGTATGTGTTCCCATCTGAGGTCACATAGTCCTTTTCTCTTCCTGTCCTGGCATTGAGGTCTCCATAGAGAAGCACGTGTCCTAGGGACTGGAAGTGGGAGGCCTCACTCTGTACCACCTCATAGGTGTCTGTTTTGGAGTATGGAGACTCTGGTGGTGCAATGTAAGCTGCACATAGGAAGATGTCTGACTGAGAGGTGAGGATGGAGCTACTTATTTTTATCCAGATGTGGCTGTCTCCTTTCTTGATTGCTTTGATGTTCTCGTGTAGCTCCTCCTTATACCAGATTAATATTCCTCCTGAATGGCGACCCTGTTTGATGCTTTTATCCTTCTGGGCGGGCACGGAAAATTCTCTGTAGCCCACAGGTGTTTGTGGGTCATCCTGTGCCCGGCTCCATGTTTCCAGCAGGATTTGTATGTCCACGTTGTGCAGTCTATGTTTGAAGTCTGGATCGTTTACTTTGGATCCAAAGGTTGAAGCATTCAGACCCTGAATGTTCCAGCTACTGATTGTTAGTGATGTCATTTTATGTTGTTATACCTTGTAATGAGCAAAATTACATGGGACAAAGTAATACAATGCAAGATATTAAAAAAAACAACACAAATATACAGATTAACAGAAAAATATGTAGGAAATATAGTCACTAGGTTACATGTTTACAGGTGCATTCTGTATTGAGGTATGTTAGTAAGGAGCTTTTGAGTGACTTAAGACTGGGGGAAGATTTGATGGTGTCTGGGAGGTTATTCCATAATTGTGGTGCTCTGTAGGAAAATGAGGACCGAGCCACTGTCTTTTTGTATTGTGGTATAGCAAGTAAGGTGCTGGTCCTGGATCGGAGGTTATAGGATGAGGGAGCTGCTGGGGGAAGCAGTCTATTCAGGTAGGGTGGCAGCTTCCCAGAGATGCTCTTAAACACCAGGCTGGAGAGGTGAAGGGTGCGTCTGGATTCCAGCGATGGCCAGTTTAGCTCTTTTAACATGTCACAATGGTGGGTCATGTAGTTACATTGTAGCGCAAAGCGGCAGAATGAGTTATACAATGCAGTAAGTTTATGAAGGTGTGTTTGCGGGGCGGCTGCATACACTACATCTCCGGAATCAATAGCCGGCATAAGCATTTGTTGTACAATCTGCTTTCTTACCGCGGGGCTCAGGCAGGATTTGTTTCTGTACAGGGCACCTAGTTTGGGGTAAAGTTTAGATGAGAGTTTTTCGATGTGGGGGCCAAAGGATAGATTAGGGTCCAACCACGTACCTAGATATTTGAGAGAAGTGACTGTGGTCAGCATGCCATTTGATTTTGTCCCAACACATAGATGGGGATTTTGCAATTTGTGTAGTTTAGGTGCTGTTCCAAAGAGCATCGTTACAGTTTTGTCAGTATTTAAAAAAAGTTTGTTGTTTTTGATCCACTTTTCTACCTCTGTGAATTGCTCTTGCAGCACGGCCTCCAGCAGCGGGAGATTTGGTTTGCTGGTATAGATCACAGTGTCGTCTGCGTACATATGTACAGTTGAGGCTTTGCAGACGTTGGGCAGATCATTTATGAATATTGTGAATAGCAGGGGCCTAGTATTGAGCCTTGGGGTACACCGCAAGTGACTGGGAGCGGGAGGGAGGAGCTGCCAGAAATTGACACATATTGTGATCGGTCGGATACATATGATTGAAACCAGGTTAGCGTGCGATCACCAATGCCAGAGTTTTTAAGTTTGTCTAACAAGATGCCATGGTCTACCGTGTCAAAGGCCTTGGCAAAATCAAGGAAGATGGCTCCAGGTAGGTTTCCTTGTTCCATCCCAGCTTGGATATCATTGCAGACTTTTAAAAGGGCGGTTGTAGTTGAGTGATTTGGACGAAAGCCTGATTGATCCGGGGTTAAGTAGTTCCAATATTGATAATAATCACGTAATTGTGTGTAGACACATTTTTCCAAGACTTTTGACATTACAGGGAGCAACGATATCCGACGGTAGTTGGATACCAAAGTACTGTCACCACTTTTATGGATAGGTACCACTCTTGCAGTCTTCCAGAGCTTGGGTATGTATCCAGTCGCCAGTGACTCATTTATTAGGGTTGCGACAGAATTTGCAATTGCTGGCGCACTGATTTTCAGCAGCATTGCTGGTATTTGATCAGGTCCAGACTGGTATTTCATTTTTTGCTTACGTAGAAGTTTAGTAATGACACTGACAGGCACTGGTCTAAAACTGAATTCCTGTCTGATACAGGGACTTTGCACAGTTGGGGGGGCCTGACCTGCATGAGGCCAGCTGGATGAGAGTAATGAGCTGCACTCTGCAAGGGCCTGCTGCAAGCACTGACTGAGTTTGGGGTGTGTGCTGGAAGAGAAATCAAGATTGCAAATAGCATCACATGGGTTGAAATTGTCCAGGAACTTAGGGGGAGTTTGTAGGGGCAATAAAAGTTAAGGTTCGTTGAACAGGACATTGAGCAGAATTGCAGATTTAGAGCAAATGGGTAGAAAATGTAGACGGGAGTGGAATGCAGAATTCAGGTAGCATTGCAACAATTCAAATATATCTAAAGATACACTTGTGTGCTATACATATACGTATATACATATATATACACATATATATATATATATATGTGTAATATATATGTATCACACACATACAAACACATATACAGTGATATTACAGAGTTAACATAATATACATCAAAAGAAAATGCATTAGGCTATGCGAGACGTAGAAATGTAAGATCACCTTCAGTGAATGGAGCCTCTAACCAAGATGCCCCATTGTGGAAAGTCCAGCTGGATGAGGGTAATGAGCTGCACTCTGCAAGGGCCTGCTGCAAACACTGACTGAGTTTGGGGTGTGTGCTTCAGTGAATGGAGCCTCTAACCAAGATGCCCCATTGTGGAAAGTCCAGCTGGATGAGGGTAATGAGCTGCACTCAATGCTCCTCCATCACACCACAATATCCATTCGCACATACAAAAGATCTGTATTGGTTCGGATTCTCAATGTAGCCAAGAGTGTTATCCCTTTATACTGGAGACAAATAATCTGTCCACCCTTGTCAGTTTGGCGGTCTAGGATGGAAGACCTTCACTCCCTAGAACAGTTGATTCTTACCTCAACGGACCAGGCGGAGCTGTACTCCACAATCTGGTCCAGGTGGTCCCTGATCACGTCCTCCTCCTCTTTCAAGGCCATAATGACTGCACACCGAGACTAATGGTTCCACGATACTACACACACGGCCATCTAATCATCTGACCCCACATATGGTACATGACCGATTTCCCACCCCCCCCACTCCATCCCCTATATCTTCTCCCTAGTTGATCTACGCCTCTTTATGTCCCCTCCCTTTTTTTTATGTTAGGAACTATAGACAAAACCACAGTTTCACACATTGACTTTATTTTGCTACTTTTATGTTTATTAAGCATTGTCATGTGAGACAGATCCTGCCCAATCTGACAATCCAGTATTATACTTGAACACTGCTGCTATGTTATGTACTCTGTTAAAAATTGAATACTGAAACTCAATAAAAATTGATTTACAAAAAAAACCAAAACAGGATAAATAGACAGTACCAGTGGTAAATACCAGAACGGATAGTCAACCAGATACAAGGGGTTATTACCAGATTGGATAGTCAACCAGGTGCCAGAGGTCAATGCCAAGTCGGATAGTCAGCCAGGTGCCAGAGGTCAATGCCAAGTCAGATAATCAGTCAGGTGCCAGTTGCCAATGCCAAGTTGGATATTCAGCCAAGTGCCCGAGGTCAATGCCAAGTCGGATAGTCAGCAAAATGCCAAAGGGTTAACAGCCAGAGGGATAGTCAGACAGTCCAGAGAAATCTCAGCATTTGGCAGGAGGTGACCCACCAAGCTTCAAAGAAAGGCAAGAAGCCTTTCAGCACATTCATCATCCGGAATCCCCCTCAATTGAATATTCCTGCAACGGTGTCTAGTCTCCAAAGCCAGAACCGCAGTTCCCCGATGGGTAACCTGAGACTGAAGTTCTCCTACCCTGGTGTTCGTGACAGCCAGTGCTGCTGCCATTTCCTGGGAGTGAGTGTGAACTTCAGTAACCCGGGTCTGCTTGGTCATCACAGCCAAGCATATCTTACGTTACACATAGGTCGCTGCGCCACAGACCTCGAAGGTCCTCTGTGACCTTTTGGAGATCAGCCATAGTGAGCGGCGTGTCCGGCTCTGCGTCACTGCAATGCAGCACCAGACCCCAGAGAGGAATCAGAGTAGGCCGGTGCCCTACAGCAGCAGTACCGTGTCCCTCTTTCACTCCCAATGGCCAGGTAGACTCTAATGTTTTTTCCCTATCCCGCAAAGGAAACTCCTTCCAGTAGGGGATCACGCCGTTACTCTAGTACAGGCCACAAGATGGTTGCTGCATCCAGTTGCCGAGACAAAGGAAACCCAAAACGCCACACTACTCCACAGCCATGCAGACCAATTTGATGCAGTGTACGGCGTATGGTCTGAACACTGACAGGGTGACCCCCCCCCACTTTCAACGCAGTACTCATATGTCTATTTACCAAAGACAAACTCTGGATATGACGCTGAGGACATGCACTCAACCTCTTTGGTTGCCCACGGCGAGGCCTTTTCTGAGTGGAACATGTCCTGCTAAACCGCTATATGGTCTTGGCCACCGTGCTGCAGCTCAGTTTCATGGTCTTGGATTGCTTTTTATAGCCTAGACCATCTTTATGTTGAGCAACAATTCTTTTTTTTTAGATTCTCAGAGAGTTCTTTGCCATGAGGTACCATTTACACAAAAACAAAACAACACCAATGATGGAAAAAGGTGTGGGTGATCAACTGTAACCCAAAAAGGGTAGTACTTCCCCCATGGAAAGGATTGAACCTAAAATAAATTACTAAACAAACAGACAGAGGTACAGAATGGCCTAAAGCCACTTAGTACACAATGGGGAATACCAGGGATATTAGACCAATAGTGGAAAACAACGCTGCAGAGGAGACCAAATTAATACATTGACGTGTCGGGCAGTGCTTATGTCAGGAGAACTGTACAATAATAGTGAGAACATTGAAGTGCAAATCATTGGATATGTATCTCAGGCTTAAATGCCAATGTTTGCATTACTAAATGGCTTTAGGCCATTCTGTACCTCTGTCTGTTTGTTTCATGAGGTGACATGTTGAACTTCCAGTGACCAATATGAGAGAGTGAGAGCGATAACACCAAATTTAACACACCTGCTCCCCAGTCACACCTTAAACCTTGTAACACTAATGAGTCACGTGACACCGGGAAGGGAAATGGCTAATTGGGCCCAATTTGGACATTTTCACTTAGGGGTATAATCACTTTTGTTGCCAGCGGTATAGACATTAATGGCTGTGTTCATTTATTTTGAGGGGACAGCAAATTTACACTGTTACACAAGCTGTACACTCACTACTTTACATTGTAGCGAAGTGTAATTTCTTCAGTGTTATCACATGAAAAGATATAATAAAATATTTACAACAATGTGAGGGGTGTATTCCCTTCTGTGAGATACTGTACACAGATGCAAAATAGAAGCAGATGTCTGCTTAAACATAGCTTCTTAGTTAGATAGGCCTATCTGCCTGATCATACACACTCATGTGCCTGTTTATATCAATTAAAACTTGTTTTTATGTCACACGGTATCAAAAATGGGCCCACGAAAATATTGAGCTCCAAACATATAGGGGTCTATTCAAAAAGCATAGAAATACATGCAAATTTGGTGCTTTGCATTTCGGCTCACCTCACCGTGATTCCATTTAGCTGAAAATATATGCATTCACTATTTATCAAATGGTCACCATATTTCGGCGAAAAAGGAGTTGCTGAAGAAGTTATCGGACGTTGGCAAAAGGCGCTGAATTGCCCTGAAATTACCTCTGCAAATTTCATCGAAGTAAAAAAAAATAATAAGGAAGTCTCCCATCCTCGTAATAGGAGCGTAAAGCAACAAGAGTGTATTAAAAATCTGTCTAAATAATAAAAAAGGTCTGTTAAAAAAATTACAAAAAGTCTTTTAAAAAATAATAACAAAAAAGTCTTTTAAAAATACAAAAACATCTTTTAGCAAATAAAGAAAATAAAGTGTGTTTGCAAAAAATAAAAATAATAATTGAACTTTAAAAAAATTAAAAAAGATATTCCATTTATTACATTGCAACTTACTGGATTCACCTGTTTAAATCTGTGAAATTTAAACACCGAAAATCAGGTAATTTCACTGAAATTTCAGTGCAATTAGACAGTTTGTGAATAGACAAATTGATAGTTCTCAATACTATTTCAGTGCAAAATGCACCATATTTCGCTGTCAATTCATCTGGCAAATTGGGAATTGTCAATGGATGATAATGAAGTAATACGATACTAATTGAGTTGTGCAGAAGGAGTCAACAAGGTTGTTAATGTTGGACAGGACAGAATGGGTTAATAAGGCTTAAATTATGTTTGTTAGGGTAGAAGAGGTTAAAAAGGTTTTTAATGCTGGTTAGGGTAGACGGGGTTAATAAGATTTATAATGCTGGGTAGGCTGGAAGAGGTTAATAAGGTTTTTAACACTGGGAAAGGTTTAATAAGATTTTTATGGGTTAAAGAAACACTCTGATTGGAAGAGAAGATTAAGTTGGATGTAATGCTAGTGAGGGCTAATAAAGCATCATTATCTCCACTCATCTAAATATGTCACAGCGGCCATATCTTCCAGGAGACCTATAATTTTTTCATGATAACGGGAGGTACGTAAAAATACTCACTTGCAGTGTGTAGAAGTCATATTTTGCAGATAGGACATTAATTCACTAATTAAAGGAATACTCTATTAATTAATTAAATAATTGGGCAAAAACTTCTTACAGTCTATGTCCTAAAAAACATTTCGTTTTTTTCCCACCTTTTCCAGTTTTTTTACTTATGTTTTCTCCCTTGCCGTGCACAGCTCCGCCTCTCCAGCTTGGAGACTTCAAAACCAGGAAGTCTCCAATTGTGTAGCCTAAGGCAGTGTTTATCAACCTTTTATGAAGAAGTATTTTATGAATAATATGACTCTGTATAAAACAATGAACTTGCTTGCGGCATGGGAAATGAGCAGGGCCGGACTGGCCTACCGGGATAGTAGGAGGAATCCCGGTAGGCTATTTAGTTTTAGGGCTGCTGGGCTGAGCGGCCGTTTCAGAAATAAAAGTAGTTTCAAGTTTTTTGGGGTTTTTTCTCTCAATCGGCTGCCAGTAGCGTACTGCGGGGGGCGGAGCTACCGCCCCTGGTGACTGACAAGCTGAGAGGGGTGTGTACATGGCTGGGTGTCTCTGCGCAGCCTCAGATCCAAGCAGGAAGCCGCCTGCTCGAGTGCGTGCATGGCTGGCTTTTACCATGTGCGGAGTGTGCCCAGGCCAGCACCCGGCCCCTTGATTTCAGCAGCCCAGCCCAGCTCAGCAGGTTGTCGGCTACTGTTTACAAGCACAGGCAGTGAGAGGGAGCCTGTGTATCCAGTTAATTAAGCCACCGGAGGTGTAAGAAGCATTTGCTCCTGCTGCAGCTGATTGAGATCCCCCCTTTCCGCATCCCTCATTGAGGGACAGAGATCCAGCAGCAGATAACCGCACAGTGAAGCAAGTCTGTCCAGACACCCAGGAGAGATCTCACACTTGAGTGTTATAAAAAGGTGCCTTCTTTTGCTTTTAAAATGCTGGGAATTCTAGACTGATCAAAACCACATCGCAGCTGAAGCTGTTTTTATCAGCAGGGATGTGGTTAACAGCCCAATGCTCATGTTTTCTTTATATCCGCAGAGAGTCTTAGATCTATCTTTAAAAAATATAAATTTCAAGATATTTGCTTTTCTCTATGCAGAGATAAGAAACCATGTCCGGACTACCAGTACCAAGAAACAGATCCCCCCCATAATGTTCATTGTTTTGTTCTGGCAATTAAAGGGTTAAATGCCAGCAGCGATGTTAATAAGAAGAACCTGCAGTGCATGTAACTGTGTAAACTAACTATTATTATTCTCATAATTTAAAATCATTCTAAAAAGGGTTATTCATAGAGCACCAAAATTTCAACAGAATTTTGGTGCCCTCTCCTTCAACAAACCTCAATTTGCCGACCCTGCGGTGACTTCATCATTCACCACAGGATTGCCGAAGGGAGCCACTGACTGAACACCACCGAAAGACCCTCCAAACAGACCGCTGAATGCTGCCGGAAAAAGCCAAACAGCCGAACAGGGGAAAAAAAACAAACCTGCAACTTTTAACCCCTTAAGGACGGGAGTAATTTTACAACTTCGGCGCTGTTTTGGAAGCAGAAGTTTGCTGAGCTTATTTTGACCGTTTTTAAGTCACGTATTATTATACCACCCAGACAAATGATATATTATTAATCTGCCGAGTCTGCCGGAAAGAACAATATATTATTATTATATGTATAGGTCATGCCCTGCCAAAATGCTATAACAAAAAATGTAAAAAAAAGTAAAAAAATGTGAATTTTCAATAAAATTTCAATCTTCCACAGTGGTTTTTTTTTTAATTTTATTATCCGAGCCTTTGCGGTCATATGCTATGGGGTAGACTTGTTAAAAAATTAGAACGGGGAGCCCATTTTTTTTGGGGAGAAATTGCGTGATTTTAGCTAAACCCCCCAAAAAAAAAATCATAAGAGAAGCATCATTGTTCACATTATAACTGAAATGTGAACAATAGTGCTGCATTAAAAAAAAAAAAGTATTTATTTTTTTATTATTTTTATTTTTTAATTTCTTAAACTCTTCTTTTAATTTTACCATGGTAATGTTTGATATCATTGGAAAGGCCATGCTCTGGGTCAGTTGATGCGGGGGGGACCCAGAGGTGGGGACTGCCATCCAAGATGGCGGCCCCCACCGGAAAAAGGCCACGGTCTTGCACCGATTGGTGCCAGGCCGCGACCTGGCAACTAAGGGGTTAACCCCCTACATCTCTGGAAAGGTCAGGCTGTGGCCCTTCCAGCGATGCTGGCCACAGCATCCTGGTCCCCGGCGATGGAGAGATAGAGGGATCCAAAGGATCTCCCCCTTCAGGCGCTTCCCCTGCTCCGGCGGGGGGGGACGCCTGAAACTGACGTCAGTGCGCCGGAGGAGTAGACCCTGCCGATCTGACTCCGTGGGACTCAGATCAGCGAGGGAACCGCCGGAGGAGGTGAGCTTCTGCCGGGGGGGCTGCAAACACCGTGGACGTACAATTATGTCCTGCGGCGTCAAAGCCCGCCTAATGCAGGACGTAATTGTACGTCCTGCAGCGTTAAGGGGTTAAAAGGCATTTAAAACTAAGCTACGTAAAGCATGGAAATAATATATAAGATCCAATGAATAAAAATAAAAAGGTCTGTTACAGAATTTAAAAAAAAACCAAAACACAGGTAAACAAACCTGAATCAAAAATTTTGCCAGAAAACTCAAAGATTGTGAGTGTATGAGCGAGTCAGCGGATGAGTGTGTTTTGCTTTCACAGTTGCAGAGATGCTAATATTCAGTTCCTTGGTTTCCCCAGTCTGAGGTCCTGAGTTGCACAGCTTGTGTTAGTTCATGCAGTCACAAGTATTTATAAAGCACTAGCAAGTTCCTTAGTGCTGTACAATGGGAGAGGCAGAATAACAAATGTCCGTACAAGTTAAACACACAGAACAGTAGGAGAGAGGACTGTGCCCAAGAGCTTACAATCTAAGAGGAGAGGTGTGACACATTAGGTGAGGATAATAGCAGAGTATGTGAAGTAGTGAGGTGCATGGGGGGCTGTGGGCAAGATGGAGTAAGAAATGTAGTTCATGTGAAGCTTTGATGGGTGGTGTAGTGGGCGAGGAGGAGACGAGGAATAGTCAGGAAGTGGGAGCTGAAGAAACACCCCTAGCTGAGGGGCATCTCCAGAGAAGATGAAGTGACAGTGGTGGAGAGAGCATATTCTGACATACAAATTGAGAAACATTTTTTTCTTAAGATATACAGTTGTGTTCAAAATTATTCAACCCCCACTGAAATTGAGTGTTTTGGCCAGTTTGACATTGATTTTGATCATTCAGTCATCTTGCTTACAATTAAATCAAAGAGGCACGTGTAGGTCAGACAAATATAACATAACATTTATAATGAAATAACCACAAATGTCTTTTATGTGCTCACATCATTATCAGTTTTATTCAACCCCCAAGTGACATTCAATCTTAGTACTTAGTACAACATCCTTTTACAGTTATAACAGCTTTTAAACGTGAAGCATAGCTTGACACAAGTGTCTTGCAGCGATCTACGGGTATCTTCGCCCATTCGTCATGGGCAAAAGCCTCCAGTTCAGTCACATTCTTAGGCTTGCACACTGCAACTGCTTTCTTTAAGTCCCACCAGAGATTCTCAATCGGATTTAAGTCAGGTGACTGCGATGGCCACTCCAAAATGTTCCAGCCTTTAATCTGCAACCATGCTCTAGTGGACTTGGAGGTATGCTTGGGATCATTGTCCTGTTGAAAGGTCCAACGTCTCCCAAGCCTCAGGTTTGTGACGGACTGCATCACATTGTCATCCAATATCTCCTGGTACTGAAGATAATTTATGGTACCTTGCACACGCTGAAGCTTCCCTGTACCTGCAGAAGCAAAACAGCCCCAAAGCATGATTGACCCCCTGCCATGCTTCACAGTAGGCAAGGTGTTCTTTTCTTCATAGGCCTTGTTCTTCCTCCTCCAAACATAGCGTTGATCCATGGGCCCAAACAGTTCTAATTTTGTTTCATCAGTCCACAGATCACTATCCCAAAACTTCTGTGGTTTGTCCACATGACTTTTGGCATACTGCAGTCGACTCTTCTTATTCTTTGGAGACAGCAAGGGGGTGTGCCTGGGAGTTCTGGCATGGAGGCCTTCATTACGCAGTGTGCGCCGTATTGTCTGAGCTGAAGCTTCAGTACCCACATCTGACAAATCTTTTCTCAGTTCCTCAGCAGTCACACGGGGACTTTTCTCCACTCTACGCTTCAGGTAGCGCACAGCAGTCGAAGTCAGCATCTTCTTTCTGCCACGACCATTCTCTTGACTTCACCATGTTTGTAACCACACCAGTAAATGTCTAGAAGGAGCTGAGTATCACAGTCATTTTAAAGTTGCCTAATTGGTGCCTATTATGCTTTATTGCTGCTCCGTGACATCCACAGGTGTTTTCAATACCTGATTGAAAACACTTGAATGAACCTCTGTTCTTCAGAGTGGTAGTCTTTAAGGGTTTGAATAATTGTGTCAATGAAGAATTCACAAAAGAAACATTTACTACTGTATTACAAAACCAATTGATGTCATTTTAGTTGCATATGGTTCTTTAAAAAGTCCTTGTAGGATTTCATTCTGAATACAATTACAAATGTACACTAAATTCCCTAAAACCCTTTACAGCATTGGGGGTTGAATAATTTTGAACACAACTGTATGCCTAAAAATTCTAAATAAATTAGTCTTTTTACTGCAGATTAAAATAATAAACAATTTATTCTCCTGAATAAACCTGCCGAATTAAACCACTGAACAGCAGAGCAATTCACTGACATTTCTCTGCTGTTCAATGTGAATAGATTAACCATTGCTTCTCTATGGGGGATCTCACTGCCGCCGAACAGCACCGTATTTCACTACCGCTGAACAGGCACCGTATTTCACTGCCGCCGAACGGGCATAGGAATTTTGCTGCTTTTTGAATAGCCTAATGGCCACGAAATTGCACGTTTGATTCAATTCGGTGGCCAATTCAGCAGTCTTTGACTAACCCCTTAAGACAAAGTGTAATATTGAGGGCATGGAGATAGTGCTAATATGAAACTGGGGCATGAAGTGGGCTACTAACAGGAGGCAAGGAGGGGGTTGATTTACTGTATGCAGGGCCGGTGCTAGACTATTTTGCGCCCTAGGCAAGACCAGCTACTTGCACCCCCCCAAAAAATGAAAGCTCTCATGGGTATATTTGCCCTCAGCTCTCACATGGATATATTGCCCCAGCTCTCATCTCACATGGGTACATTTGCCCCTGCTCACATGGGTATATTTCCCCCAGATCATATGGATATATTTGCCCCCAGCTCACATGGGTATATTTGCCCCCAGTTCACATGGGTATATTTGCCCCCAGCTCTTACATGGGTATATTTGCCTCCTGCTCACACATGGAAATATTGCCCCAGCAAACACATGGCATGGAGATATTGCCCCAGCTAACACATGGCATGGAGATATTGCCCCAGCTCACACATGGATATCTGCCCCAGGCTCACACATGGGTATTTGCCCCAGCACACACATGGGCATCTGCCCCAGCACACACATGGGCATCTGCCCCAGGCTCACACATGGATATCTGCCCCAGGCTCACATATGGATATCTGCCCCAGGCCACACATGGATATCTGCCCCAAGCTCACACATGGATATCTGCAGGAAGCTGGAAGCACCAAGTCCATTCCTCCGTCTCCTTGACGCCGGCGGCGACGCCGGCACGTATTGGGGCTGGCTGCAGCACGCGGCCGCCCCAGGCTGCCCCGCGGCCAATTTTTTTTTTAAGTGGTCGGGCCGGCTGCGCCCTAGGTGGGCAATGCGCTCTAGGCGCCCGCCTAGCTGGCCTAGCGGCAGCGCCGGGCCTTACTGTACGGAGAAAACATGGAGCAGGTGATTTATGATATTAAAGTATGTGAAGATCTGCCAATGTGTGTCTTTGTAGCGGTTACTGTGTGGCTATCGGTTTGAGTGTGTGTGCATGTGTGTCACACTCAAATAATAACCCCCATCCTACTCCATGAACTATAAAGCTCCCTCACATTTAACTCAACCACTCGTTTCTCACTTAGTTACATTCTACCCAGGGCCATAAAGTATTGTTACCAGGTCAGCCATGTTTTCCTGGACATACATTACTATTTCATGCAGAGGCGAGCACATGGAAAAGTGCTGCCCTGCAACATGTATAATTCATGTGCTGAAGGAAGGAAATAAAGGCAGGTCACCTGGGATTCCGCTATGATTTCTAACCTGCAGCAAATGAGTTATATATGCTGCAGGGTTGCAGTTTTCATGTGCTGCCCATCAGCCTGAATAAATTGTGTCCAGGAAAACATGGCCGATCTGGCAACCGTACCAAAAAGATGAGCTGCAGACATCTGAGTTTGGCACACACAAACATAACTCTTCATGCACATATAGTATACTTTTGTACTTTAATGATAAATGTCATACTTATTTGCTAAACCTGGTAAGACATTTTCTATAAAATAGTGGCCCCGCATTTTACCTGGCCCCACGAACATTGGAGCTGGCCCTGTGTGTAGAGTGCAATCAGCGCAGTGGGGTGCCGTCAGTGAATGCAGGGTGAGGTGGGGTTTGGGATGCATCATGCAATGGGTCTAGTGGGGGAGCAGGCAGGGTGCAGTCAGTGACACAGTGAGCCCGGAATTTCACGCATGGTTCACACGGTGACGGATTGCACCAATATCTGGGTGTAGGATCTTTGTACGGGAGCCTCACCCAGATAACGGTGCAATCCGTGTGAACCATGCGTGAGATTCCGAGCTCACTGTGTCACTGACTGCACCCTGCCTGCTCCCCCTCTACACTCATTGCATCCCTAACACCCCCTCACTCTGCATTCACTGACTGCACCCCACTGCGCTAATTGTACACTACACCCTCCTCCCCATCGAGAGCACAGCCCGGCACTGGATGTCTCTGGCTTGAGGATCTGGTATCCCTCTGTTCTGTATATGTGTATGGATGCCTGCCTCTGTATTTGGATATCCCCTATGGGCTCTGCTGTGTTTGTCCTGCTTCACATTATTCCTGGTTCTGAATGTTATCTCTGAACTGCCTGGCTCTTCCATAGACGGGTAGAGTGTGGTCCAGCAGCTCCTGCATCCCTTTCCCTGCTCTCCCCGGAGTGACAGCCGCTCGGGCAGTCTCACTTTCCCAGGCTGTTGCTTGATTTGATATTGTGCCCAGCTCTCCTATGGTTGCCTACTCTTTCTGGATGTCATATTATTGCCTGTGTGTCTCTCTGGAGGAAGCCTGCATCTTGCGGTCTCTCTGGAGGAAGCCTGCATCTTGCGGTCTCTCTGGAGGAAGCCTGCATCTTGCGGTCTCTCTGGAGGAAGCCTGCATCTTGCGGTCTCTCTGGAGGAAGCCTGCATCTTGCAGTCTCTCTGGAGGAAGCCTGCATCTTGCAGTCTCTCTGGTGGAAGCCTACATCTTGCGGTCTCTCTGGAGGAAGCCTGCATCTTGCGGTCTCTCTGGAGGAAGCCTGCATCTTGCGGTCTCTCTGGAGGAAGCCTGCATCTTGCGGTCTCTCTGGAGGAAGCCTGCATCTTGCGGTCTCTCTGGAGGAAGCCTGCATCTTGCGGTCTCTCTGGAGGAAGCCTGCATCTTGCGGTCTCTCTGGAGAAAGCCTGCATCTTGCGGTCTCTCTGGAGGAAGCCTGCATCTTGCGGTTTCTCTGGAGGAAGCCTGCATCTTGCGGTCTCCCAGCTTTAGACATTGTATCTGAAATCCTTTATTGGTGACAGCTGGAAGCTCAATTTCTTTCATTTACACAAAAAACAACACCCCCCAAATAGTTTCAGCTTCACCCTGTCACAAGGGGGTAAGTGACTGTGTCTCTCACACTGACATGGGGCCCTCTTCCCTCTTGGCGCTAATATGGGGACGCTAACATGGAAAACCTGCGTCTGCAGGTCAGTTTAACGCATCTGTGTGGTAATTAGCGCTAGCACTTTAATACCTCACTTATTCTAACGCTAATTACTGATTGCGCATCCTATAATTAACATGGGGAGCGCAAAGTACAGTGAGGTCCCGCAAGCAAGCGCAATCACGGATGTGGTAACGGGTTTAGCGTTAGTGATGTAATATGGCTGGGATGTGCCAAAGTCACTTATCCTGACATTAACGCTTACTCACCTGAAAACCACAGTTAGCATTCACTATAGAATAGGGCGGCCCATGTTCTACTGTCTCATCATATCTCTGTCACCATGTACAGTATGTAAGATGCATGTTCTCCCTAGCAATACACAACGTGCATGACTAATTATAATTAATGTTGATACACAGCGCACATTAATGTGATGTTATATACATTATATTATCTCTGATATGTATCGTTTTCATTTGCACTTATCACAATATGGGGCTGGTCAAATTTTTTTCCAGGGCTGTCTTTTACTCCCAGTCCGGCCCTGGAAATGAGAAGGTGAGTAACAGCAGTGGTATTGCTAATTTTATAAGTTCCAAAAAGGACAATGCCATTGCTTTTGAACAAAAAATAAATAAAAAGAAAATCTTTTATATCTTTGTGTGTGTGCGTTTTTTTTTATTTGACATTTTCCATGGTCATGTTTGGTAGCATTAAAAATGACAGACTCTGACCTGCCCAATGACACCTAACAAGCAGCGAAGCAGCTTGTGTTTTAGATGGACCATTGTGTCATAACGGTTTGCGCCATCAACTACACATTTGCGTGGGAAATGAGAAGGTGAGTTAATTGCAGTGGCATTGTTTGCTTTATAAGTAGAAGCATTTACTGTCACTGCCTTACAAAAAGGGTTGGAGAAAATTTTGCACTTAATTTTTTTCTATTATTGCTCATTACTTGGTCATATTTGGTATTGTTGGAAAGACCAGACTCTGACCTTTCCATTGACACCTCGCATGACTTTGTGTGGTGTTATGAACATTAAATATGTGTGCTTTTGCCCATAGCTGACTAAGTTATAGGTTCAAAAGGTTCACCATTTTTAATTTTTCTAGAACTAGAAAGGGTGGGTCCGTTCAAACTTTCAGACCCCAAAAGGTCTTCAGACCCCAAAGAGAGGAGAGACCAATGTCTGAAATAGAGGAAATATGACCCGGCAACTCCCTCATTTTTTCTACTTGTATCATCATGATCATCGTAAGAAAACCTGGGAGTGGATAAGTATTAAGTGTATCATTCCTGTTATTTTTCTCTAGTTTGATATTCTGACATATATATATATATATATATACATATTTAATAAGGTTTATTATTGCAGAAGCCATTTGCACATCACAGCAATTCAAAGAACTGCATCACAGAGCTCTTGTGCTACAGTCCCCATATGCAGCAGGGAACTCTGGGTAAGACATGCAAATGACACCTTTCTCACTTTTTTGCATCCTGGGTCTGTATATACAGTAATATATATATATATATATATATATAATTTAAATTACTACTTGGATAAATACATGCTAGTTTATTGATATGAATGTTTCAGCTAGAATATGCTTATTGATATTTGTTACATGTTGTAATATTTAACTAAACCATATTATTTTGTACAGTCTCTGCATGATCTTATAAAAAAATAGGCAAATTAATTGTTCGGATATAATTCTGCCAGAATTCCAGACATTCGTTCGCTTTTGGATGCTATTTCCATTAATTTTTCTGGTATGTCTGAGTGTATCTATTGATTGCTGTGCCTTGTATTTTAAAGTGCACTGTAGCACATGGTGGCGGCCATCTTAAGGCTCATGGTTAGCGGACATTTTAGTGGTCACTAAGCCACATGGTCGGCGGACATTTTAGTGATCACTATCTAAGCCACATGGTTGGCAGACAATTTAGTGGTCACTAAGTCACATGTTCTGCAGTTATTTTTGAAATGACACAGCAGTAATAGTACAATCTTTTGTGCCTATATGTGTGCAAATAATTAATCCAAAAGCAACAAACCACAACAATTGGGTAGTTGGCAAGGATTCTGCCGGAGTTATGAATATATAAACGTTAATAACCAAATATAAATGTGTTTGTTATAATTTCTGAAGAGGCTTGTCAACTAAACGGTGATTGCGTATATTAACAAATGATGTTTCATTATTCTTCGTTAAGTCGCCTACTGATGACTGGGTCGAACGCAGGGAGACAATAAATACACAAAAATAGACAAACACATAACTGTGGAATAATATATATATTTATTATATATAGGCCAAAGCTAAAAAACTCCACACAATAACCCACCACCATAACATAACCATTCTCATAACAAAATAAAACAATAACCCAGTGCTGAAAGAGGACTCCCCACAACCACCACACACCTCCAAACCAACCAACCACAAAAACTTCCCAACCCCCAACCATCTGACCAAAATTATCCTAACTATAAAGGAACCCCTAGCCAGCACTGCCTACAAGCCCCCGCCGTGACAAAGGAGCCCTACAAAATACTACTCTACCAAAAAAAAAAACCCAACCTGGAATTAAATAAAAGAGGGTGGGGATTTTCACCGCTCTACCTCAGGAGAAAAAGGTGCGCAGAGCCTCTCCACATGCACCTTAAGTACCCTCCTGGCGACTCCTCCCACACCACTCCCGCTCAATCTCCTCACACGCTGCAAAACCTTTCTAGAAAAATCCTCCCTGCGTCCTGGCATCAGAAGCAACTTAAGGGCCCTATGCCTTAGTTGCTTCAGGCCTTCATAAGTCGCCTACTGATGACCGGGTCGGACGCAGGGAGACAATAAATACACAAAAATACACAAACACATAACTGTGGAATAATATATATATTTATTATATATAGGCCACAGCTAAAAAACTCCACACAATAACCCACCACCGTGACATAATGACCCAGTGCTGAAAGAGGACTCCCCACAACCACCACACACCTCCAACCAACCAACCAACCAACCACAAAAACTTCCCAACTCCCAACCATCTGACCAAAATTATCCTAAATAAAAAGGAACCCCTAGCCAGTACTGCCTACAAGCCCCCGCCACGAGTTCCTCACATAACCCCCTTATGGGAGAGCTCCCCCACCAAGAAAAAACAGGGCTTGTTTAATCCCCTCCTTGAGTCCCAGGATGAACAGATCCTTGCCCACATCCGTCAGGTGAACGCCATCCGCCATGAAATAACACGCCGCATCTTCCTCTTCAAACGGTAGATGCCGCACCACCACACCCTCCATCCGCCTCACAAACCTTCCCATACAGCGATTCACCATAATCCGGCAAAGCTGCACCGCCTCCTCATTCTCAGCCTGTTTCCACACCATCCTTGGCATCACCTCGGACCACACCACCACTGTCCATGGTGAGCACACCCTCCTCCTGCATCTGCTCCAGCAGAATACAAAGAGGGACCAACCCCAAATAGTTCCCTCCCATGTGAACAACCAGCACATGGGGAACTTCACCGTGCCTAAGGGCACCCAAAATTGTCATCTTAAACTCCTCCCATAGGAGTCCATGGATCCCGAACCACCGTACCCATGTCGCCGACCCAAGCAGACCCATCTGTACTCCAGATGATCGCACCAACGCCTTTCTCCTCACCCAAAAAATCAGCAAGTCTCCAATGATCCACACAACTCTTGAAGGATCTGCAAAACAAAAAAAATTACCAACATCTCCACCACACAAAATACTTTAAAAGAAAAAACTCCCCACCAAACCAACACACACCCCATCAAATAAACCATGTCCATACCTGTAAAGATAAATATAACATAAACAAGAACCATACTCCTCACCTCCAAATCCTCCAACCCCCACACTCCTCCCCCAAACAAATATACAAAGATAAAATAGAATAAATATATATATTCTGTAAAAGATATAAATTCATAGTAAGTTTGATATTTTTCATATTTCAAAATTTCATTCATTTTTTTTTTTTTATAGAAGACAAAATTAACACTAATTAACACACATTAATTCATAACACCAAACCAGGACGAACGTAGGACTGAAAAGCCCTGGAGTTCCATTTTCCCAATTCTTGAATTTCTGTTGCCGACAAACCCAACCTTGCAGCTTCCGTTGCTGCCCCAATACGAAAAGAATGAGAACCAAATTTCTTCGGATTTCTCCCTAAACTCAACAAACCCTTCTTAAAAATGGAAACAAACTGATACCTTGATAAAGCTGACCAGTCCGCGTGACATAAAAATGCCACACCAGACTCCACCCGTACCTCCAAAAATTCTTTAACGTTCTTCACTGGACACACCAAACAGTTATCCACACTGAATAAACCAACTCTACGCCCCCTACCCAACTGATCAGTCTTGGAGTTAACAACCCAAATAACCAGTTCATTAACTCCCAACCAAACCGCATCAGCTCCCAAACCACCACCTCCTCTCCTAGAATTACACACCAGCTCACCCAGTCGAAATGCCCCAAAAAACCCCAAACAAAAAGTCGCCCTCATAAGCAGAACCTCATAAGGTGAAGAACAAAAATTCCCAACAAAATCCCATAGACCCTCCAATAAGTGTCTCGAAACTGGACGCCGAGCATCTGCCCTGCACCTCCCCTTCACATAACCCCGAACTGCACATCTGATAACAAAATCCTAGGTGACATCTCTTTTCCCCGATACCTGAAAAAGGAAAGCCAAGGTGGCTAAAGACTGCCGTACCACTCCAGGAGATGCCCCTGACTCGAATAACAGAAGGAGGTATGCCCTAAGCAAACTTTCCTCATCCAATCCACCCACCGAAACGTACCTGAACCGTTCAGCCAATGCGTCCCAATCCCTCCACACTCGCGAGTACGCCTTCCAAGAGGACTCAGACAAAGAACCTCTCACCCATCTTCCAAAAATTCCGGGCCTAGCTGCCAAAGGCCCTCCAAACAAGGGGTGTCCATCTCCTCTGCCAACGGAGCCAAGGAACGAAACCTGTCCCACTGCAAACGAGACAAAGCATCCGCCACTGAGTTAAGGCGACCCGGCACATGATGTGCCTTGCATAAAACATTAAATTTAAGACAAAGCAACGCAAACCTCTTCAACAACCTGATGACTGGCAATGATGAAGCCGACAAAGAATTAACTGCCGCCACCACCATGTTGTCAGAACGGAACAGAATCCTTCTCCCCTCCAGAGCACCTCCCCACAGCTCCAAGGCCACCACTAATGGAAACAACTCCAAAAATGCCAAATTCCGCACCAATGAAGATGCTAACCAACGATCAGGCCAACGAGAAGCACACCAACGCCCCCCAAATATACCCCAAAACCAACACCTCACGAGGCGTCCGTGAAAAATTCCAGTTCCTTCGCCAAAACCTCTTTCGAAGGGAAAATGGCCACCCCATTAAACAAAACCAAAAAGGATCTCCACACTTCCAAATCTTCCTTCATGGCACAAGATATTCGAACAAAATGATGCCCTTCGGGAATACCCCGTGTCGCCAAAGCCAATCCACGTAAAAAGACTCTTCCAACCGGAATGACCCTGCACGCAAAATTCAAACGACCAATCAGCGATTGCAGCTCTCTCAACTGCAATTTCTTAACCGACAGGGGCCCCTCCACTTGCCTCAAAGCTTCCACCACTTTCCTCACAGGTAGACGACACTCACCCTTCACCGAATCAATCTCAATTCCCAAGAAAGTGATAACTGACACTGGACCTTCCGTTTTATCAGAAGTCAAAGGAACACCAAATCGGTGTGCCACCCACTGAAAAGACCGAAGAATCTGCAGACACTCTCCTGTCCCTTCCCTTCCCACGCAAAAAAAATCATCCAGATAATGTGTCAGCCTATCCGAACCCGCCACTTCACGGCCCACCCATTCCAAAAATGTACTGAAACACTCAAAAAAGGAACAGGAAATGGAACAACCCATAGGCAAACATAGATCCACAGAAAATTCGCCTTCAAACCAAAATCCCAGAAGATGATGACACGAAGGATGAATAGGTAATAGCCGAAAAGCCAACTCAATATCCACCTTAGCCATTAAAGCCTACGCCTTAGGTGCTTCAGGCCTTCATTATATTAATCTACTGGGGAGAGTCACATTTAACTCCGGATCTATAAATTATTATATTAGACAAGAGACAGATTCATCTGTGGACGTGGGTTAAAGATTATTTTATGTGTAACACTGTACTAATTGTAAAGGATTTTAAATGACTGTTGCTTTTAGTGCTTCTTGTGGAGAGTAACTAGTTTAAATGCATTGCATTAGTGGTGGTCACTGGTAATTAATAGCATTGGGTTCTCTTGAATATAGGGTAACTGATCGTTACTGGCAACCAATAGCATTGATTCTCCTGTTAAAGGGTGACTGACTAAATTGTGTAGCGTAGATTATATTTTATACAAATGATAAAGCATATAGAGAGTCGCCAGTGATGCGTGTCGACTGTGATTACCATTCCATTTTGGGTGTGTGCACTACCCTTACCTCTATATTTTACCTGTTTTTTAGTGTGAAAGTGTATACACACCAGTGCTTGTCAAAAATAAAAAAAAACTGAGGATTGAGCTCACACTTGCACTCACCCCATGGTACATCAGGGACTCTTTGCGCTCCGTCACCCGATAATTGTACTGACCTTCCCCTGGCCTCCTCCTCCCCCTTTTTCATTTTTGTTTTGTTTTGTTTTTGTATTCTTCTCCTTTGATTATCTGTTCCCATTGTCCATTGGTCATGGCCTTTGCTTTCACTTCCTGTTGCGAAAGTTATTTTGGTTTGTTTCTTACTCATGCCTACGCCTCTGACTGTGTTACGGGAATGTCCTTTTTATCAAAGTTTGTATTGTATGTTGATTTTCTATCCACCTTATTCTTGAAACCAATAAAAATTGTTTTGAGAGAAACAAAACAAAAAAACCCGGTGTTTCCCTTTCCTGTGTGTTATAGTGATGTAGTGGCTCACTACAAATAAGTGTAATTGTCCTGCTGTCTGATTGTGCATTGCAATTCGGCTGACTTTGAGAAAGTATTTTTACCAGGTAGGATACATTGAGATTTCTCTCGTTTTCAAGTATGTCCTGGGTGGCGAGTATGTACCGTTAGGTGTCTTGCCCAAGGACACTTACTGGGGAGGTGCTCTTGTCTGATTGCATTTGAAGTATATCTGACTAAGAGAATGAGTTTCATTCAAGAAGAAGTTAAGCACATTGATGGGGGATAAAAGACCAAAATTTGGGGCTGTACCACATCGGGCTACTACTATGGGCCGATTGAAGGCCATAGCAGATGAGCTAGTATGTTATGGTGCTCCTGTGTACCCAGAGGTTGGGTACTTAAGCTTGATTTAGAAGTTGCAGCTGGGTAGCAGAAGTAGTGGCTGGATTGGGGCTGAAGTAGCAGAAGTAGTGGCTGGATTATCTTGCATGCTCTAAAAAAACGAGGTAGCACAGCGGGAGGCCCTACAAAAGGAATTAGCTGAAGTAAAACACAAATTGTTAATATCAAATGTATGTTTGGAAAGTAGCAATGCCCAAAAGGATGAATTACAGGAGGTTGATACTCTGCTATTCAGTAAATTAAATCGTAGCCGATCTAAAAGGGGTAAAGAATCCCATGAGGATCACAATTCAATTTTCTCTTTTTTTTCCCACTGAGGATGACTCCTACTGTCACCTCACGCTCAGAGACTGGACTGTACTAAAACCTTGCTCCTCCGCAGTGGCGTAGCGTGGGTTGTCAGCGCCCGGGCCAACCAAGAATTGTGCGCCCCCCCCTAACCTGTGGACACGTTAGCATGCCCTGATTTCCGTCCACCATTAGAGCATTGAACCCCTTACCCCAGGGCTTGACAAAGCCAGGAGCCTGGTAGCCACTGGCTCCTAGAATTTTACTCCTGGCTCCTAAATTTCCAGTTTATTTTACACCAATCTAAAAGCAGTCTTTGGCATCTAAAAACATCTAGTTGGCTTCACTATTTTCTTCCTGTCTCCTACATTTAATGTAAATATATCCAGCCCTGGTGTGTGTGTGTTCGCGCGCAGTGGGTAAATAGGGTGTCCAATGACAAAAACAGCAAAGAAAATAAGTAAACAAACAACACACATATATAGTTTGTGTGTTTAAAGTGGCTGGTTCTGTGTGATGGGAGATTGTGTGTGTGTGTTTGAAGTGGCTGGTTCTGTGTGATGGGAGTTTGTGTGTTTGAGACTGTTGGTTTTGTGTGACAGGAGTTGCTGAGCTGGTATAGGGGGGAAAATATTGTTATGGGTTTTGTTTTTGGCATGGTTATTTAGGGGGGGGGGGTAAGAAATTTCTGGTTATTTTTTTTTGGGTGCTGTGTTGTATACTATGATTTTTTTTTTAAATTACTTTTTCATTTGTTTTTTTTCTTAATTTATTTAAGATCTCCCCCTCCCTCTTCTTTACACTTTCCCCAGGGCTGCGTATAGCTTAGTTCAATGCAGCTGGGCGGAGGCAGCACAGAGTTAACACTGCCTGGTCCTCTGCATTGCAGGACCTTATCAGGAGCCAGGCAGGTTAGTGTTAATGTGCTGGTTCTTGAAAAAGCCATAAATCTGTGGAGCTACAGGGCTTCACAGCCGGCTGACATTTACACCCTGCCTCCACCTAGTTTAGTGTCTTAGCGACACAATTGCAGATCACCCTCTCTCCACCCCCCTTACTCGCTAACCCTCTGGTCGAGCTGGTGATTGGGGGGGCAGGGGGGCTGTGGTGAGAAGCGTGGAGGACTTTTTTTTCCCTTTCAAACCTCATCACCTGCGAGCTGAGAACTCTGTTCAGACGTGCTGCCTGGCTTCTGCGATCCGCTGCTGGAGTGTAAAAGCTTCACATGTCTGAGTCATGTGTCCGGGTGGGCGGAGATCTCAAACCCGGACATATGACTCCAAAAACAGACAGTACGGGTGGGAACCCTAGGCTGACCGGCTGGAAAACATTAGGGGTGCAAATTTGAAATTTGCGCCCCTTAGAAAATCGCGCCCGGGGCCACCGCCCGTTGGCCCCCCCACGCTACGCCACTGCTCCTCCGCTATTCCCCTCATGTAAGCTATTTGTCTGTTTATGTTTTAATGTTAAAAGTGGTGGTTTGTGACTTTTCCCCATCAGCACATAATCCAAATGCCTTTAAGCCTGTCCCTCATGTTCACTGTGTTATCTGACACCAGGGGAAGCCTGGGTTTGAAATCATGAGTTTGGTTTGAAACCCCAGCCAATCACCATCCAAGCTAGACGGGCCAACACATCCCATTCAAAGTCTGCATAGCATTTATGTAGTGTTCTGGATAATACGAGACGTCTTGGGTTTTCATTACTAGGTTTATTAACAACTAAGCATACAGGTTCCCTATAACTGCGTCTCTAGTCAGCCTCAACTGGGAGACAAAATGGATGACCAATGGTCAACAGCCAACCGCCAAAAGAAACACCCAACTCCCCCCCCCCATTGGCAGCCAGCACAACTACACCACACCTCCTCGGTTTCTTAAAAGAAAAAACAACAACAAAAGCAAACTCCAAAAAATGTCCAGTACAAGTCTATGGGCCCGAATACATACTTCAATCTTGGCGCATACGTTTGCGCCCGCGCAAAAATGCATTAACACGAGGGGCAAAACCCTTTGCGCAGAACGTCGTATTACAATGTCAGCGCAACAAATGCTAACATCTACCGCAGGGGAACCTGCGCGAATGCTGCGCGAACTTACTGTACTTCGCGTGTCCTATACTTAACATCGTGAGCGCAAATGCATTTGTGCGCTGGTACGCGGATGGTATTACAATCTATGCGCAGTTTGTAACGCACAGCCTTTGCCGATTTCTGATGGCAGCCCTGCTCTGTGATATACAGCCCACAATATTGTGAGTTTTATTACTGTGGAGGTGATATGCTCACACATGCACTACATATTGTTGTGAGTTATATTGCTGTGGAGCTCTGTGATATGCTCATACAGAGGGGGGCCTTCATGAATTCTTGCACCTGGGCCCTGAGGTTTCTAGTTACACCTCTGGTCAGGTGTGTAGAATATCCCTTTAAGATAACGTGATTTCACTCCTGCAGCATGTAAGTTCTGTATTTTGCAGGTGAGTACTTTCATGAGCCGCTCATTAGCATGTAGAGGTTACATGTATCTTGGAATATAAGATCAATCTAGCAACCCTAGATAGCACTTGCACACATATAGCACGCACACCTAAAGAACGCATTCAAAGACATACACAAAGAGACCACGCACCAGAGCTGAGACAGCACTCATACTTAAAGACTGTTTCCAGAGACAGTACTCTCACCAAAGACAACAAACAGACAGCACTCACATGCAGAGACTGCATACACAGGTGGCACTCACAAAGGGCTATATTACAAAGCTGGTGCTAACTTAACCAGAGCTGCTGTAAACTTAACAACCCCATTGATTTTAATGGCTCTGGTAAGTTTACAACAGCTCTGGTTAAGTTAGCACCAGCTTTGTAATATAGCCCAAAAAGTCCACATTCACTGACACCAAAAAATGTATACGCAAACAGCGAGACACTATATACATAGAGACAGCACTCACCAGTAAAGGAATTGCAGTCACAAACAAATAACATTCACATTGAGACAGAGTATTTATACTGGCAGCACTAATATATAGAGACCTTTAATGAAGTGTGATATAGCCACTGGACACAGAGATCAGTGCTTCTGCTTCTCTTTATTGTGCAGCCATTGCAGGGTACATGATGAACAGAAAAATAAACAAATACAAAACAAACACCTACTCCTTTATGCGGAGGCTAAATAAACATTTTGGAATTCCTGTCTGACATATTGGGCGGCTAAACTGTTTACCAATCTGTGAAAACAAAATATAATTTACTTTTCTTTTGGGCTCAGGATTTATCTTTCTTCCTTGCTGCATCCAGCACCAAGACTGCTCTCTCAGAAGGGACCACCCCGCCTTCAAGGGCAGGGCAGACTTAATTCGGCATTATCTGTAAATTAACCCTGTAGGGGGAAAAGGCTGTTTTCCATTTGCCTGATAATAAACCTGTGGTCCACCAGCCTGTCCCCTAATCACACTGGCACAGATGACAGATGTAGCGGAGACCAGTGCCAGCTTCATTAGAAAGTAAAAAGGTCAAGATACTTTTTTTTTTTTCAGGAAGATATTAACATTAAAGACAACAAGAACTAGGCTACCGGAATGTAAGGGGATATGGGTGCTAATGCAAGTGGATACTATTACTACAGATACAATGGAGGCAAGAATGTTTTTTGGCAAGTCCGCTAGTGGTCAACTTGAAATTTTGAGCCCTGGACAAGTGTATAGCATCCTGTGAGTAGAGCTATAAACTGGGAAAATGTATACAGTACAAAGAACGCCTTCCCATAGAACTCTGGGTACATAGGGAGTGGCACACCTTTAAGGATGAGGCATACTGTACATACACAGTGCATAGCATCCCTGCAGAAGGAGTAATGGACACAGTGGCTAACAATAACACTCCTGTGACTAAAGCCATGTGTATAGTACCCATGCATGCAGAGCAATATACACACATAGCATAGCACCCCTGCGTGTACACAGAATATAGCATTCCTGGAAATATTTCTATTTTTATTGCACCTCCTGTGGGCAGAGCTATGTGAGAACCATGAATAGTCAGACCTATACAGATCTATTCAAAGAAAGGTGAACTTCAGGAGAATGACTGGAGAAGTGAAAATTCTAGGTCAAAATAGCCAAACCAGAAAAATTCTCCCATTTATCTCACTTGCCAAATCGGCTATTTGGTCTAGATTGTTTTCTTCTCCTGACAGTGGTGCAGTGAGTACATTATCATGAACCATGATCAACATAGATGTGTTTTAATTTGATACTTAATAATAATTAATTATAGTATTATTGCTGATATCAACCTTGTTTCAGTTTGAAAATCAAGCTGATGCTACTATGTATGTTTCTTTTTTATGTAACATATAGAGAAAACTATAGTGAATAGTCTTTGTTAAAATGTAATGTCATAGATCTCAAATACTACAAACCTAAAATATAATTTTAATATTTCTGTTCGTACAGTTTATGTTACCATATAACATTCTTTCTTTTTTTTAACCAAAGCAAACCTGCTGTTAGATTTGGAAATGCCACTGCTGAAAACCCTTCACTCAGGAAATAGAAAATAAAGGAGAATATGGCCTAAAAAGAAGTTCAAAAGAAACACAGACAAATGAAGTGCTCAAGCAATGTTCTGGGGGGTAGACTTTTCATCTAGATATCTTTGAATTGTGAGTCAAGCCAGTGAGAGTTACAACTGGGTTAAAGTTTAAATGGCATAGAAGAAAGATGAAAAATATTCTATCTGGACCATGGAACAAAGAGCTTGACTTTTTATCTACATACCTGTTTAAAGAGAAACTACTAGAAGTCTAAGAGTTGAGCACACCCATTGTTCATATTCAGAATTAAATTAATTGAAAGGAATGTTTCTGTGAAGCACATTCAGGCCTCTGTGCTTTCTATTATTGCTAAAAGCTTTAATTGTCCTATTTGTTGCTGAAGGACTTGAACGAAATTAGGTGCCAAATGTAATTGTGTTTCCTAGTACTGCATTTTACAACAAGCGAGTGTTGAAATCAATGTTTTTACATTTTCTTTAAAGAGACTGACGAGTCAGTTCACACAACTTTTAGAGCGATCTGTTAATTGCTTCTATGTAGTGAATGTGTATATTAACGATGTTTGTTTGCATTAGTAGTATATTATATCATGTAAAGCCTATATCATGTTATTATGAAATGAGTATAGTTTAGGTCAGTACTAGTACAGTTAATTAACTTGATTTATTACCACCCATTCATAAACTGTAGCAGACATGAGTGGTGAAACTGGGGGGGTACCTCAGTAATTCATGTGGGGGATCTATTAGCTGAACCCCCCCCCCCACCCTGTTTTTACAATGTGTGGATGAACAGTGTGGTATTGTGGTTTATTGTTGCCACTATCCTCTGTTCTCCTAAATCCCTTTCTGGAGCAACCAGCACATAAAGCGGAAAGCAGAGACCCGGGAACAGCATCATCAGTCATACTTCCTTTATTAATCCTTAGGCACCTGGATGTTGATATATCCAAGCATATATCTGAGCTATAAAAGATGGGGTACTGAGAGCTGAAATATAGAAAAGGAGGTCTAGGTGGTAAGAGCAGTGGTGTATTTTGGCTTAGGCCAACCAGGTCTAGGCCTAGGGTGGCACTTAACAGGGGGCGGTGGCCCGCACCGGGTGGCCCCACCCCTAAGATTTTTTTTTTCACTTCTGCAAAGTATTTTACCAGGAAGGATACATTGAGATTTCACTAATTTTCAAGTATGTCCTGGGTAGGCAAGGCCTAGGCTTTCACTTTCCAGGGGGCAGCAAAAAACCTCACCACTAAATGGGTTACTCACAGAGCACCGAAGTGACGACAACATTTTGGTGTTCTGTAGTTCCCTGCACTTCGGGGAATAAAATTTCCCCACCCTGCAGTGAATTCACCATTCACCGCAGGGTCCCCAAAGTGCATGGAGTTGGCCGCTGAATGCTGCCACCGCAAACCCGTGGCCTGCTGTTTTCGAAAGAACTACTAAACGAAAATGTCTGGTATTTACATATAAGATCCTATGATTGATAACAAAAAGTTCTGTTACAGAAAAAAGAAAAACTGCTATTCACAAAAAGAGGGGGGGGGGAAATTTTGCCCAAAAAATCAGAAAAATGACTGACAGGTACTAAAAAAAAAAAAAAATCAATAAAGACTTTTTTCCGGAGATTAACCCCTTAAGGACCGCTGACGTACCCTGTACGTCCTGTCCTCGGGTCTCCCTTAGACCCGCGGACGTACAGGGTACGTCAGCGGCACCTAATCCCCCTCCCGCCCGATACTCGCCTCCCTCGCTGGATCCCTCGGCGATCTGACAGGGAGGAAGCCTGCCCATGTGATTTACATGGGCAGGCGAGGCTGATGACGTCGCCACGCTGCGTGGTGACGTCATCAGCAGGCGTCCCCATGCAAAGCAATGGAGGGGAGGGGGGGGCTTCTTCGGAGCCCTCTATCTCCCCAACCATTGCAGCTAGGGAGATGCTTTTTGGCCAATTGGCAGCAAAACGCGATTCGAACCTGGAGAGGGGCTGACATCTTGGATGTCAGCCAAGCCTCCAGCCCCCCCCCACCCACTGACAACCTCACCATATGTGTGAGGATGTCAGTGGGCCAGTTAACCATCTAGCTGCCATGTAGAGATAAGGGGATCCTAAGGATCCCCATATCTCCTGATGGTCATATTTGACATCATTTGAAAGGCCTGATTAAGGCCTTTCCAATGATACCAAACATGACCAGGTTTGGTTTAAAAAATTTTTTTTAAAAAATAAATAAATTAAAAAACAATAATAAAAAAATTAAATAAAATAAAATAATAATTTTTTACGTTTTTTTTGTCTGGGGGGTTTAATTAAATAGGACCTAGGCTGTCATCTAAAAATAATTAGCACAAAATGGTCAGAATGAGCGCAGCGCACATAGGTGAACTGTCTCAGCAGTGAAGGGGTTAAAAAGCAAATGCATGTAAAAATTGGGTATTTCTAGTCTCGAGACAAAATTTTGAACCTATTTAGCCGGGGTCTTTTTGGGTGGTTGTAGATTTTGGGGATTAAATTACGAAAAAGTGTGTTTTTACCATTTTTTTCCTCATATTTAATATTTTTTTTATAGTAAATTCTTCGATATGATGGAAATAATGGTATTTCTAGAAAGTCCATTTAATGGCGGGAAAAAGGGTGTATAATATGTGTGGATTGAATAAAGGAGTAAGAGGAAAATTTGACCTAAACACTAACAGCGCAGAAACGTAAAAATAGCAGCGGTCACTAAAAGACGGATTTGTGTAAAACCGCCCGGTCACTAAGGGGTTAAAATAATAAATGGTTTATTAGATATTGCATAAAAACGTGAATATTTTTTACATTGAAACCTATGGGGTTCGCCTGAATAAACCTGCTGATTGAAACCACCGAACATCAGGGCATTTCACTGCCATTTCTCTGCTGTTTGGTGTTCTCTGAATAGATTAACCATTACTTCTCTATGGGGATTTGCACTGCCTTCAAACAGCACCATACTTGCTGGCAGTTCGCCAAACTTGTGTGTGAGCATATCACAGAGCAGTGGTGTACTTAGGGGAGCGGCGGAGGGCGGACCGCCCCAGGTACCAGTTATTATTGGGGTGTCTTTAGGGGGTACTAGGAGGTGCCACTGTCACTGTGTGTCAGCTTTGAGCTGTGTTCTCAAACAACGAGCAGCGGAGCAGGGCGTTTGCATACGGAATAAAATCGAATGGAATAAAAATCCCCCTCTCCTCCCTCCATAGCTCCTCCCCTGCCTCGCAGCAGCTCTAGGAGAGGGGAGGGGGATGTGATTTATGTGCAGAGAGAGAAGATGACAGTAAACGGCAGGTAAAGGGGGGTATCAGCAGAATATGAAGCCCTGCCTGCTTACTGCTGTTTAAAGTGGACCTTTCCTTAACCAGCACTGCAGTGATAGAAATTTGTCATTGAGCTGCCTGGCTCCTGGTGAGGCTGCGTGCGTGCAGGTCACCTGGTCCGGCCAGTCAGGTGGTACTGAGTCTCAGTACCACCTGACTGGCTGAACCACGTGACACGCACGCACGCAGCTGCCCGCCCTTTCGTCAACACAGACTCTCACTCTATTCTGGACTGAACACCCACCGGGAAGGGAGTCAAAGCCACGGTGCACCCTCTGGCAGTGGCACCCCACTGCTGACAAGATGGCTCCACGCACAGGCACAGCTGCGATCCTAACGTGGCCTGGAGGGACCTCCTGCTGAGTCCATACACAGTCCCTGCTGACTCTGCACACAGCCCTACAGTGGACGGAGGCCGGTAAATATAGAATAAATAATTGCTGTGTGCTCATATACACTCGGTTTGCTGGGAGTTTTATTGCAGTGGATTCTGATGCACTCATACACACCGCACATTGCATTGCTGGGAGTTTTATTGCTGTGGATTCTGATACGCTAACACAAACACCGCACATTGCATTGCTGGGAGTTTTATTGCTGTGGATTCTGATACACTCATACACACTGCACATTGCATTGCTGGAATTTTTATTGCTGTGGATTCTGATACACTCATACACACTGCACATTGCATTGGTGGGAGTTTTATTGCTGTGGATTCTGTGATACACACTGCATATTACTGTGAGTTTTATTGCCCTGGAGCTCTGGGATACGCTCATACACACTGCACATTACTGTGAGTTTTATTGCTGTGCAGTTCTGTGATATGCTCATACACAGTGCACATTTCTGTGGGTTTTAGCGCTGTGCAGCTCTGATATGCTCATACACAGTGCCCATTTCTGTGGGTTTTATTGCTGTGCAGCCCTGTGATACGCTCATATGCAGTGCACGTTTCTGTGGATTTTATTGTTCAACCAATTAGAGCAGCTGTGATCCAGTATACTTGACATGCGTGGCTGTTCTTTGTAAATATGCTTGAATTTAAACATTTCATAATTTTATTTATCTCAATAGATAGATTTGAAATGGTATACAAAATATACAAGTAGGCACTTGGTATCCACTTTTAATATAAAGAGAGGAAAAGGTGGAGCTTAAAGAGGAAGGGTGGGGATTAACCAGGAAGAGGTGTGCCCTTGACAGGAAGGGGTGCCTCAAATTTAAATTAGGGGGTGCACGAGTTTAGTCAGGCCTAGGGCAGCACAAAACCTAAATACACCACTGGGTAAGAGGTGGCTGTTATGTGGTCTGACAACTGCAAAAGGAGGCCTCAGTGGTGGGGGGACTGATATGCATGGGGCTCAAAAGCTTTAAAAGAGGAACTGATTGTAATTGCTTTATTCTGATTGCTTATCTTACTAGCATTAATCTTTTGAATGAAGGATCCTAAATCCTACTGGCTTGGTTTATTCTTAGCATCCAAAGTACCAAGCAAAACACATTTTCATGTGCTGCTCATCAATATATGCAAACAGTGTAAGTTCTGGATATCACATTTGATCTGGCAATCTGTTTCAATAAATACACTTTACTTATGTGTATGATTGGGCGTCACATTTAAAGGTCTACCCTTTGTGTCATTGCCTACCCGATGGAAGACTTACTGCAGGCTCACCCTTTAGGTGGGGCAAGCTGGGCACAGGTACTTCACCCCCCCATCTCGGTGTAATGGGTGGGTCTCAAAGGTCCTAATGTCAGACAGCATGCAATACATGCTACCTGCAATGGTGGAGTGATTTACCACCACAGCACCTGTCTCCTTTGTTATAGCAAGGGACAGAGGAACCAGGTATTTTAAATCATGTATCAAAGTCTTCTGCCTGTAAAAAGAGATAACGGTGCCCAAGAAGCAAAAGGGCAGTACACAAGGATGCATGGGCTTGACATCAGTAAGGAGTAGGGGGGAAAGGGTAGAGATGATGTCAGCTATGTATTTATCCTCTCGCCTCCAAGACTTCTCAAGGGCAGTCCTGTGGAATGACTTGCCTCGCCATATCAAACTCTCCCCTGACCTTCAGGCCTTCAAGAAATCCCTCAAAACCCATCTCTTCACATTAGTGTACCACATCACTGATGCAACTCATCCCTCTGCTCACCTACTCACACTTGATTGAAGACACTTCTATTGCCCCACCATTCCCAAACCACTCTTAGTGGGAGAGGGGTGGCAGACCTGGCAGTGGGAGAGGTGTGTCAGAGAGCTGACAGTGGGAGGGAGGTGGCAGAGTGTTGGCTGTGGGAGGGAGGTGGCAGAGAGCTGACAGTGGGAGGGAGGTGGCAGAGAGCTGGCAGTGGGAGAGGGGTGGTAGAGATATGGCAGTGGGAGGGAGGTGGCAGAGATCTGGCAGTGGGAGAGGGGTGGCAGAGAGCTGGCAGTGGGAGATGGGTGGCAGAGAACTGGCAGTGGGAGAGGGGTGGCAAAGAGCTGGCAGTGGGAGGGAGGTGGCAGAGAGCTGGCTGTGGGAGGGAGGTGGCAGAGAGCTGGCAGTGGGAGAGGGGTGGCAGAGAGCTGGCAGTAGGAGAGGGGTTGCAAAGAGCTGGCAGTGGGAGAGGGTTGGCAGAGAGCTGGCAGTGGGAGGGAGGTGGCAGAGAGCTGGCAGTGGGAGAGGAGTGGCAGAGAGCTGGCAGTGGAGAGGGGTGGCAGAGAGCTGGCAGTAGGAGGAAGGTGGTAGAGAGCTGGCAGTGGGGGGAGGTGGCTGAGAGCTGGCAGTGGGAGAGGAGTGGCAGAGAGCTGGCAGTGGGAGAGGGGTGGCAGAGTGCTGGCAGTAGGAGGAAGGTGGTAGAGAGCTGGCAGTGGGGGGAGGTGGCTGAGAGCTGGCAGTAGGAGAGTGCTGGCAGTGGGAGGAAGGTGACTGAGAGCTGGCAGTGGGAGAGGGGTGACAGAGAGCTGGCAGTGGGAGGGAGGTGGTAGAGAGCTGTCAGTAGGAGAGGGGTGGCAGAGAGCTGGCAGAGGGAGAGTGGTGGCAGACCTGGCAGTGGAAGAGGGGTGGCAGAGAGCTGGCAGTGGGAGGGAGGTGGCAGAGAGCTGGCAGTGGGAAAGGGGTGGCAGAGAGCTGGCAGTGGGAGGGAGGTGGCAGAGAGCTGGCAGTGGGAGGGAGGTGGCAGAGAGCTGGCAGTGGGAGAGGGGTGGCAGAGAGCTGGCAGTGGGAGGGAGGTGGCAGAGAGCTGGTAGTGGGAGAGGGGTGGCATTGAGCTAGCAGTGGGAGAAGGGTGGCATTGAGCTGGCAGTGGGAGAGGGGTGGCAGAGAGCTGGCAGTGGGAGAGGGTTGGGTGTGGGGGAGAGCTGGCAGTGTGAGTGGGGGAAAGCTGGTACTCTCCCACTGCCAGCTCTCTCACTCATTACCAGCAGCTCCCCCTCCCCATAAAAACAGTTCCAGTTGCCTCCTGTCTCCTTCTGAGCATCTGATCTAAGGATCAGACAGGAGGCTATACAGGGGGAGGGGCCGCCTGCCAGATTGGCTGTAGTGTAGGCAGTCTGCCCATATCTGCTCCCAGATTGAGAGCACAAGACGTAGCCCCACCGTCTCGTCACAGATTGGCTATTGCCAAAGGAAAGGGGCATGTGGGAGAATCTTCCCAGCCTTTGCTTATCTACTGGGGGAAGGGGGCGGGGAATACACGGAGCTGCTGCTGTGCGAAGAAAGAAAAAAACTTTTGCATTTAAATCAGCTCCTCTGCCGATTTTTCACGCCTGGCGCCTACATTGAATGGGTTAACAAAAGCCCAGGAGCCAGGAAGCAATTTCTAGTCGCAATTGCGACTTGGTTCCTGGGGTTTGTCGAGCCCTGATGTACAGTATAAACAGCTGGGCAGATAGTAAATACAGTGGCAAGAAAAAGAATGTGTGATATTAGAATTACCGTAGATACTCGAGTATAAGGCAACCTGAATATAACGCGATGCATAGAGATTTATTTGGAAATGAGAGAATACTCAAGACTCAAATATAATGCGATGAGCAAAATTATAAAAGTATACTGTACCGGTAAACAATTAAAATCCTTCCAGGTTCTCTTAACACAGTCAGGCTACCCATCATGCCAGGGTGCTCTGCTCTAGAATGATTGTAGTTGTTACTAAATCTTGAATGATTGGCTTAGCGTGCCCTCTGGCCGTGATGGATCCCACCTTTCCTGGGTAGTTCCTGAAGTGTTTGCGGGTGTCAGGGAGCCCACATTCACTCCAGGGAGACTACCAGAACTTCCGGGAGACATGGGATCCCTGAGGAAGTCAAGTTTTTTTTACACTCGATGCAGATGTCTCGCATATAATGCGACCCCTCCAATTTTAAGGTAAATTTTTGTCACCAAAATCTAGCGGTATACTCGAGTATCTACATGTGGTGTAGTTGGTTTTCTGCATGAGTCAGGCATAAAATGTCATCTCAAGAAAAGGGTAACTGAAGAGTGTATATTAAATAGTGCCTATGTTAGTATAGTGATTATATGTATAATGTATAATGTATGTGCTGCTATACAGGAGACGTCAGCGAGAAATGACCCATCAACCCCGAAGGTCACAGAAATTTGTGGAAGAAGACAGTGGACTTCTACAAGTGCACAAATGTGTATAAGTATTGTCATCAATATACAATCACCATTGCATTTATCAATAAAACATAATACACTATTTTATTGATAAATGCAGTGATTATATTGATTACTATACTTATACACGTTTGTGCGCTTGTAGAAGTCCACTGTCGTCTTCCATAAAATGTCATCTCCTCTTTATCAAAGTCATAAGTATAGACAGACACAGTGTGCTTATGATAACAACACAGAATTATAATCTGTCATGTCTATATTGATCGCATCATATACAACAGTAACAGTGCTGTGGAAAAACTAAGGAGACACTTGGGGCCCTATTGCCTGACAAACCCTAAAATGCTATCGCTAATGAAAAAACTTTAGCTTGAGTCGCTAAAGGCTAGCGCCTGCTGACCGACCAGTAGATCACCTTACTTGCGTTGGTTTTGGGACACGATCGGTTAGTGCATGCTAGCCAAACGCTAATGTCGCGCTAAAGCAGTTGTGTGCGCAGCACTGAACCAAAATGCCTGGCCACACCGGGTCCCTGCCAATAAATTCATTGTTATAGCATAGCAAAAGTGTAGTAGTTTTTTTTGCAAACAGCGTTTCAATTTTGACACTCTCAATCATTTTTTTGTTTGTTTTGTTTACCCCATTCGGCAGCTCGTTGGCTTTTTCCGGACATGTTTGGCAAGTTTTTTTGGTGCGGTTCGAAAGATCCGATACTTCGCATCGTATCGGATATGTTTTTTGGTGGTGAGTTCAGCTGGTTTTCGGCAGTTCTGCAGCAGATTTTCAGGTCCGTACCCTGCACTACGGGGACCCTGCGGTCAATGCTGAATTCACCGCAGGGTGGGGAAATTTGATTCCCCGAGGTGCAGGAAACGGAAGAGCACCCAAATGTCGGCGACATATTTGGTGCTCTGTGAATAACCCCATGGTCACCCTGGTGATAAGGGACATATATTGGAAGCATTATTGTATCTAGGTCTTTACATGTAATTCGCTCAATAGGGGATACTCAAACATCTCACAGATAAATTAAATCAATATGTGCATTTACATCTTGGTTGAGGTGCTATGTCCAGTACACTGGCGTGTGCAGCCCATTACATCAGGGTGTGCAGCTCCATGACATTTATTAACCCCTTAAGGACAGAGACAATTTTACAAGTTCTGGACACTTCTAAAAGTATTAAGTCCACTGAACCTTATTATATATCATTTTGTTCAGAAGAAATAGGGTTTTCAATTTCCATAAAAGACTTATATGTAAAATATAATTTAATATGGAAAAAATCTAAAACCTATGAGAAAATAGGAAATCTTGCTATTTTCAAAGTTCTGCATTGAATTTTCAGTGTGAATGACATATATGCTTAGGAGTTTACTGCAATAAAATACATATATTTGTGTTCAGCAATGTCTCACGAGTTCAACGGTACCCCCCGTATAGAGTTTTTTTTAATGTTTTGGAAAGGAAAATAGAAAAAAACAAATCCGGGCGCACCTTAACAATTCAGACACTGTCTAAGTCTTACCAGCATATATATGTGCAATATATAATGCAATGACAATATAATGTGTATCTCACGGTGAATTTTGGACAAATAAAACAGTGTGACGTGTTATGATGTAATGGAAAAAAAAAAGCACTGAGGATACTTATATTTGAGTGATGTTCCATTCCTTCCTCTCTGCTCAGGGTCTTGCGGTATGATCGTTGTGCGTGATGTCCCAGGGAAGGGGGGCTTACAGCCCAGCGTGGTGGAGAATAAAAAGTAAAGCAGCAAGCAATTTTAAAATATTTATTAATAATTAAAAAAAAGAACCAGTCTTGAGCTGGTTAAAAACATAAAGGGATATATATTATGGATTAAAAAGGATCACAAAAATGCATTTTCGCCATAGGCTTCATCAGTTGGAATCCTTTAAAAAAATGACAGTCATTTTGGATTTTTTTTGCACTTTGCATGGACTGTTATGAATCCTGGGAAGGGAGGCGGGACGTTGCACAATCAACCACCGCGGGACGTGCTATGACGCACACACAAATGCTAATGTGTAGAAAAGGGTAAGGGTCCTAGTGGCGCAGTGGGTGCTTCCAAATATGGAGCAATCTAGATGAGTATTTCTAAATGGTGATATTATGGCTGAACTCTATTTATCAGGTGGTGATAGATAAAAGTACTCCAGTGAGTCAATATTACACTAGTATTGTGCAAATAGCAATTCTGTGCAAATGAACAACCTTGTGCAAAATAAGCAACAACAATGGTGATAAATCCTTAAGTCATGCGTACAAATCTGCTCCTATAGCACAAAGTGTATAGTAATCCACATGTGCAAAATGCATATAAAGTACATATGAAGTGCATGTGCTCATATATCCTATTCCATTCCTAAAGTGCAGACACAAAATTTTTGTTGATGTGACATCAAAAAAGTCATAAGACAGTCCTTTTATTAGATTATCTGATAGTCTCTGGATGGGCTATGACTGTATAAAGTGCACGTGAAAAAGTGCAAATCTCCATACAGTATGTAGGTCACACTTCAGACAAAATGTTCCAACGTTATGCTTTCTCTCCTCAGTTGGTAGATTCCGTAGCATATATGAGGAAGACAAAAAGAGAGACAATAGTGCAGACTGTTGTAATTTGTGAAGTGAATATATATATACAGTCATGGCCAAAATTGTTGGCACCCCAGACATTTTTACAGAAAATCAAGTATTTCTCACAGAAAAGTATTGCAGTAGCACATGTTTTGCTATACATATGTTTATTCCCTTTGTGTGTATTGGAACAAAACAAAAAAAAGAGAGGAAAAAAAGCAAATTGGACATCATGTCACACAAAACTCCAAAAATGGGCTGGACAGAATTCTTGGCACCCTTTCAAAATTGTGGATAAATAAGATTGTTTCAAGCATGTGATACTCCTGTAAACTCACCTGGGGCAAGTAACAGGTGTGGGCAACATAAAAATCACACCTGAAAGCAGATAAAAAGGAGAGAAGTTCACTTAGTCTTTGCATTGTGTGTCTGTGTGTGCAACACTAAGCATGGACAAAAGAAAGATGAGAAGAGAACTGTCTGAGGACTTGAGAACCAAAATTGTGGAAAAATATCAACAATCTCAAGGTTACAAGTCCATCTCCAGAGATCTAGATTTGCCTTTGTCCACAGTGTGCAACATTATCAAGAAGTTTGCAACCCATGGCACTGTAGCTAATCTCTCTGTGGGTGGACGGAAGAGAAAAATTGATGAAAGATTGCAACACAGGATAGTCTGGATGGTGGATAAGCAGCCCCAAACAAGTTCCAAAGAAATTCAAGCTGTCCTGCAGGCTCAGGGAGCTTCAGTGTCAGCGCAAACTATCAGTCGACATTTAAATGAAATAAAGCGCTATGGCAGGAGACCCAGGAGGACCCCACTGCTGACACAGAGACATAAAAAAGCAAGACTACAGTTTGCCAAAATGTACTTGAGTAAGCCAAAATCCTTCTGGGAAAACATCTTGTGGACAGATGAGACCAAGATAGAGCTTTTTGGTAAAGCACATCATTCTACTATTTACCGAAAATGGAATGAGGCCTACAAAGAAAAGAACACAGTACCTACAGTGAAATATGGTGGAGGTTCAATGATGTTTTGGGGTTGTTTTGCTGCCTCTGGCACTGGGTGCCTTGAATGTGTGCAAGGCATCATGAAATCTGAGAATTACCAAAGGATTTTGGGTCGCACTGTAGAGCCAAGTGTCAGAAAGCTGGGTTTGCGTCCGAGATCTTGGGTCTTCCAGCAGGGCAATGACCCCAAACATACGTCAAAAATAGGGATGTGCGTTTCGGGTTTCGGAATTTCGGAATTTTCACGAAATTTTCCGATTCGTGTTTTCGGATGCGGCCGATTTTCCAAAAATTTTTAGATCCGAAAATGGCAGATCCAAAAAGTTTTCCGAGCCGAAACGAAATATTTTCGGAATTTTCAAATGTACTTGAAATGTGTCAAATCGAAATTTATTGCTTTGAAACGAGGAGAACAGACGTTCCAAAAAACGAAAATTTCCGAAAATACGAAAAGTCGATACAAAAAACGAGCTGACACGAAAATATGAAAAATGGTCGATATTCCGAAACCATTTACAATTCCGTAAAACGAAAATTTCCGAAAAGTCGATACAAAAACGAGCTAAGTGACACGAAAATACGAAAAATGGTCGAAATTCCGAAAAAAATGTACACGAAAAACGAGTTGAGCCGAACCGAATCGAAACAGAAATCGGTCGAAATGAGCCGAATCGAAAAGTTTAAAAATCCGAAAAATCGAACCGAAAAAAAAATCGATGCACAAGCCTAGTCAAAAAGCACCCAGAAATGTATGGCAACAAAGCGCTGGAGAGTTCTGAAGTGGCCAGCAATGAGTCCAGATCTAAATCCCATTGAACACCTGTGGAGAGATCTTAAAATTGCTGTTGGGAAAAGGCGCCCTTCCAATAAGAGAGACCTGGAGCAGTTTGCAAAGGAAGAGTGGTCCAAAATTCCGGGTGAGAGGTGTAAGAAGCTTATTGATGGTTATAGGGAGCAACTGATTTCAGTTACTTTTTCCAAAAGGTGTGCAACCAAATATTAAATTAAGGGTGCCAAGAATTTTGTCCAGCCCATTTTTGGAGTTTTGTGTGACATTATGTCCAATTTGCTTTTTTTCCCTCCCTTTTTTTGTTTTGTTCCAATACACACAAAGGGAATAAACATGTGTATAGCAAAACATGTGTTACTGCAATACTTTTCTGTGAGAAATACTTGATTTTCTGTAAAAATGTCTGGGGTGCCAACAATTTCGGCCATGACTGTATATGAAAATCACTCACAAATTATAGAGCCTAATAAGTCCTGGCTCTAGGTTGGAATGCCTCACGTTAAATACAGGATGACGTTCCCCCTTTTCCTGGGTCTTCCAGTTATCCTCAAATAAAACACATACAGAGAGACAGCGCTCCCATAGCGTGACACATTACGTATATTCTGAGTAATTGCAATTTTTTGTTCAAGTCACCGATGTTGGAGCCTCGGTTTTCTCAGGCTCAGCTTAAAGGCGAATGGTACTTCTTAATTAGGTGAGTACCTTACCCCTCTCTCCTGCAATGCCTTTCGGCTTCTGTCTCCAGCTCTGTATTACCATCCAGATGGGGACGAAAAAGGGGGGGAGGGAGGGGGAAGAGAAAAATTCCTCTGTTTTCACCTTCAAAATATTATCCTCATTCTAAAGGGATAAAATAGTAAGGGGGTATCCCATAACAGAGTAAAACCAGAGATGAGAATCAGGATAAAATATCAAAAATGTTGTGGGGGGGGGGTTACTGGACGCGTTTCGGCACTACAGCTGTGCCTTCTTCAAGCAGTATAGCATATGGGGTAACCTTAGGCCCGTGGCAGACGAACGCAGTGATCACGTCCCTGTTGCCGCACATTTTAACATCCGTCGTAACATAAAATTATGATCAATAGAGACCCACACAACGCACGTGGCACCAGACGCAATTTAGGCAAGAACATCAAACCGCTAGGACGGATGCAGAGAGTGCGTAACGTCCGCGTAGCTTTGTGTGTGAGTGATTGAACGTAGTCAGATGGACTGCATTTTTGACATTCAGCATTTTTGACGGACAAAATGTTTTTTCATATCATGTATCAATTTTTTTCATTTTACATAATAATTTTATTTCCCATCTACATCAGTCAAAAAAAACGTCAGTCAAAAAAAACAGACCGTGTGGTGTCTACAGTATCATCAGTCAAAAAGTACGTCAGTTGTGCATGGATGCATAGTGTGCTCAGAATGCGTTCGTCTGACATTCGCATTACCTGTGCAGTGAGGGTTTAAATAGTGTGCCCTGTTGTACTCATGCCCATTCCAACTCCCCTTTCCATTAATCACAGACGTCAGATTCAGCTCCCAGCCTCTTCAGGCGTTGTAGCTCTTCCCCGCCCCCTACGCAGTGCTCCTGTGGTGACACCCAGTGGACGGGAAGATGCCAGCTGCAAGCCTGGAACCCCCATGCAGGATGTCATGCACAGCCTCAGGACCCTGATACCCATGGACCACCTCTCAGCTCCTGGTGTTATACAGATCAAATGACCAATATTCCCTTTAAATATACTAACCATTCAATCTCTACCCAATTAGGGTCCTCCTTTTGGCAGGAATCTCCCTCCACCAATCCACTGGCTCCTTTCATTTTATTTGCTCTATAGGCATGGCAGAATTACAAATTGATTTTACTTTCGTTTCGGAAGTTAGTATCTTGCGCATGTGCATATGTGTATATTTAAAGGGAATATTGGTCATTTGATCTGTATAACCAGCTGAGGAAGCCACTGAGGATATCTCAACAGGCAAAATGCATTCTGGTCACTTATTTCCCTATTTTATTAATTTTCTTTGTTAATTGTTTTAATCTATTAAATTGTTTTGGATTTTTACTTTACCGCATGGAGTTTTATATAAAGTTGTACCCTAACAGCAATAGTGATGAGCCGAACACCCCCATGTTCGGTTCGCATTCGAACTCGAACAATTTCAAAAGTTCGAGTTCAAACTCGAACACGAACCGAACTCAATGCAAGTCAATGGGACTCGAAAGTTCGATTTTTAGAGTGCAAGATATTTGCCATGAAAGGTGTATGGGGGTCCGGGTAGTGCCCTGGGGGACAGGAAACAAGGACAAAAAAGTAAAAAAAATAACGTTTTTAAAGGAACAGTGAGTTTTCCATGAAATAAAGGTTAAGAATAAAAACTAAAAATTCCTTCAAATATCATGCCTAGGAGGTCCCCATAACCTGCCCGTGAAGTGGCGGATTTGTAGGATGTATAGAAACATTTAAAAACAAAAAAATGACATTTCAAATGCCGATAAATGGTTTTCCTTTAATCTATTCATAAACAACTGCTTGGGGCGGCAGCCTGTATAAAAAGAGGAGACATTTTAGGACACGCAGAATAAGCTTAGTGATTTTTTTGGCTAAATTATGGTGAAACTTATGCAGGCTTTGGATGAAAGTAACAATAGGTGCTTTAAAATTGGGCCTTTAGTGTCAGCAACAGTGCCGTCACACTGTAACCCCTCTGTGGTATTGTGGAAGAGTGCAGGGTTGGACCCTGCGGTCCAATATTAAAATGATATGAATCTGGTATAGGCGTCAATGGCAGTGCACCCAAATATTGTGCCTTTGGTGGCAGCAAGTGCCTTCACACCGTAAGTAACCCCTCTGTGGTATTGTGGAAGAGTGCAGGGTTGGACCCTGCGGTCCAATATTAAAATGATATGAATCTGGTATAGGCGTCAGTGGCATTGCACCCATATATTAGGCCTTTGGTGCCAGCTAGTGCCTTCACAATGTAACCCCTCTGAGGTATTGTGGAAGAGTGCAGGGGTGTAGGTTTTGGTAATGCAGAAGAGATCCCCGATCTATTCAATTACGTCAGCATCAGGGGATTGATAGCTGCTGATCCAGGACTGATTCATTTTTATAAATGTCAGCCGGTCTACAGAGTCAGTGGACAGACGCACTCTTTTGTCTGTGACAAAACCTCCAGCGGCACTGAACGTCCTTTCAGAAAGCACGCTGGATGAAGGGCAACCTAGTAGCTGCATAGCATATTGGCTAAGTTCTGGCCAGTGATCCAATCTCAACACCCAGTAAGCCAGTGGATCTCTGTGCGGGCAAGATGAGCTCTGCAACTTTATCCTTGTATCGTGGATCAAGAAGGCTTGCCAACCAGTAATGATCCCTCTCCTTGATAGCACGAATCCTGGAGTCCTTTAGCAGGCTTTGCAGAATAAGGGAGCCCATGCAGCATAGGTTGGAGGTGGCATTAGCTTCCGAGTTTTCCTGGTCAATGAGGATGACCCCATCGTGCACTTCCTCCTCCCAGCCATGTACTAGTCCTTGGGTTTCTGGGCACACAAAACCCTCCCTTGAGGAATCTCCACTTTCAATGCCCCCACTACTTAAATATTCCTCCTCCTCCTCATCCTCCTCCTGTCTGATCTGAGGACCCACTGGAATGCTGTCTGCATAAAGACTGGGGCCTTGAGAGCTAGGGAAGGCCTCCTCTTCCTCCCGATGCTCTGCCTCTAGTGCCACATCTATAATTCCCCGCAGAGTGCGCTCCAGCAGGAACACTAAAGGAATTGTGTCACTGATTCATGCACTGTCCCTGCTCACCATCCTCGTTGCCTCCTCAAATGGTGACAGTACAGTGCATGCATCCTTGATCATCAGCCACTGCGGGGGGGAACCAAGTTGACCTGAACCTGTCCTTGTGCCATACTCACACAGGTACTCATTGATGGCCCTCTGCTGCTTGTGCAGATGCTGCAGCATTACTAATATCGAGTTCCATATGGTGGGCAAGTCACAGATCAGACGGTTTGTGGGAAGGTGGAATTCTCTTGTAATTTCTGCCAGGCGAACACTTGCTGGGAATGACCATCTGAAGTGGCTGCAGACTTTTCTGGCCTGGCTGAGAAGCTCTGCCAGCCCTGGGTAACTGGTTAGGAAACGCTGTACCACCAGATTTAGGACGTGTGCTAGGCATGGTACATGCGTCAACCTACCCTGGCGTAGGGTGGAGAGAAGGTTGCTGCCATTATCACAGACGACCATTCCCAGCTGAAGCTGGCGTGGTGTTAACCATCTCTGCACCTGCCCCTGCAGAGCTGACAGAATTTCTGGCCCGGTGTGGCTCCTGTCCTGTAAACAAACCAGCTCAAGCACAGTATGGCATCTTTTTGCTTGAGCCATTGCGTAGCCCCTGCTACACGTCTGTTTAACTGCCACTTCGCCAGAGACAGAAAAGGAGGAGGAGGAAGAGGTGGTGGTGGTGGAGCAGACAGACCTCATACAAGCAGCTTTCTGGAGGCATGGTGGATGAACAAGCTTCAGCACAGAGCCCCATCCTGGATCCCTCCCAGCTGCAAGCAGAGTTCCCCAGTGTGCTGTGAAGGAAATGTAACGGCCCTGTCCATGCTTGCTGGACCACGTGTCTAAAGTCATGTGCACCTTGCTGCTGACTGCCTTTCCCAATGAATCCATAACATTGTGTTCCACATGCTGGTATAGTGCTGGAATGGCCTTCTGTGAAAAGAAATGGCGTTCTGGAACCTGCCACTGTGGTACAGCACATTCAGCAAATTCACGGAAGGAAGCAGAGTCCACCAGCTTGAAAGGCAGCAGCTGTAATACGAGTAATTTTGCTAAGCTGGCATTTAGACGCTGTGCTTGGGGATGGTTGGGACTATATTTTTTTTTTTACGCTGCAGCAGCTGGGTCAATGTAATCTGACTGCGTAAATCTTCAGCTGATGGGATGCTTTAACATTCTGAGGAAGGACCTGGTACACCCATTACTGTAGCATCATCCCTTTAAATGGAGGTTGTAGGCAATGACATGGCAGGACATATAGTGGGGGTAGAGACAGATGATGAGGAGGAGGACCTATGCAAAGTGTTGTGCCAACGGGATGCGTGGCAGGTGGTCATATGTCGCCTCAAGCACGTGGTACCCAAGCATGGGATGTCTTTCCCACGCTTGATCCTCATCTGACATAGATTACAAATAGCAACGGTGCGGTCTGCTGCACATTTCTTAAAGAACTTCCAGACAGAAGACTTTCTGTACATGTGCTTTGAGACAACAGCGCTCTGCACCTGAGCAGCTGTGACTTCTGATGCCTTGGACTGGCTACGGCTGGTCATATAGGACGTTCTGCCTCGTTTTTGTTGTGCCTCCTCCTCCTCCTCCCTTGACTCCTCTGTTCGATCAGGCACCCAGGTGGAGTCAGTGACCTCATCATCGTCATCACCCCCTATCTCCTAGTCACTGGAGCCAACCTCGCAATATGCTGCAGCTGCTGGGGGAACATGAGTGCCAGTTCTTTGTGTGTCACTGGCACCCCCTCCCTCTAGGCTGATTTTACTCCCTTCCTCAACCTCAGAGTTTGAATCAGAGCACTGGAGTTGCTGCGCATCCTCAAGCAGCATGTCACTGTCATTGTAGTCAAACAATTCAGCTGACTCCTCTGTGTATGATGGTGAGGCTTTGGCAGGAGTAGCTGTGGACATGGAGGCTAAATTAGATGTTTTGGCAGCTGAGGTGGACTGTAAACCACCTGGCTGGCAGAGGACACGGAGGATGAGGATGGCCTGTTTAGCATCTCCTGCAAATCCTCTGTATGTTGCTGCTGCTTAAGATGGCCAGCACCAGTTAGAAACAAGGACAAGCGTGCCCCTGCAGAGGATGCACCACGTCCACGACGACCAGGGGCACATCCTTCCAACACAGAGGCTGCTTGCCCTCTTATCTGTGCCTGGGAGCGTCTGCCTTTCCTTTTTGGTCTTTCTGACATGGTGAGTGATATATAGATTAAAGATATACAGAACTCTCATTCAACTCTGTTATAAAAATTGGAGATGTGCAGAACCCTGATTCAACCGTGTTATCTAGATTAAAGATTTCCAGAACTTTGGTATAACTCAGTGAGACACCCTGATAGCTGGCAGCCAGTGACAAGACACAGATTAAAATTACCAGAAACCTCCTATAAATCAGTGAGACCCCCTGATGGGTGGCAGTGTCAAGACACAGATTAAAATTCCCAGTAACCTCCTATAAATCAGCGAGACCCCCTGATGTGTGGCAGTGACAAGACACAGATTACAATTCCCAGGAACCTCCTATAAATCAGTGAGACCCCCTGATGGGTGGCAGTGACAAGACACAAATTAGAATTCCCAGGAACCTCCTATAAATCAGTGAGACCCCCTAATGGATGGCAGTGACAAGACACAGATTACAATTCCCAGATATCTGCTAGAAGTGAGACCCCCCCAATAGCTGCTGGCAGTGAGAACACACAGATTACAACAATTCCCAGATATCTTGTAGAAGTGAGACCCCCCCAATAGCTGCTAGCAGTGAGAACACACATATTACAACAGTTCCCAGATATCTTGTAGAAGTGAGACCCCCCAATAGCTGCTGGCAGTGAGAACACACACATTACAACAATTCCCAGATATCTTGTAGAAGTGAGACCCCCCCCAATAGCTGCTGGCAGTGAGAACACACAGATTACAACAATTCCCAGATATCTTGTAGAAGTGAGAACCCCCCAATAGCTGCTGGCACTGAGAAGACACACTAACAGAACAATCTCCTCTCAAAAAACACGTGCTGGGGCTCTGTGAAGACTAATATAGTGTGCTGCGGGACTTAGCTCTGTGAGCCCACGATTGGGCAAAATTTGCCCAATCAGGACTCTGAGCCGTGATTGGCATAGTCCTGTGGTCAGGTGCAAGGCTGTAGCCAATTACAAGCTTCAGGCCAGTGGAAAAGTGCATTGTGGTCCATTGTGGTGCATTGTAGGCGAACTTGAACCGAACACGCGGAAATGTTCAGAGTTCGCCGAACAGCCGATGTTCGATGCGAACTCCGAACAGGTCGAACCGAACAGCTTATCCCTAAACAGCAACTTCTGAGCCTGAATCCTAAGGACCTAGGCTAGGTCCCGCAAAGTGTGAGTACCTTTCTACTTTATTTTCTTGTTTCCATTTTGCTACAGTCTATGCTATGCTACTCCTTCATATCTAAAGGTCTCAAGAATTGAGGTTTGAAGTTCCATTGTATCAGAAGGGCAAGTGGGTGGCCAGTCAACAATCCCAAGGCACATCATCCAGAGCCAGGAGGGCTCTATTACACGTGAGTGTATAGACTTTCCTTTTGGATTTTACATATTTTCCATCAGATTGCACTATGATGTTCTTCTTCTTTATCTGAGGTCATCTTAAGAAGAAAGCATTCTTCACGATCCAGGACATTTACCCCCAAGATCTAAAGATAGGAACATTGTCTTCGCTGCACTCCATAATTTTCTTTTGGCCTATGGTAATTTTGTTGTGGTTTGAGACAGGAACCACATGTGAGTGCTTGTAGCGATCATTCCTAAGAACTTTGTCAGCGCTGCCATATTGTGTTTGTATAATAAATAAAATGTTGGACATAACAAATGAAACCGGACCATAATAAATTAAATAGCATCATATTAAATTAAATGGTAGGCATAATAAATGAAATAGACCTACAATAAATGAAACAACGGGCATATTAAATGCAATAGGCTAGTTAAATGGGGGATATCTGCTTCAGTTAGATGGTTTTCACATACATTTTTTTACCAGTGATAAAATGTTTCTCTGAGTCTTCACCTGGCCAGAGCACCCAAGGTTTATTTTTGCATTGAAACAGTCAAGATTTTTTATGTGAAGCCCTTTCATTGTGTCCCTGGATAGGAATATTTTTTTTCTATGCTGATTGATTTATATGCAAAAGATACATTATCAATCCTTTTTTGAATTTAGAACGGCTGCTGATGTATTAGAATAGAATCATACTGCTGCATCCCTTTGGTTTAAATGTGCTCGAGAAAGCCACATTTTATTTCTGAAATTAATTTTTTTGTGCTGATGGCTAAATTAATTCTATGTTCTGCAGCTAAAAGTATTGCTCATGTTGACATTATTTTTGGGTTTAAGTACATTCATTTCTGACTTTATTGTTCAGGTGGTTCAATCTGGAAGTGTATTTACATGTTTTGGAAGATTTGAAAGAAAACAGTCACATAACTTGGTGAACAAAGGATTACATTCTGCTATTTTTCTACGACATTATACATTTCGAGCAAATTAGATTTAAATATATGCACAACAATTTCCAAGGAGATATGGAAAGCCATTGGCTTTAAATATGCATAGAACTAGTATGTCTATACCTTAGCTTCACCAAAATGTAAACATTTTCAGTGACAATTATACATGCCGTACAAATAAAAAAAAAATAATGGAGAGGGTAGTTTATCCTTACACTATAGATCACACAATTAACTGCATTTGTTTTAGAGAGCACCTCTCCAGTAAGTGTCCTTGGGCAAAACACCTAACGGTACATACTCGCCACCCAGGACATACTTGAAAACGAGAGAAATCTCAATGTATCCTTCCTGGTAAAATCCTTTCTCAAAAAAAATAAAATATAAGTTTATATCATAGTAAGTCGTTTTTGCATGGATATTTGTTGTCTGACATAATCCTTTATAACATAATGGGCATAAAGTATTTAAAGTTAAAAAGAAGAATTTAAAAAAGAAGAATAAAGGAGACAATTTAAAATTGACGGCAGACCAATACTACTTTACAGACAAAATGCTAGTTTTTTCCATGTAGTGAAATTAATTATTAAATTATAAATTACAGGCGGATATGACACATGCATAGACTGATGCAGAGTTAAAGTAGACCCTATATTTAATTTGGTAATCTCATCCCCAGTGATTAGAGTTAGGACTACCTTCCCCTTTTCGTTTTCAATCCTATAATGTGTGTACATTGTTTTTAGTTACATAGTTACATAGGCTAAAAAAAGACATGCGTCCATCGGGTTCAGCCTCTCACACAACACCTACTGCTGTTGATCCAAAAGAAAAAAAACCCAGTCTGAAATGCTCACCAATATGCAACAAACTGAGGAAAAATTCCGTCTTGACCCCAGAATGTCAGTCAGATTTCAGAGCTGCTCAGTAGAGCGGCCTTTTGGTACATGTTAGGTAGGTACTCACTCTGTAAAGAGGTGCCGTGAAGTGGCGAGTGAGCTTGCGTTGCAATGGCCATTGAAACAAACAAAAACCTCAGTTTTGTTGTACATGGAACACATAGAAACGAGCGCAGATGACACCTTTTTTCCTTGTTATGTTTTATACATTAACTGGGCTGTTACTCCTGGCAGTTGCTGCCGCTCCGGTGAGTATGGGCGCGACGCCATTTTTTCTGTATTTATGAAAAAAGACATGCGTCCATCGGGTTCAGCCTCTCACACAACACCTACTGCTGTTGATCCAAAAGAAAAAAAGAACAGTCTGAAATGCTCACCAATATGCAACAAACTGGGGAAAAATTCCTTCTTGACCCCAGAATGTCAGTCAGATTTCTCCTTGGATCAAGAAGCTTACCCACATATTAAATATTATAACCCTTAATATTCTGTGTCTGCAGGAAGTCATCCAGTCGTTTTTTAAAAGTATGTACAGTCTCTGACCCAACCACCTCAACAGGCAGAGAATTCCACAGCTTTATTGTCCTCACCGTAAAATAATCCGTCCTATGCTTTAGGCTGAATTTCCTTTCGTCCAGTCTAAATGGGTGACCTCGTGTTCTGTGTATAGTCTTGTTAATGAATAGGTTTCCAGACAATGGTTTATAATGGCCCCGTATAAATTTATATAAGGTTATCAGATCCCCTCTAAGGCGCCATTTCTCTAAACTAAACAGGTTTAAGCTTGTTAGTCTTTCCTCATAACTTAAACCTTCCATTCCCCTTATTAATTCAGTCGCCCGTCTCTGCACTTTTTCTAGCACTATAATATCCTTACTTAAGACAGGTGCCCAAAATTGCACGGCATATTCAAGGTGCGGTCTTACCATTGATTTATAAAGAGGCAAAATTATGTTTTCATCCCGAGTGTGAACTCCCCTTTTAATGCATGTCAATACCTTGCTGGCCTTGGCGACTGCTGTTTGACATTGCACATTGTTACTTAGTTTGAAGTCTATGATTATTCCCAAATCCCTCTCCTGCTTGGATTTCCCTAACTCCATTCCATTTAGGGTATAAGTTGCTTGTGTGTTCTTCCCTCCAAAGTGCATAACTTTGCATGCATTTATCTGCATTAAATTTCATCTGGCATTTAAGTGCCCAGTCCCCCCAATCTATCTAAATCCCTCTGCAGCGAAGTAGCATCCTGCTCACATTGTATTACTTTTCCTAGTTTTGTGTCATCTGCAAACACTGATGTATGACTTTCAATGCCTATCTCAAGGTCATTTATAAATAAATTGAATAGAATTGGCCCTATAACAGACCCCATGAGGGACACCACTTACCACTGATGTCCATCTTGAAAATGTACCATTTATGACCACTCTCTGTACCCTATCTTTTAGCCAGTTTCCTATCTAAGAACAAGTATTTTCATCTAGACCAATTTTTCTTAATTTAAATAGTAACCTTTTGTGTGGAACTGTGTTGAAAGCTTTGGCAAAATCCAAGTAAATCACATCCACTGCGACCCCCTGCGACTTCTACTTACTTCCTCATAGAACGTAATTAGGTTAGTCTGACATGATCTGTGCTTCATAAAACCATGCTGATTTTTGCCAATTACATTATACCTCCCAATAAATTCCTGAATATTGTCCCTTAGTAACCCCTCAAATACTTTCCCAGCCACAGATGTTAAGCTCACAGGTCTATAATTCCCAGGCACAAATTTTAAATCTTTCTTAAATGTAGGCACCACGTCAGCTTTTCTCCAATCCTCTGGTACGATTCCCGAAAGAAAAGAATCTTGAAAGATTAAGAACAGAGGTTTACATATTTCAACACATAGCTCCCTCAGTACTTGTGGGTAAATTCCATCCGGCCCTGGGGCTTTGTTCACATTCACTTTGTTTAATTGCTGCAAAACCTTGTCCTGAGTCAACCAGTCGCTTTATATTAGTAAGTTTTTATTAATGAATTGCATGTCTGTTATAGGTTTGTCTTTAATAAATACTGAAGAAAAATAATCATTCAAAATTTCTGCCTTATCCTGATCTTCAGTTAACAATACCCCGACTCAGATTTTAGTGAACCTACATTTTCACTCTTGGGTTTTTTAGAATCTATGTACCTAAAGAATCCTTTAGGGTTGGTCTTGCTCTCTTTGGCTATTTCTTTTTCATTTTCTAGTTTAGCCCATCTAATTGCTTTTTTACATGCTTTATTGGCTGCCCTATATGCTTTATAGGATGCCTCAGATTTATAAGATTTAAAAGCTTTAAATGCCTTCTTTTTATTTTTCATTTCCTTGGTTACCTCCCTACTAAGCCACATTGGTTTCAGTCTGTTTCTTTTATATTTATTAACCAGTGGAATATATTGTGACGTGTACTTTTCTAGTATTAGTTTAAAGATATTCCACTTATCCTCAGTGTTTTTCCCATGAAAGAGTTTCTGCCAGTCAATGACATTGAGAGCTTCCTTTATTTTAATAAAGTTGGCCTTTTTAAAATTATATGTTTTAGCATGCCCCCTATGGATGTGTTTCTTTGAGTTTATTTCAAAAGACACCATATTATGGTCACTGTTGCCCAACTGTTCCCTTACATGAATATTTGAGAAAATATTCACATTATTTGTTATAACCAGATCCAGACAGTTATCCTCTCTATTTGGTGTTTCTACCAGTTGTGTCATGAAGGTATCATTTAAAAGGTTCAGAAACCGAATTCCCTTTGCTGAATTACTAGTCCCACTATCCCAATTAATGTCCGGGTAATTAAAATCTCCAATAATTGAAGTGCTACCACGATGTGCAGCCTTCCTAATTTGCTCTAACAGTTGTTCTACCTCATCATTATCTATATTAGGTGGTTTATAGCATATGCCAACCAATAGTTGACTTCCCTGTTTATTCCTCAAAGAAATATTTACCCATAAGGATTCCACATTTTCCTCATCGCTTTCCAGGTGTGTAATATTTGGCTTTAAATCCTGATTTACATACAAACATACTCTACCCCCTTTCGTATGTTTCCTATCCCTTCTAAACAATGCATAACCATTTAAGTTTACAGCCCAGTCATGCTTTTCATTCCACCACGTTTCTGTTATTCCTATTATGTCATATTGCTTACTGTATGCTATTGCCTCTAGTTCCCCCATCTTGTTATTGAGGCTCCTTGCATTAGCAAGCATACATTTAATGTTGTCTCTACCCACACATGCTGAATGTGACTTTACATTGCATGCCTCCACTGTTCTGACATTACCCGTCCCCTTGGCTCCAGCTCCTTAGTCTAAGCTGAAACCCTTCCGCTATCTGCTCTGTCTCCATTTTGTAAGCTACTGTATCTCCCCCCCCCTTCCACTCGTTTAAAGTCTCCTCCAACCTTTTAACCATGCTGTCCCCCAGCACAGCAGACCCTCTTTGGTCTTTATTGTTTGTCTACAAGAATGGGTCCACATTACATACAAGTTATTTTGCTTAGCAGAGATGTAGATACATGTTATTATATCGCTCACTTTATGTTTACATGTAACAATTCCCAGGCATTCCTTCTGGAGGGTGTGCGATGTGCATAGCAACTACTCACTTATGTTACCCTATCCTAGGGCTCTATTTTATATAATCTCTTTTTTTTTCTTACTTGGTAACGTATAAGAGTTAAGATAAATAGATATTTTTATTGAGAGTTATATATTAAAGGTTGTCACAAATTTCTTATTGCAAACAGTGGAATCTTGAAGATACAAATTCTGTGATCATATAATCAGTAAAAATTCTGGAGGAATAGTGGATTCCCAGGAAACATCATTTTATAATGAAGAGTATGGTTCTTTTAATGTGTGGAAATAATAAATATTCTTGGTAGATTTCCCCAATTACTTGAGCATGAATAGGTTGCTCTGATGTTCAGTCTTTTATTGGATGTTAAGTATTGAAGGCCACAAAAAAGATCTTTAGTAGCAATTCCATATTAACAAATATGAACTTGTTTTGAAGAGCGGAGCTTTCCTGGATACTATATACAGTACTTGCTTGTGAAACGGAATGCAGTCATCAATGTGGTGCTGTGGTGGTTTGGTTAATTTAAAGTCAGGGACTTCTCTTTAAAGTACGTGGTTAAATAAGTCCACAAGAACATTTTGGAAGTGGTGTCAGTAAGTTTCAGGAGATATGGGTATCTCACATATATTTGGCAAGCTGACATACGTTATAAGATCTCCTTTTAGTATAAACAGGTACATTTACTGTGACTTGGAGGTACAATATGGTAACTGGTGACTAAAGAACCCAGATACAGTATCTCACAGAAGTGTGTACACTCCTCACATTTTGTAAATATTTTATTATATCTTTTCATGTGACAACACTGAAGAAATAACACATTGCTACAGTGTAAAGTAGTGAGTGTACAGCTTGTATAACAGTGTAAATTTGCTGTCCCTTCAAAATAACTCAACACACAGCCATTAATGTCTAAACAGCTGACAGCAAAAGTGAGAACACCCTTAAGTAAAAATGTCCAAATTGGGCCAAACCCCCCCCCCCCGGTGTCATATGACTTTTTAGTGTTACAAGGTCTCAGGTGTGAAAGATGAGCAAGTGTGTTAAATTTGGTGTTATCACTCTCACTCCCTCATACTGGTCACTGGAAGTTCAAAAAAAAGAATTGTTACTCTACATAAAGATGGCCTAGGCGATAAGAAGATTGCCAAGACTCTGAAACTTAACTGCATCACCGTGGCCAAGACCATATAGTGGTTTAACAGGACAGGTTCCACTCAGAACAGGCCTCGCCATGGTCGACCAAAGAAGTTGAGTGCTCGTGCTCGGTGTCATATCCAGAGTTTGTCTTTGGAAAACAGACGTGTGAGTACTGCCAGCATTGCTGCAGAGGTTGAAGGGGTGTGGGTCAGTCTTTCAGTGCTCAGACCATACGCCGCACACTGCATCAAATTGGTCTGCATGGCTGTCGTCCCAGAATTAAGTCTCTTCTAAAGATGATGCACATGAAAGCCTGCAAACAGTTTGCTGAAAACAAGCTGACTAAGGGCATGGATTACTGGAACCATGTCCTGTGATCTGATGAAACCAAGATAAACTTATTTGGTTCATATGGTGTCAAGCGTGTGTGGTGAAAAATCAGGTGAGGAGTACAAAGACAAGTGTGTCTTGCCTACAGTCAAGCATGGTGGTGGGAGTGTCATGGTCTGGGGCTGCATGAGTGCTGCCGGCACTGGGGAGCTACAGTTCATTGAGAGAACCATGAATACCAACATGTACTGTGATATACTGGCATGATCCCCTCCCTTCAGAGACTGGGTCGCAGGGCAGTATTCCAACATGATAACAACCTCCAAACAAACCTCTGTGATGACCACTAAGTACCTTGCTAAAGAAGCTACGGGTAAAGGTGATGGACTGGCCAAGCATGTCCCTAGACCTAACCCCTATTGAGCATCTGTAGGGCATCCTCAAATGTAAGGTGGAGGAGTGCAAGGTCTCTAACATCCACCAGCTTTGTAATATCATCAAGGAGGAATGGAAGAGAACTCCAGTGGCAACCTGTGAAGCTCTGGAGAACTCAATGTCCAAGAGGGATAAGGCAGTGCTGGAAAATTTTGTGAGATACTGTACATTTTATTTCGGGAATGCCATACTCAAGGAGAACATGTGAGCATTAATTGTAAAGATATAAATTTTGCCTTTATAGTTGTTATGAAACATAACACATTACATACCTAACACAACCATACAGTCAAAGCTTGTTGATTACTATCAGGGTTATTCAAAGAGAGTCGAAAAGTCACCGCACGTTCGGTGACTTTTCGTTCTCTTCAATTCGGTTCCTTTTGCCGATCCCATTTCGGTGACCCTGCGGTGTATTCAGGAAACACCACAGGGTCCCCGAATTGCAGGGAAAAGCTGCCGCAAACCCGACGAAAACGAACCTCAAAACCCAGCGAATGCACGCCGAAAACCCTCAAAAACATCAGGATTAACCTACCGAAAACCACGGAAAAACCCGAGCAGGAGCCGATCACCCGCAGCGCAGCCTCCGGAAAAAGCCGAGAAAGCCGAGACCGCAGACAGAGTGAAGTGAATAAATTAGGAAAACAGTTTGTATGAATGTTTGAAAAGTGAAACACTGTTTGCAAAGAAACTACTGAGCGAAAATGTCTGAAATTTGCATATGAGGTCCAGGGAATGATAATAAAGAGGGCTGTTACAGAAAAAATAAGTAAACTTAAAAAATAAATAAAAAAATCGGACTTTAAAAAAAAAAAAAAAAAATCAGAAAAATGCTTAAAATATCCTAAAAAATCTATAAATAAAGAGACTCTTTACTGCATAATTTTATAATGAACGGTTTATTAAATATTGAATTAAAATGGAAATATTTTTAACATTGAAGCCTATGGAATTCTCCTGAATAAATTTGCAGAATTAAACCACTGAATGGCAGGGCATTTCGGGAACCTTTCACTGCTGGTTTGTGTTCTTTGAATAGCTGAAGCAGTGCTTTTTCATGGGATTTTCACTGCCCTTGAACAGGCACCGAACAGGCACCGTACGTTCAGGCAATTCGTCAGGATTTGGCGAATTGCCTGCTCTCTGAATAGCCGAATCGCCAAGAAAGGTAACCGAACGCTGATTTTCAGCGTTCGGTTACCTTTCTCAAGCAATTCGGATCTCTTTGAATAACCCTGTATATGTAGGATTATGATATGGTCACTGCAACAAAAAAAAATCCAAAGGTGACAGGGACAGACAAATAATATTGGCTACTGGGAGAGTGGTTTTCTTTTCCAATATTTGTATTTTTTCTTGTAAGTGACATTAAGCGTCATAAAATTTCCATGTTCAGTTTTGCTGTTGGGAAACCTGTTAACATGTTGTATAGACATGTGAAGTGCTGAAAATATTGTCTCGGTTCAGACCAGATTGTTTCGCATTCTGAAAATATCAGATTTGGAAATAATCGGAATCAGCTGATTTAGAATATCGGAAACATCTGATATTTTGGAAATTGACCGATTCAGGATATCAGTAACGTCTGATATATTCGTCTGCATCTGATATTTGAAATGTTTATACATTAAAAAAGGTTAGGGAGGCTAGGGAGAGGACTAGGGATGAGCTGTTCAGTTCAATCTGTTCGGAGTTCGCATCGAACATCGGCCATTCGACAGTTCGCGAACTTCGAACTTTTTGGGACGTTCGCCAAAAATTCTAAATTTTTTTTTTAAAAAGTATAAAAAATGCTTAAAAAATACAAAAAACTCTAGAAATAAAGATACTCTTTACTGCAGAATATTATAAGCAACGGTTTATTAGATATTGAATTAAAACGGGAATATTTTTAACATTGAAGCCCATTCTTCTTACTAAAACATCAGGCAGACACGGCCCTCTAATCAGGCACTGTAGGGGGCAGCCTGCAGGGGCCTCCCAAGGATCCCCTTGAGGAGCATGCGGACGCCGGATGACAGAGCTGCGACTGTGTGGGCTAGCCGCCCGGTTGCATGTGACAGAGACAGGCAGCGCAGGGAGGGAGCCACTGCACCTGTGGCCACAGCAGACCCCCCCACAACCAGGATCCAGGGAGCCCCCACTGACCACCAGACTAAGATAAGGCGACAAATTTCTAAAAAAAAAAATCCGAGGACATTTTTAAATGTCCCCGGGAACATAAAATAAAACTTTTTTTTTCTTTCTCTACCTGGCTGAATGTATTTAATTATATAAAATATTACTACCACAAAGGTAAAGCGTAACAATATAATACCAGGAGAAATTATATTGAATGGGAATTAGAAAGATCCTGAGAGACCTAAGGGTTTCCCCCTAAATGGTTAATTGGATACGATTATTCCGATGAAGCCATCAGAATACTGGTGTCTCACTGAGACCAATAAAATTTAACTTTTATTGAAAGAAATTAAAACGTAACAACCTTATCAACATGAATAGACAGTGCTCAAAAACGGACATATTAAAAGCAAGACAACAAATGATGGTATTGTATGCAGCAATTGGTAGAATTAAAGACTCCATTCAATAAGTGATCTTCGAGGATTACTTCAATTGATGGTGGCTGCCATTAGATGAGAGAATAATGATTAAGCATAAAACATATGCAACAAGGAACCACAAATGTCAAAAAACGGCAGAGGGTACCCTTTTGGACAAGGTATTTGGCTAAATTAGCCCAGATAATGCTGCAGTAATTGACCAATTAATTGTTATATGAAAGCCCACTAAGGGTTAATAAGGTCACAATAATGCGGAATGGAAAAGTAATTTAGCAGAGGGTCCCTGCCTGCGACTGCACTCGACGCGCGTTTCGCCAAGAATGGCTCGTCAGGAGTGTTTACGGAGAAAGGAAAAACAGTTCCCTTTAAGCTGTGCTTGTACGGCAAGAGTCAGCTTATTAGCCTATGGGATCAAAGATTAGGCGGTCAGCATAATGATTGGTTGGCTACTATGATTGATAGGCCTTTCAACCAATTGCAATGGATGTTTAGTTCTGTTGCCTGAGATACTAATAGAACTCATTGAGACTATTGCAAGTGATTGAGACGCATTAGACGGCGGTGTCCTTTGAAAGATTTTCAGTTGAGTTATGAGTAATTAACACCAATTATTGCCGAAATAGCGATATAATCGATTAAATCATGAGGAAACCCATAAATATACGTTCCAATCTATAATCCACGTTTGGAGTAATAGATCAAAAGGCTTAGGTGTCATAAGAGACCATGACGATTGAAAGGCGTATAACTAAATGCGTGATGGATCTCACACATTATAATCAGACGTTGATTTGAACAATTAGATAAACCGCTATGATAACTGGTGCTGTAGTCATTTGTATATATATGTGCATCTTGTGAACACATGATTCAATTGGCGATATTTAACGGCAGTAGAAGGATAAAATAACCTGCCAACATTGAAATAAATATAACAGGTTTTGTTCCGCCAGCGAAGTTTCATGATTCTGAGAAACAGTTATAACCACAATTAATATAGAAAGATATATATGTATCGCCAAACTAAGTTTGAATCAAAAATTATTGAGTAAAATATGTGAACATAAGTATATGGTTATAATTATTGCTACTGGGTTATATTAAATTATATAGGGTTGGTGCAGATAGCCACCAAACCAATTGGTTGGTTACAGTGGAAAAAGGGGAGGTCCTAGTGGCGCAATCTTTGGGAAGAGTGATTATTTATGTGTAGGTGGGCACAGTTTCGGGTATGCCTGAAGTACTGTGTGGTCATTGACCTAGAGTAAATGCACGGTCAGAAAAGACCACTAAAGTGCTGTCGTGAAAGGTCAGAGTGCACGATGGTCACTTTGCAGCTATGCTGTTAATACATGTGTTTAAAACACAAAGAGCGGCCTAAATCACATAAGTGCAAATGCATGAAAAAAGCGTAATAAAACAGTCGACAGGAATGAATAAAATCAATTCAATGGAGAACCCATATGTTGTGCAATTGTAACATCACATAAAGTGCAAGTGTGATCGAAAACACATAAAGTGCAAATGCTTCAAGTGCAAAAAGGTGCAAAATAGTGTTCCTGGGTAAGACAGTGGAGTCCTATTGGCCAAGGTATCTGGTAGATAAAATCAGATAAAAGTCCAACCGGCCATACGTATTACGTTGGAGAAGAGGTGGTCTGATTAGGTTTCCATATGGGTAGTTTGAGGATGTGCGTCTGAGTCCTGGTATAATGTCCTCACTGGCGTCCTATAAGGGCTTCCAATCCCCAAATAGTGGGAAAATGGAGTGGAGAGAAAAAAGAAGAATAATAGTGCAATAAGGTCTATAAGAGATCGAGTGTTCGTAGACAATGGAACACTTACAGTTTAAAGAGCCTTATGGACCGGCTCTGGTGTGGATTGCCTCGGGCCTAGTTGAGGGTGGCCTCTACCCTTCTTTAGGGTGTTCTTTAACGGTGATTACTGCCGATCTATGGGTTGATCATCTCAGGTATAGAGATAGAGAGAAATATTCATAGCGTAGCTTGCAGGTGAATGTGAGGTAGGTAGGATTAAACGAACTCACCGTTGGTGGAGCCTAGGATTTCAGGCTCAGCTCGTAAGCGTGTAGTACACCTATTCGGTGGGTACTTTCACCTCTTTGGTCTGCGTGAAGTTTTCCTATGCGCAATCCTCCTGCGTCACATGTGTGGTGGGAGAGGGCAAATGGAAAAGGTTGGTTTAAAGACAGGCTTAAACAGAGGTGGATAAAACATAAAAAATTTATTGGTCATATAAAACTAATAAAAACGGAAAGAACAATAAAAACGGGGGAATGCTGGGGATACGCGTTTCGGCTGTAAATAAAGCCTTCTTCAGTCCCTGTGCAGGTAAAAAAATAGCGAATCAATTGGTTGGTTAGACTCAATAATGAAAGTTGTACTTTATGGTTATAAATAGTTTAAAGGATCATGTAATATTATAGATCGTAAATCATGCAACAAAAGTTTATATTTTTTTTATATATAAAGATCAACACTGAGATGACCAATATGGTGTGTCAAGATGCATATAAGGGAACAATTGATTATATTATTTGTTCATAATGTAAATACGGTACACAGTTAGCAATAAAGGTAACTAAGGAGTAATTTGATTTAAGATATATGGGTAACTGACTGGAAAAGAGAGGCTGACAATTGATTATGCCGGAATTTTTTTTAATTACTAATAAAAATATAATTATAAATGGAAATATGATTCTGAAAGTACAATTAGGAAAATCAATGTATATATGTAAAGTAAATTGAATTATATTATATATAGACCGATTTGTGGCTGAAACATATAATATAAATATAAATGTGAGGCAAATACTGCATGAAAAAGAAATGTGAAAAGGAATTAAAAATTAAAAAATATATATTTAACCCCTTAGTGACCGTTCGGTTTTACACAAATCCGTCCTTTAGGCTAGGGTCAGACGAGCGTGATTTCTACGGACTGTACGTCCGTGCAGTACGGACATCGTCAGTACGGATGACGCAGTAGTGGTCACACAGTCCGTTTTTTCACTGAAGTTATTTTTTGACGGATGTAGGAGGGGAAAATAAATTACAATGAAAAAACATTCTGTCCGTCAAAAATGCTGGACGTATAAATGCAGTCCGTCTGACCATGCTCCATCACTCACACACAAAGCTATGCGGACGTTGTGGACGTGGCGCACTCTGCACGTCCGTTCTAGCAGTATTACGTTCTTGCCTAACCTGCGTCCGTTTGCAGCGTCCGTCAGCCCCCGCACTTCTGTGCGGACGTACTTCGTGTGTGGGGCTCCATTTAACACAATTGTATGCTATCACGGACGTACTTATGTGCGGCAACACGGACGTTAACACTGCGCTCGTCTGACCCCAGCCTTAGTGACCGCTGCTGTTTTTACGTTTCTGCGCTGTTAGTGTTTACATCAAATTTTCCTCTTACTCGTTTATGTAACCCACACATATTTTACACTGTTTTTCTCGTCATTAAATGGACTTTATAAAGATACCATTTTTTTCATCATTTCATATAATTTACTATAAAAAATATTGTGAAATATGAAAAAAAAATTGAAAAAACACCACTTTTTTGAACTTTGACCCCCAAAATTTCTTATGTATCAACAACCGTCAAAAAAAATTAATTCCTTAGTAGTTTCTAAATTTAATACTGAGTTTAGCAATACCCAATGTTTACATATTCCTCGCTTTTTTCCTTATTTTATGCAACAATAAGTGCAAGTAGCACTTTGCCATTTCCAAAGAGTTTATTTTCAAAACTAGTGATAGTGACATTGTAACACTGATATCTGTCACTAATTCCTGAATAACCCTCCACATATACATATTTTTTTAAAGTACACAAATCAAGGTATTAAACTTGGGGTATTTTGACTCTTTCCATGCAAACCATTTTACCACAAATCTATGCCAAAGTTTGAGAAAAAAAAAATTTTGGTGATTTTTTTTTTTGAACGCAATTTAAGAATACATGTACTGTGAACTTTAAGGTTTACTGCCAAAGAGCACCCCAAAATATGTTCAGCAACATCTTCTGAGTAAATTGATACCACCCATGTATAGGTATGTCGGGTCATTTGGGGGCTAATAGGCCTTATTCAGTTTTCCAACTTGGAATTTTCACATTTCGTCATCATGCACCCATGTCCTATTTGGGACATTTTTGAAGCCGGCCAAAGTAATTTACCCCCATCAAACCATATATTTTTAGAAAGGGCACACCCTAGGGTGCTTCAAAGAGTTGTATTTTAACACTTTCCATGCACTAGCTCTATGTCAAACTTTCAGGTAGTCACTTTTTGTGTTATTTTTTCACACACATTGTACTTTAGGCATGGATTGTCAAATCCAGTTATGGGTTACTGCCAAAAAACACCCCAAAATATGTTCAGCAACATCTTCTGAGTAAATTGATACCACCCATGTATAGGTATGTCGGGTCATTTGGGGCTAATAGGCCTTATTTGGGGGGTGCGCATTTCAGTTTTCCAACTTGGAATTTTCACATTTCGTCATCATGCACCCATGTCCTATTTGGGACATTTTTGAATCCGGCCAAAGTAATTTACCCCCATCAAATCATATATTTTTAGAAAGGGCACACCCTAGGGTGCTTCAAAGAGTTGTATTTTAACACTTTCCATGCACTAGCTCTATGTCAAACTTTCAGGTAGTCACTTTTTGTGTATTTTTCCACACACATTGTACTTTAGGCATGAATTGTCAAATCCAGTTATGGGTTACTGCCAAAAAACACCCCAAAATATGTTCAGCAACATCTTCTGAGTAAATTTATACCACCCATGTATAGGTATGTCGGGTCATTTGGGGCTAATAGGCCTTTTTTGGGGGTGCACATTTCAGTTTTCCAACTTGGAATTTTCACAATTTCGTCATCATGCACCATGTCCTATTTGGGACATTTTTGAAGCCGGCCAAAGTAATTTACCCCCATCAAACCATATATTTTTAGAAAGGGCACACCCTAGGGTGCTTCAAAGAGTTGTATTTTAACACTTTCCATG